>JARQZK010002264.1:110000-319001 GCA_030704885.1 Cynegetis impunctata | reverse complement strand
TATATATATATATATATATATATATATATATATATACAATATTTTGCATCCGTTGCTAATTCAAATTTGCATTCTTGGAAAGAACGTTGTATGTAATTCATTGTGAAAATCGTCTATAAATTAATCATTAAACTCTTATTATATTATTATATTAAAAAGAAATCATACCACGCACTTAATACCCAAATATTTGAAATTCAGAACAATTCGACACGTGCTAGTTAAACAATGTAAATAAGAAAATATATTATTCTTATTATTTGTAAAGATTAAAAATATAAAATAGCGCCGACTTCCTAGGCTATCTGATCATATTTTGGACAGTTTTCCTTTCCTTATAATTTTAGATTTAGAGAGATTTTATAAATGAAATCGCATCTAATTTCCAAATAGTTAAAACTGCCAAGATATCACACGATGATTTATGCCGATGAGACATAAAACAAAGCTTGAAAATAAATAAATTCGGCATTGTTCAACGATTAGTGTACCACTGTACGTGTAGTTCGCTATTTAAATTCTAAAAATAATCGTCACTCACTAAAAACCAGTTGTTATGTTCTTATAAATTAACCTCTTGTTCACATAATATTACGACTAGAAAAAGCGAGATGGAACTCGAATTGAATCACTGGCAGTAAATTTGCAACCAAACAGTGTAGAGACAGGAAATCTAACCTTGCCCTTGGTTTATTGATAAAATCGATTCCGTGCGATTTCCCGCGCGAATCCTATTGGGAGGAGGCCAATAATTGCGATGTAGCTGGGTATAAAGGTCGGTCCAGACACTACGTTTTGCACAACCTTTTGTCTACACAGTTGAACCAACAACACCGAGAATTGTTTATCCGCACCAGATAATACACGCACCAGATAATACACGCAGATAATACACGCCCTCTTTTTTATTTATTCGACTCTGTGCATTTGCTTAAGTGTATTAGAAGTAACTGGCTCAATTCAAAACCGGACCTAATAATTAATTATCCAGACTTTTATAGTTGAGTTGAAAAATCAGCTGCCTTCCAATCACTACAAATACTCCACCAATTAGAACATGATAAAATGTTAAAAGTTGGCTTCTCCCTGAATTTGAAAGCTTTGTTTCCTTCTAATATGGAAAGGCAAAATGTTTCTTTAGTTCTTAAAATTTTCAACCCTTTCGTAGTACAGGCATTAAGGCAATTTGGGAGTAAAATTGATAAATCTGAAGACACTGCTATCTTCATTGATATAATTGTTAGGTGGTGGAAAATCGTGAATGTCAAAACCCCACTTGAAGGAAAACGCTTAAACGACAAATTCCAAGAGCCCTTGACGGCAGAAACATTTCTTTCGGATGAAAAATTTATATTCTTAAATTAAATGTTAGCCTGGCTAGATAAATGGAAAACTACACCTTTCTCTAAGAAATTATCTGTCCAAACTCATACAGCATTAACGCATACATTGTATGGAATGAAATTATAAAGTATTGCTTTAGTGAACTTGAAATGAACTATGTACTGCTAGGAAAATTTCAAACAGATGACTAGACAACTAGAAAAGAGATTTGGGCGTTACAGGCGGACAATATCATATTTCTTTGCGGCAGTTGTATGAATCAGAAAAAAAGATCCGAATTCAATCATTACTGACCTTAAAATCGCGTACCTTTGGCAATATTAAAATAAGGCAGTTTTGCGAAAATGTTGATATCTCTGACGGAAATGAAGAAAATCATTCGTTTGATCCTGATATTATAATAATTGAAAATGACGTAGACAGTGTTAGAGATGACATTCCTGTTATAACTTATTTAGCGGGTTACCGTTGTTACATCACACACAAAAAATTAATTGCGAATTATGTAAAGAAAACATTATTTACAATGATAAGTTCATTGTCGAAGATAATTTCAACCTTATTAAGAGTTTGAGTCGCGGAAAATTGCTTTATCCCAAAGACGTTATTGTAAGAATAGTTTTATAAGCATATATAATATTTAACAAAATTTTAGATGATTTCGAGAAAACTTTTTTAACAGTTCATAATAAACGGGTATTTCTTATTGAATATATTTTGAAATTTCCCTCAGTAAACGACCATCTACATAATGATAGCAAATGTAATATTCATACAATTCATGAGATTGCAAAAATTGTGATTATCGTACAGTAAATACACTCGTTAAAAACTACTGTGGAAAATCAAACGACCGATTGGCGTCATGCAAAATTCGCAAATTGTAGACTTTGATTACATAAGTTTTGGTAGTAATGGTATTTGCTTTGAAATTTCGTTTTTTCATGATAAAATCGAATGGGGTACAAAGAAGGGCTAAGTTGACGACTGGTACCCTCTTTAAACCGGAAGCCCTTCAAAATTTCCAAAAAAGCTAATGCTTTAGCGGTTCGCGTTATCCAACGCACAACGATGTGACTTCGGGTCTGCCTGCCTGTTGTGACATTACTCGGCAGCCTCGAGTCCTTATATTCTAGGTGTTGTTGGTTCAACACGTTGCAGATAAAACGACGTTGCGTGTAGATCGCGACGTGCGCAGTTTTGAAATCGGCGCGAAGACGGTACATTTTTGTAGCGATGACTGAGCTAGAAAGCTTAGATATCCTTGAACTGTGCGGACAAGTGGGCACATGTAGATGGTATCTCCGTTTTCCGATTCATTTTTTTCTTAATTTTCTCTGTATGTTTGTTAACTTTGAGCAACAATGGCTAACCTTTGGCAATGTTCTTGGGAGTTCTGACAGAATTTATTGCATTATACGAGAGTTTCCCATGTATTTGGCGTGTCAAATCCAAAGAGTATAGTGGCAAGGATAAAAAGGGGCATGCTTATAAGAGTTAAGTGAAAAAATTCAAAGGAATTGATGTAACCGCCGGGTACTTTTGAGACGTTCCTATCTTTTATTTTTCTTAACAAGACAGCATGCCAAAATTGACCAAAGTAGTACTTCCCCCATGGCGATGCCTGTGCGAAATATACATATATGTCTGCATCGCGTAGACGCTCTAAAATTGCAACGTTCATTCCGTCTTAAGACTGTGTAGTCAAAAGGTTGTGCAAAACGTAGCGTCTGGACCGGCCTTAAGACTATCGGAGTTGGCTTTTTAGAACAATAACTATATGAATCGCGAATCCAGGGGGCATATTCAGAATTCGCCGACACATTTGCCGCTCGGAACATTTCGAGTGCTGCAAGTCGCATACTCGTTAAGTACCGACGTATTAGGTTAATACGGCGATTCACGAAATACCATGACACATTTATGGTTATTATTAAATCAAACGTATGTACTTACCTATTATGCATGTCTAAAAAGTCTTAATAAGTACGGGCTTATATCATCATGTTCATACCTTTTGGAATGCGTTAGGACAATAAAAACTTGTAATATTTATTAAGGCACAGTGAGTTACAAAAAAATATTTTTCTGAATAAAATTATTAAGTAACTGTTAAGTTTAAGAATACCTAAGTAATATTGAAGATAAACAGAAAAATCCGTACAAAATTTATGAACATTATTTTCAAAACATGCCCCTCAAGACCAGTTTACACGTGCCGAGTATAAGGCGCAGTGCACTGGGCCTAGTACATTACTAGGTCGATTTTGGAGTTTACATTGAGCGAGCTTTATTGGACAAAAAAACAATTATCAACGTTTACACTCAACTCTCCTCGGCCACTGCACTTGGTTAACTGTTTACACGCGAGGTCCTCACTCGGCCCAGCGAAACTGACCTCTCGGCCCAGCTGCTGGGTCTGGAAATAGACTCGGCCGAGCTACTCGCCCGCTTTACTGGGCTTAGGATACACGTGCCGAGTGAGTGTGCGAGTGAGCTACTCGGCACAGTACCCGGCCATCTACGCGCCTTAAGGAATGGGATGTTTTCTAACTGTACTTTTGTACCTAATGTGTGAGAGGTGGTCTCTTTATAACACATATTTGGTATTGTCTTTGAATTCATTTTATTAATATAGCTTTATTATGATATATTTACTTTACTCGACTTATATCACAGCTCACGGGACTAGTCAAAATGATGAGCAGCGAAAAGTAATTATTATGTAAATCGACGACGTATTAAGCTAATACGTCGGTACTTTACAGGTCTGCGGTTCACAGCACCCGAATTGTTCCGATCGGTAAATGTGTCGGGGAATTCCGAATATGCATCCAGGGGTAGACAAAGGGGTGAACCGTCCCCCCCAGACGACATTAAAATACTAATATACAGTAGAATGTCCTTGATTAGGTGTTCATTGAAGAGAATAATAATGAACAGTTCTACTATTATGATTATTGAAATGAACACTTTTAGTCCAGTCACCAGCGGTAAAAAACTGTAAAACCGTGGAATTTTGAGAATCAACACCGATTTTGATAAAAATTTGGATTTAAGCTCTACTTACCCACTCCTTCAAAATCTATACTATGCCGAAATGTGCTTTTTATTTTTTAGGGGTGTAAACTACCCCTTAGCGAAGAAAACTAAAAAATCGTAGATATTAGCATGTATTTAGTTAAACTTAAGTTTAAACTAATTATTTGTAAATCTTTTGATTTATTCGAACCAATTTATGATTAATCAGACAGTTGCAACCCCTTTAAACTATCCCCTGATGGTAGTAATTTCTAAAACTAGTTTTAAAGGTATTTATAACTTGAAATAATTGAAAATTCAGTCATATTGATATATTATACTCTATTCAAATGAAATTATTAAAAAATTAATTTGCCTAGACGCTTTAACCCCCTTATAAGTATTTTCCTGAGAATATAAATTATTGAAAAATAATCTCAATGATTTTTTCAGAATAAGAAATGATTCAAAGGTGCATTGATATATATTGAATCAAGAATATTTCATCAGTGATATAACTCTTGTCATTTTTTAAACGCAACCCTTATAAAAGCCACCCCTTGTGACCAGAAATATGAGAATTGCGTTTTTTTTGCAGTAATAATGAGAGAAAATGATAAAAATTTATTTGCACTGAATATAGTTTTTCGTTTCCTCGTCGCTCTCGGTATCCACGTCTCCCTATTGGTCTAAAACTGGTGTCCTGTTTAGACAAGGGTCTTCACTGCAGGTTCTGCACATTGCATTGCAAAAGGGGGCCTACTCGTCGGTAGCCGCACGCTGAACTGCATCCCTTCTTGCAATTACAAAAAAACATTTGCAAAAGCTCCTCAGGTGCCGGTTCATTTTCGTTTTTGATTGGATTCCGTCAATTTTAATCCAACCCCACTCAAAAAAATTGATATTTTTGTTACCCAGCCATATTATTACCCTGCACCAGCTGTTGGTACAAGAGATGACAATCTAACAGCCTTTTATTAGTGGTTAAATTAATAAATGAGTTATATCTGATTTGTTCTAGGTATTCAGACAAGTTTGTCACACATTTCAATGTATTTAAGGTATAGTGTCTTTCGTCCGAACAACATTTCGGTACAGTATCTACCGGCTTCTAAAATACCTTCAAGCATTGAAGAACTATAATAAATATTCGCCTTTTATCTTACGTCGGAACGTTTTCCTAAAATGTCGCTAAAATTTTTTTACCTTTATTGAAGAAGGCAGAAGTGGAGTCACATCCAGTGAAGCTGTGAGAAAATAGTATCAAATCTGCACTGTTTGAATATTCAATTTCTAAATTTTTAGAAGAATATGCCAGTTAAGCGGGATTTTGCTCTGAAATTAAAAATTTAGAAAGTTGGTTTTTCGACGAATACTTCCTCATTTTTTAAGCTATAATATAAAAAAAATGTCAAAAATAACATTCTGTAGGGAATTTCACAGTCTTTGACACCACGTTGATTAAAACTTTCCTCAAACCTTTCATTTGAAAAGTGTTGACCTCAAAGGGCTTGGATGAGCCACAGTTAATACGCGAATGAAAACTTTGAGCCAACATATCTCATTCAATTTTCATGAAACAGAGATCAAAAAAATATCAAAATTTTTAGTAAGGAAAACCCTACAATTAATCTTAAAGACCGTTTTTCATATCATGAATATTTTTTGGTTTATTTGAGAAAAATACATTTTTTTTTCAAAATTACGAAAATGCAATTTTCAATTCAATCAACAATTTTGTATAAGTTAAGCATTCTAAACTTGTCAAATCACATGGATCATATTGATAATACTTGAGTTAAGATAATTGAAAGTTGGTTATGATTAATTGCATTTAGGGTGGTCATGACGAGGGAGTAAGTGTTAAATTTTTAAAAAAATTAAAAAAAGTGACTTTATTTTTGTTATAAGTCAGTCAATTCTTATACAAAAGACTTTTTTGCAGGAACCTATTTTGATGGTTTTTTCTTGTACTTTAAAAAAGGACTGTTGAGTTTTACCCAAAAATTGCACTCTCTTCAAATTATTTAAGGTTTAAAGTTTTCAATTTTGGGTTTCCCTAAAAATAACCATTCTTCAACGAGTAATAACTCAGACGTTGTTGGGTTTACAAAGATCATTCGAAAACGAATCTCTTTTCTCTATCATTAGCTACATTCTTGTTTCAAACGATTTTTCCGATAAAGTGAAAATTTTTTGGATTATTCGTAAAGAACTGTTTAACAACATGCGTTTTTTCAATGAAAATTGCACAGCTTCAATCGTTAATAACTCGAAAATTATTAACTCTACAAAAACACTTTATAGAACAAAAGTTGCTCAGAATTATCAATTTCTGATGTTATTTTAATTAAAATCTATTTCATCTCTTAGAAGGGGTAGCTTTCACCCCTTCTAAGGCAAAAGCACACTTCGGCACCTTATAGATTTTGAAGGTTATAATTACTACCTAATTTCCAATTTTCAGGAAAATCGACCTTGATTCTCAAAATTCCACGCTGGCGACTGGACTATTTGGTGTTTCTATCCACGATATCGACAACGGCGACCAGCAATAATGATCGGCCATACATGGATGTATTCGGTAGTATTCACCTATTTCCCCGAAAATCTGCTCTGGCACCGCGACTGATATGTGATACTATAGATTGCGGTAGAACCAGTGGTTCCCAAAGTAGGTGCCGGCATCCTGGGGTACCAAGGAGAGAGACCAGGGGTGCCGCGAGGCGCCCCTGATATCCCTACTAAAAATAAAAATTTAATATGAATATTTTATGTAATGGAAAATAACCCGCGTGGCCGGGCCGCACTCTGAGTACGGATTGTACTACTGTAGCTCGCGATGGCTCTCAAGTGGCAATGTATTATCTCGTACCTTTGAACTGCGACAAGAAATTCACACTTTCCTGGAAGAAGATGATCATGTGAACGCCAACAATTTCGCGGATGAAGACTTTCTGCTGAAACTGGCATATTCGAAAAACTGAATGTCTTAAATCTATCTCTACAGAGCCACAACATGCACAAAATTAAGTTTATAGAGAAGATTTCATCATTCAGGAAAAAACTACAACTGTGGAACAGGAAAATGAGTGATAATGGAGGCAAAGATTACTTTCCAATATTGCAACAGTACATGACCCATAGTGGAGTTGAGGTTTCACCTAACTTGCTGACGCTTTTCACAGATCATCTATAACAGTTGTCTGACTGGTTTGCAAAGTACTTCGAAGAAGACCAAGTGGAGAAGTTTGCGTTTATCCAAGATCCATTCTGTGCTCAAGCCCCACAAGATTTTACTAGGCAAAAAGAAGAGGAAAATCTAATGGACATCTCATTCGACAACAGCCTGAGACAAAATACGCTTTTTCGGATTTGGCAGGGTAGGTATTGGTTATCAGTCAAAAATGAGTATCCAATTTTAAGCGCAAAATCTGTAAGGATCCTCATTCCCTCTGCGACTTCATATCTATGCGAAGTTGAATTTTTAGCGGTTGCAGTTATAAAGAGCAAATATCGTTCGAAAATAAATGTGGAAAGAGAAATGGGAATAGCGGTATCATGCCTTATTCCCCGATGCGAAAAATTGTGCAGTGAGCAGTAGGCTCATCTGTCGCACTAAACACACACAAACTCGAGTGTATGTGGAAGGTTGTTGTAATTATATTTGCATTTTATTTGTATTTTCACCTATGTTTTTAAACCAATAAATTAATGTTCTTTTTCATTTTAAATACGAGTTGTGTTAGTTTCTTAGCTGGTTTTTTTTTCATAGTCATACAAATATCAAATATAGCTACCACAGATAGACATTATATGACTGGGGAGTAAGAAAATTCAAATTCAAAAGTGTGCCACGACTTGGGACGGATATAAGCAACATATTATATTGTTATGATATTTGTTGTTTTTTCGTGGTTTTTGAAGAATTACGGAACTCCACGCCTTCTGCATATTGAATTACAGGGTTGAAGTTTAGTAAGTACATTGAGTTTATGTTAACTTGAGATTCTTCATCCTTCAGAATGATAAATATATATATATATATATATATATATATATATATATATATATATATATATATATGTATATATATATATAGTATATATATATATATATATATATATATATATATATATATATGTGTTCCATAAGATCATGAGCCTTAGTTCTATGTATATTAATTGTATATCTACGTATATTGTGAACAATGCATTGAAAGTACAATCAATAATAAATAATGTTAACCAGTATATCTACGAGTCTTACTTTACAAGTAAATATTAAAGTGACAAAGTCTTAAGTGCTCTAAATAAATGAAGTGAATAAACCTATAAATGCTAAAGTGTATAAAGCCATAAGTCAGGGGTCACCAAATGGCGGACTGCGGTCCGCATCCGGACTGCGGACCCATTTTGTGCGGACCGCGAGAACACAGCAACTTGAACTACAGAGTACGTAATTTAATAAAAATGTATCCCTCGCATTGACGGACGCCGCGACAACCACGTGTTGTGCGGAACGCAATGGCCATTTTATTTCTTAAAACGTACCCCGAGCGGAACTAATTGGTGACCCCTGCCATAAGTGTTCAAGTATATGAAGCCATTAGTGCTGAAGAACCTTAAGAAAGGTATATCACGTCTACGTTTATGGAGCTATCTCATAAAAAGCTACCCTGGCATCAGAAGCTGTAGGATAGAACTGGAGTGATTAGAGCCGTGCCCTAGAGGAATACAACAATATATACCTATATATATATATATATATATATATATATAATATTATATATAATATATATATATATATATATACATATATATATATATATATATATATATATATATATAACCAACATCACACCCAAACAGGCCACATTATCGATTTCCCCAATACAAGAACTATTGCTCCCGTCCGATCTTTCAAATCCCGAATTTTTCGTGAAGCTGTAGAAATAGAAAAATATCCTAATTGTTTGAACACCAGAGATGACAGTCACAGACTCCCATCAGCATGGAAACCACTTCTCAGGGGTCGCCATGTCACATCCAATCAGAGTGCATCCCGCCCTGATGAGCGTGAATACCCCATTGATCTCAATACTACGTCAATAACTACCTCAATGGAGTAACCGCCCCCCTCCCCTATAAATACGGCCACGCGACGATCGGCATGTCAGTTGACTCCGAAGAGTAGGCAGGTTGAGACTTCAGAGTTGACAGGAAGCAGTACGGTTTGTGGAGTAGGCAGGTTGAGATAACGCAATCGTATTGTTTCCGATTCCTCCTACTTCGATTCGTGGAGTAGGCAGATTGATGCCACGTATCTGAATTATTTCCCTTCTTATTCTCCTGAAGATGGCTTCGCAAAAGGAGCCGAAACGTCGAGATTTCTCAAATCTTTCACGCGGTTCATTTCGAGAACCAAGTTTTTCATATATATATATATATATATATATATATATATATATATATATATATATATATATATATATATATATATATAGGTATATATTGTTGTATTCCTCTAGGGCACGGCTCTAATCACTCCAGTTCTATCCTACAGCTTCTGATGCCAGGGTAGCTTTTTATGAGATAGCTCCATAAACGTAGACGTGATATACCTTTCTTAAAGTTCTTCAGCACTAATGGCTTTATATACTTGAACACTTATGGCAGGGGTCACCAATTAGTTCCGCTCGGGGTACGTTTTAAGAAATAAAATGGCCATTGCGGTCCGCACAACACGTGGTTGTCGCGGCGTCCGTCAATGCGAGGGATACATTTTTATTAAATTACGTACTCTGTAGTGCAAGTTGCTGTGTTCTCGCGGTCCGCACAAAATGGGTCGGCGGTCCGGATGCGGACCGCAGTCCGCCATTTGGTGACCCCTGACTTATGGCTTTATACACTTTAGCATTTATAGGTTTATTCACTTCATTTATTTAGAGCACTTAAGACTTTGGCACTTTAATATTAACTTGTAAAGTAAGACTCGTAGATATACTGGTTAACATTATTTATTATTGATTGCACTTTCAATGCATTGTTCACAATATACGTAGATATACAATTAATATACATAGAACTAAGGCTCATGATCTTATGGAACACAGGAATGAAATTTGGTTGGAAACTAAGGATGAACTTGGAAGGTTGTAAACAGAGAGTGAACTGAAGTTGCGCTGTTTATATAAGATTTCATGAATCCGACCTATGCATTATTGTGACATAACAAAGGGTCCATTGTTTTAAAGGGTTACAACAATATATATATTGAATCCCATAACTGCATAAGCCTATCACTTCTACTGTTGATTTATACACACCCGCGTAAAAACACCACGCTTCGTTACTTTTAGCTTTCCTTACATACTAATTCTAACTCCATTAGAGTAGTAGATTACCATTAATCATCATAAAATTTTGAGTTCCGTTCTGCCTCAAAAAAACCCAGATAAAAATTTCAGCTCATTAGGTTTGATGGGAGCAGCTTTCCAATTTCCATATTATGTGATATTCTTTAGTTATAGACCTGGAAACAGTTCTATTTGAATTACAACCATTTCAAATGAAAAATCTATACTCTTTCCACTTTCCCTGTATTCGCCTTTATCTCATAGAAATTTCAAATCTTATACGAACCTTATAAATAAGGACACTTGAAGGTCATCGATACAAAATTCCTAGTAAGAATACTTCATAGCAGAGCACGTGTAGAAGTAGTTTTATCGGTGCAAGGACAATAAAATATAAGTCAATTTTTGTGTTACTAGATGAGAAGAGGCAGATAGTATCGCAATTAATAATTTGATATTTATCTACAAAATAAATTTGTACGAAGTTCAATTCTGATAATTACGTAATGTTTTAGATAAATGAAAACTGACGATAGTACCAACACTAAGTTTATGATTTTTAGTACAAAATAAAATGAATGATAGACATAAGAACAAAAAATTTCGAAATTTTTATAGCAGGTTCAATAAATTTTATTCTATGAACTTAAGTCAACATAACTCTCCGCCAGAAACAGAAGAAGATTTCATCTCCTACTTATCATATTTATCTGTGAATATGAAATATATCTGGTTATTCTGTTAATCCTATTTTCCCCGAAATTAACAGACTATTGCACTTTATCGAATGTCAACAACATCGGTTTAGACCTCCTGGATCACGATACATATATATATATATATATATATATATATATATATATATATATATATATATATATATATATATATACAGGGTGTCCCGAAATTAGACGTCAATATTTCAACCACGTATTCTACTTCAAAAAATAGAGATGAAAGTTCATATAAACTAGTGTCCACAACTTCTTCGCTCTTAAGATACAGGGTGTTAAAAGTGAAGCCCAGATGGCGGTTTTTTTTACGCTCTATTTAATGTACTAAAAGTTAGTATTGTAATATTTTCGGGAGTGCTTAGTGCAGGGGGAATTGGCGTAACATTTGGCCTAAATTTGTTGGTGATTGATTTTTAATAATTTTGACTTCAAAGTTTGAAAATATGAAGCTTTTTGTTCAAATAAGGTACTCTTCTCATACTTCGCCTCTGCTCTACGCAGTCCTGAGAATATTGCAATACTAACTTTTAGTTAAGGAGACTTCGTGGCGGAGAGGTTATAGGTAGCGCTATGCCGTCTTCGTTGACGGAGTTGGTGGGTTCGATTCCCATCGTATTCCTGGGTGTTGGTGTGCGTTCTGAGTTTTCAGTGGTTCCCCTGATTTAGTAATTTGATGGCTTATGTCCATAGATGGCGAAGCCAAATTGTACGAGGGTCGGGCGGTGTGAGAGGGCACACGTCCCACCTCTTTAGAAAAAAAAACTTTTAGTACATTCAACAGAGCGTAAAAAATTTTGTAACTATACCAAATTTTATTCAATTACCTTCACAAGTTTCGAAAATATTCACAAAAAATCACCATCAGGTCTTCACCTTTAACACCCTGTATCTTAAAAACGAAGAAATTGTGGACCCTAGTTTATATGAACTTTTATCTCTATTTTTGAAAGTAGAATATGAGGTCTAATTTCGGGACACCCTATATATATATATATATATATATATATATATATATATATATATATATATATATATATATATATATATATATATATATATATATATATATATATATATATATATATAGAAAAAACCAATTTAATTAAAGGATTGCAATGTTAGGATTTTTTTCGTAGTTTTCAGTTTTTTTGCACCTCTACAGGTATTGTTGATTGAGTCATGGGAAGTAGATACCCATATAGTCCAGTCAATGACCATTTTCCTGTATATTTATCGCATACAGCACCGATTGTCATAAAAATTTGATTTATGGTTCTTCTTACCATCTTTTTCAAAGTCTACCCTGTGCCGGGGGTTGCTTTCGCCTTGGGGATGGATGCCACCCCTTCTTGGGGGTGAAAAATTTTTCATTGAAGATATGTGCGGAAATCGATAAATTGACTAGTTCTTAGCAACTTTTGTTCCATGAAGTTTTTTCTGAAAGTCAATACTTTTCTACTTATTCGCGAGTGAAATTGTGGGTTTTCAGGCAAACAAACCACGTTTTCAGATTCTTTCTCGCGATTAACTGGAAAAATATGCATTTAATCGGAAAACATGTAGAGAGCAATCTTGTATTTGTGATGTATGCAGACTCAATACAAACGGAATTATTGCTTGTTGAAAGTTGATTGGTATTTTCAATCGCCAAAATTCTTCTATGCTCTTACGTACAATAACCAAAAACCAATGTATTTTTCGGGGAAATCTCATAAAACTTTTTTTGAAATCCTTTGAAAAACCTTTGGTTCAATTTTTGTAAAAGTTCCTAGCATCCAAACTAAGCGAATTATGAAGAAAATAATAAAATTATGAAGAAAAATTTTTCGTTGGAAAAAAATTGTGAAAATCTCACTCTCTCTTCCACCCCATTTGAAAAAAATCATTGTCACTTTACAATTCACTTAATTCATGTTCTTTTAATACGTTCTGAGTGTTTGGCCATTTTAAAGTACTCATTTTTGAAAAAAATTGAGTTTGAAGAGTGAAAATCATTTTCGTAATTTAGCGAAAAATCGCCTTTTCTTCAAAATGATTCAAAAACTGTTGATGATACGCAAAATTTTGTGAGGTACAAAATCGTAGGTTTTTCTTTTTTAAAAATTTGGGATCCTATTTTTTTTGTAGGATGAAAATTGAGTAATATATGGGCATTTAAAGCTTGCGTGTGTTCGCGTAAAGCACCTTTTATGAGCCCTTCTAGCATGAACCTTTTTGAAAATAAGATCTGAACAAGAAATTCATTCAAATGAGCTTATAGCTCTTGAAAAAACCTATAAAATACTTCTTTGAAGGACTTGATTGCTTGAAAATTGAGCGAGTTATAGGTAAAACACCAAAAACACATTTTTTGTAAAATTAAGAATATGTATATTAGTATATTGATGAATACACATAGTGGTGAATACCAATCAACATTCAACAAGCTATAATTCCGTTATTATTGGATCTTCATACCCCATAAATACACGATTTTCTTTGTTTTTTTTATAAGCTATAATTCTGGTTTCTAAAGGTTTTTCGATTAAATGCATATTTTTGCAGTTATTCGCGAAAAAGAATCTGAAAACGTGGTTATTTTGCCTGAAAACCGACAATTTCACTCGCAAATATGTCGAAAAGTATTGACTCTCAGGAAAAACATCATAGAACAAAAGTTGCTTAGAATTAGTCAATATATCGATTTTTGCATTTATTTTCAATAAAAAAAATTTCAACCTCAAGAATGGGTGGCATCCACCCCCAGGAAAAAAGCAACCCCTGGCACAGGGTAGACATTGAAGTAAATAGTAAGCAGAACCTAAATCCAAATTTTCATACAAATCGGTGCTGTATGGGATAAGTACACAGTTTACTGGACTAATACGGGTTTTTAGTTGATTTTGGGGGATGCAAAAGTTTTCCTAGACCGCTGTTTTATATGGAAATTTCATATATTTTTGCAGGTTTCTAAGCTTTGTGAGACTCTTCAAATTACTATAGGATGTTATGAATTTGTTGTAAAAAGTTACTTATAAAAAAAAAGTCAATGATACTTCACGTCAAAATGAATTAGTTCAATTTTCAAGTCAAGAAAACAGCTGTTAAGAAGTGTACAAATCGAAATCTCCTTAATAATGCATGATGAATATAAAAAAAAATTTATAAGTATATAATATATTTTTCAAATGTTCAATTTTAAGAAATGCTATATAAATTAGTAGGTCACTTTCACAATAAAGTGAGCATACCTCACTGTCAGACAAGATGTGAAGATAAAGAATCTATCCTAGACTAATCTATGCGAAGACAATGAAATATATTTCGTTTTTCGACTACAACAGTGAAAGGATAGATAATATTGCGGTCAATAGTCTAATATTCGTTCCCGAACTGAGAAATATCGTTGTTCAAATCTGATGTAATACAGAGTGTATATATATATATATATATATATATATATATATATATATATATATATATATATATATATATATATATAATCTCTTGAAAATTATTAGCAATAACAGGCTTGTTGAATCTTAAAAAACACGATTTTATTAAAAAGTTGACGTTTCGCCACGACATTCGTGGCTTTATCAAAACTTTCGAAAAAATTGAAATTTCTTTGACATTTATTGATTTGAAAAAATTTGAATAGAAACAGACTACTGTTATCCTATATATATATATATATATATATATAGGGTAGACTGGGTAGGATCCGACACTGGGGTGCATTCGACAGTGTCAATTTTGCCGCAAAATAAAACGCTAAAATTTCGGTAAAATTCGTGAATACTCGAGGTAGTCCATAGAATAACCCCACAAAATATTTTAGTTGTCCTGTAAATGTAGTAGACGTTACACGCGTTTGCTGTTGTCACCAAGTGCTTTATAAATTACAGTGTTTAAAAATCCAAAAATTTTCGTGCCATCCTTTATTATAAACAATAAATATATTAACTGTAAAAAACATTGATGTTTACTGAGTTGGTAAGTAACATTATTTTTTACTAATAATTAAATTAGGTAGGTTTAATAAATTTTTAAAAGAAACAAGTGGTTAGTGGGACCATTCGACAATCTATTTTGGGTAGGATTCGACACTGTCGAATCCACCCCATATTGTAAAAGTTTACTGTTAGCACAATAGTACCAACTACTTTCATAGTTTTTCATTTGAAATTTTTATCTTTATTACAGAAAAATGCCACGGAAATACATCAAAAAGACAAACCTAACTGAAATTTCAGAAGAGGCAATGAAATCAGCAGTTCAAGATGTCATCCGAAAACTAGAAACGCCAACTTCAGCAGCTTTAAAATATAATTTAAAGAGGACTACCATTATAACAAGAATAAAGAAAAAACAAAATACACATAGCAGTGATTCTGGGCAAAGCACCGATGATGAATCGAATTATTACAGTTCAGAATACACGTCAAACCAAATTTTCACGCAAAACCAAGAAACTGAGCTTGCTGAATACTTTAAGAAATGTTCGCTATTAAAGTATGACTTGACATATTTGTCAGCTAGAAAATTTGCATTTGAGTATGCGGAAATTAATAATATTAAATGTCCCACTCGATGGAAATCAGATCAAATTGCAGGTGTTGACTGGATGTATGGGTTTATGAAGAGGAATATTAATTTAAGCCTTCGCAAACCAGAAAATACAAGCATTGCTCGTGCTTCCGGATTTAATAAAATAGTAGTAGCAGAATTTTTTGAAAATTTGAGCAATCTTTTAAAGAAACATAATTTCGAAGCAAAAGATATTTACAATCTTGACGAAACTGGAATAACAACTGTTTTGCAAGCATCTAAAGTGATAAGTGAAAAAGGAAAGAGAACTGTTTCTCCGGATCGTTTACGTCCTCTTCCAAAAATCGCTGCCCCCAAATCTAAAAAAGGGGGAAAATCAGGTATATATACAGACACCCCGGAGAAGGATCGTTTAATGGAACTGGAAATTAACAGAAACATGAATAAAACTGCAGCTGAAAAAAAGGAAGCGGCTAAGAAAATTAAAAAAAGGGCTGAATTTTATTCTTCAGATTCAGAAGAATCAGAAACATTCAGCGTTGCTGACACAGACGATTCAATTGGGCCATTACACGAAACACTAAGTGATTTCGATGATATAGACGATGATTATAGCCAAACCGATCAATTTAAATTGTGCGATCAAGTTTGATTTTGTTCTGGTCAAGTTCAAATGTAAAACTGGTGATAAGTTTTATCTAGGATGCATAATAGAAGATAATCCTGAGCAAGGAAATTACACTGCGGATTTTTTGCGCAGAAAAAGTTCTACAACTTTCTGCAAGCCCACTGTTCCAGGCATTGCCATCATTTTGAGAGACGAAATTGAGTTGAAAATGCCAGCACCTATCCATCCTCCCGGAACATCAAGAGCAAGTACTATGTACAATTTTAATATAGATTTAAGCCGATATAATGTTTCCTAAGTTAGTTATGTACATACTTAATTCTTGTTTATATTTTTTTAATAAAGTTTTGTATTTTTTTATTCATTGAACAATAATACGTTAATGTCTAATGCACCACAATTAGCGTCAAGGGGGACATTCGTCATTTGGAACAGTTTTCTTTTTTAGGAAAAAAACAATATTGCAAAATGTTTTAATCCAACTAACAATATTAATTTATAATAACAATAGTTGTAGCGAAAGATTTCAAGTATTAATATTTTTCCAAGAACCAAAACATTGCGAATATTACAAAATAAAAAAAAAGTGTCTGATCCTCCCCAGTCTACCCTATATATATATATATATATATATATATATATATATATATATATATATATATATATATATATATATATATATATATATATATATATATATATATATATATATATATATATATATATATATAAATATATATATACATATATTTGTATATATAGTATATATAAGCAATATATACATACATACTAGCTTTTGCCCAGGGCTGCGCTCGCATGATATATTTTTCTGCGCTTAAATCGCAAAGGCTGGCTAAAACTTATGAGATAAATAAAGTTAATATACTACGGAATTGTATATCTTAAAAAGATCGACATCGTCTGCTATGGCATGTATTTATCTCCTAAGGATAACCCACAGTTACCATTTTTATTTTTTACATATTATAAAAAAATATGTGTTATTTATCAAGCTATTTTATACAATACAGTATTATTCCTTAACCAATTCAATACATTAAATACGTTGTAGGTACATTTTATGCAGATCTACACCGTTCTTAACAGCCTTTCATTAAAATCGATATTTTAGAAGATATCAGATTTTAGAAGCAGAGGCATAGCGACTGGCGGGCCGTACATTTCGTACCCGTTGGCAGCGGGCGGCGGGAGAGGGGTGTGCTGTTGGCGTGTGCCTATATCGCACGAGTCTATAGTTGTTCTCCAGCCACTAAAATGAATTTATCCGTGCGAAGCCAGGACGGGTATCTAGTATATATATATATATATATATATATATATATATATATATATATATATATATATATATATATATATATATATATATATATATATATATATACTAGCTGACCCGGCAAACGTTGTTCTGCTATATAAATTATTTTTATCTATCCATCTTTCTATCTATTCATCTATCTGCAGATGTATATCTACCTATCTAACTATCTATCTATCTATCTAGATAGTTATCTTTCTTTCTATCTATCTATCTACATATCTATCTAACCCGGCAAACGTTGTTCTGCCATAAAAATTATTTTTATCTATCTGTCTTTCTATATATTCATCTATCTGCTAATGTATCTCTATCTATCTATCTAGATAGTTATCTATCTTTTTATCTATCTATCTATCTATTTATCTATCTATCTATCTATCTATCTATCTATCTATCTATCTATCTATCTATCTATCTATCTATCTATCTTTCTATCTATCTATCTATCTATCTATCTATCTATCTATCTATCTATCTATCTATCTATATATCTATCTATCTATCTACATATCTATCTATCTATCTATCTGACCCGGCAAACGTTGTTCTGCCATATAAATTATTTTTATCTATCTCAATAGGGGTTGATCGTAGAGGGATGAAAATTTAGGGTTGTATATATTTTTGAATGCTGTATCATAAAAAAAATAGAACAGAAAATGTTGTCAGAAAAATAAAGAAAAAAATTAAGGGGTGGACTACCCTTAACATTTAGGGGGATGAAAACGAGATTTTGTCGGATTCTCAGATCTAACCGATATGCACACAAAATTTCATGAGAATCGGTCGAATCATTTCTAAGGAGTTTAACAAATAAAAAATAAGGGTTGATCGTAAAAGGGTGAAAATTTAGGATTGTATGTATTTTTGTCATCATAAAAAATTAAAAACAAAAAATTTTGTCTAAAAAATAAAAATAAAAATTTAGGGGTGGACTACCCTTAACATTAAGGGGGATGAAAATAAGATGTTGGCCGATTCGCAGGCCCACTCAATATGCTCACAAAATTTCATGAGAATCGGTCAAGCCGTTTCGGAGGAGTATGGGAACGAACATTTTATATATAAGATATATATATAATACTATATTTTTCGCTTTATATATATATATATATTTTAAGACAATAAATTAGCATATTTGATTTGATATGATCCTATATATATATAACATTCAACATATATATATATATATATATATATATATATATATATATATATATATATATATAAATATATATATATATATATATATATATATATATATATATATATATATATATATATATATATATATATATATATATATATATATATATATATATATATACGTATATATATATATATATATATATATATATATTAATTAATAAATATATAATAATATATAAATATATATATATATATATATATATATATATATATATATATATATATATATATATATCTGTCGACCATTATAACATAGGGATGCAGATGAATGTTCGACAGAGAAGGATCAAATCAAATCAAATATGCTTTATTGTCTTAAAATTATACATTTTATTGACAAAGTGAAAAATATAGTAACTAAATAATGTAAAACATAAAAATAAACACACATCAATTAAAAAATATACAGACTAAACAATGTAATACTCAGAAATGAAAATCACACCACATTTCCATAAAAAATATACACAAACTTCACAATAGAACCGAGAGTGGCAAATCCTTCTCAATCGAAGCTGATGCCTGTGTTATTCAATTTGGTCATTTCGATCAATCAATGCTCAGAATAGTAGTCCTCTATATGAGGTCTAACAAGAAAATAAGATTTAGTTCGTTTCCGAAAATTGTTCAAGGAAGTTATAGATTTTAATTCCTCTGGAAGGTGATTGTGAATTTTCTTAGCATTGTAAATGATGGACTTTTTTGTTAAGTCAGAGGAAGGAATAAGGAGGTGAACATGATGTCCCGAAGATCTGGTGGACACCAAGGGTACGAAATCAAAATACTTATGAATCAAGCACACAGATTCATCAAGTAAATATAAAGAAGGAAGCGTCAAAATTTCATTCTTCTTGAAGTAAGGTTTGCAATTTGCCCTATTTTTCAATACAAACATGTAAAGAATTGCTCTCTTCTGCAATTTGAGAATAATATCAAGTTGTAAAGAATTACATGAGCCCCAGAAGGGAAGACCAAAACGAAGATGAGATTCGAACAATGCAAAATAGGCAATTCTTGTAGATGCCGTATCTAATTCAGTTGAGATGGATTTAATGGCGAAACAGGCCGATGATAATTTTTTAGCTAGGACATGTACATGCTGTGAAAATTTGAGATTATTGTCTATAAAGAGGCCTAAAAATCTGACGGAATCGACTATTTTAATGGCATGGTTTTGCAGGAATAGATCCGTGTAATCTCTATAAAACAAGGCGACGGTTTTATCTACGTTGAAGCAAAGTAAGTTTGCATCATACCAGGACTTGATCAGTTCAAGATTAATTGTCATTTCAGAGTGCAGTGACGCAGAATTAGGATTGCTCCAAGTAAAAATCGTATCATCCGCAAAAAGCGTGATTTCTCCACTGATCTTCAGATCGGTTATTGAGGTTACAAATGTTTAAAATTATTGTGAAAATGAGTTGATATGTGTAAAACCAAAAAATTCTGGAAAATCAAAGCCCAGGACGTACAAAACGGATTCGAAAACCATTTCCGCACCTCACTACTGTTGACTTTCGGTACAGTTCAATAATCTATTATTTGTGGGGAAAATGCGACTAACCATTAAAATCTGGAAGTACCACGGGTTCAATGGGAATCGACAGGGGCGGCTATTCGAAGGCGGCTACGGAGGCTAAGCCGCCTTCTCAATAATATTCCGTGTATCACTACTATATTATATTGAATAGTCAGCATTCAGCATATTCATATTAATCAAAATCATATTATTTTATGCACCTACTTTCCTTTCAACCTACATTATATAATATAATTTATTAATTACGATAGAAGGTATTTACATTTACTGCTTAATGCATTTCATTCATTTCAAGATTTCATATCAACAGTGGCAATGCTGCAGAGGCTTGATAAGGTATAGACGCGTTCATTATTCCATATTTTATGCCATGCCAGAGAGAAAAGGAAACGCTGCGAATGAATATACCTTATTCACTTAATTGAAATAGAAAACACGGGTAAAAGCAATACCGATTGAAGCTAGCTGCTCGGTTCAAAAAGGATACAGTAATGCTCACACAAATGTCGACCAATCACAACTATAGGCTTTCCACGGTAAAGTTTTAATAAAAACATTGCGACCTATCCCGGAATTAAACAATTTGGTGCAGCGTAACAAACAACAGAATCGCTGTTTTAATATCAGAAATTATGAGAGACATCCTTGGCTACCCGATCACAGGTAAAAAATTAATTATTTTGTTGGCAGTGTTTATTTTTTACTAGGGAAAATGTCTCTGTTTGTTTAATTTTAATCTATTTTTGGGAGGGTCCTATATTATTTTTGGCAAGAAAAAACTCTAACCTCCCATTGGTTCTTGCTGGGCAACAATTGATTAATTCCTCGAATAGGTAACAAATTCGTTAAGTAGGTAGGTAGGTACCTATTTTGTGAAAGAAAAAAAAAATTTGATGAATTGATTAATTGGCTGAGAAGAGTTTTTGTGAATATTGTAAATAGGAGTTGTAGGTCTCAAGATGGACAATCGAAAGTGAAAACAATTGTTTTCGCAAAGAAATTAATATTTTAGGGTGCTTGTTTTACTTTGATTTTCTTTAAATTATAAGGCGGTTGACCTTGAAATTCTAAAAATTTTCGCCTATGGTGTATTTTTTAACACCTCTTGTAGCCTCCTTAAACCAACACCTCACGAGCCGCCACTGGGAATCGAATCACTGAACAATACTCTCGTGTAATGATACTACACACTAGAATTACGTCGACGATTATACGAAATAACGATTTATTCAATTTATTGCTTTGAAATTTATTTATCGATCTATTGTTCCTCCACGTTTTTTCCAAGTGTACTCGATTTGTACTCGCGATAAGAAATAAGATATTTATAGCGACAGAAATAATTGCGCCTTCAGTTCCACCAGAAAAAAAAACTATGTCATTAAACTATAAAATAGATGATAAACAATTTCAAAACATTCTTATTGCGCTTCGACAATTATTAAGGATTGTATGGATCTTGGAAAGTAAGCTATCTGTTCTTTGTCACTAGCTACGACTTTTAATATTACTGCTGTCAACTCGGTCAGCAGAGCGCCATCATTAAAGTCGTATATTTCAAGCGAAATACATCGTGTCGAGATGGCATTCTAACGAATTGAATTCTATTTTGAAAAATCACGCTTAAAAACAATCCTAATTAAAAAGTAGAAAATAACTTATTATAATGAAAAAAAATTTGCGAAGTGCATCGCGGTTGAGGAAAAAAGTTGAAAACAAGAAGAAACACACCTCAATCAACTCAATCCACATACCAAATTTTGATTCATTAACACTTTACACCCTAATATAAAATTTACTTTAGAGATGGAAAAAGATAACTCAATTAACTATTTGGATTTGAAAATAACAAAAGTAGATACTTAACAAACATAATTTTTCAATTTTTCGCAAACCATCGCACACTGATAGCGTAATACATAGTACTTCCCTACATCCATTCCAACACAAAATGGCAGCTTCCAATAGTATGGTACATCGTTTAGTGAATATTCCGCTTTCAAACGCCAATTTCAACATCGAGAAAAATATAATTAAACAAATTGCCGTGAATAATAATTATGATCCCATAATAATATACAATATGATAGATAAAAAGTTGTTCAAAAATGCGATTAGCCAGGTGTATCCCCTTACTAAAAATAATATCAAACATAACAGCCTCACTTTCATCGGAAATTCAAGTAGAAAACTTAAATCTCTC
This sequence comes from Cynegetis impunctata, assembly GCA_030704885.1. NCBI lineage: Eukaryota > Metazoa > Arthropoda > Insecta > Coleoptera > Coccinellidae > Cynegetis > Cynegetis impunctata. Next base: position 296,095 of record JARQZK010002264.1, on the reverse strand, counting down.
TTATCCAAGCACAACATTAACATTGCTTATCGTACCGGTAATAATTTAGGAAATCATATAAAAAATAATAAGTCCAAAGTTCATAAAGATAATAAATCAGGAGTTTATAAAATTAATTGTGGTGATTATCATAAGTTTTACACTGGTAGAACTTTCAGAAGTTTTCAAACTAGAATTTCAGAACACAAACGTAGCTTTGTTAATCAGAAGTCGGATTCACATTATAGACCGTGAGCTAGCGCACATGAATTTGGAGTCATCGATAAATGTCTGGCATTTAGAGGTATGAAAAGTGTGATTGAGTTGATGAAAATAAGGCTGGTTTGAAGGGCGGACCCGTGTTCGAAAATTTGGAAAATTAATTTCCTTTTGCATAAATAAATTAATATTTCACTGATCTTGAATTGTCTGGCAATTGATACATAGAAAGATATTATTGATTAACTCACAATTTTCAAATGCCAGACAGTTTTGAATAGTCGAAAGGGTGATTCATAGGGGTGAAGTTGCAGAACGAAAAAAGAAAATTCATCGTTTTCTTTTTGTCTGGCAATCGAAACAATGAAAATTATTGTCATGAAAATGATGAAAAAAAATTGCCAGACGGTTTCCAGTGTTCGAAGTCGAGTTTCTCTGTGGAAAATTATGCGAAAATTTTTTACATTTTTCAGTGATCACTATTTGTCTGGTATTTTGAATACTCAAAATTAATACACACATTTCCAGTCACAAAAAATTTGCCAGACAAATTGGCAAATGGAAAAATTATGCCAGACGAAAGAAAATTCGTTAAAAAAAAATTGAAATTTCATTGATTTATTTTTGTCTGGCAATTCGTATTCCAATTAGAAATACAACTACAAACGCTACATACAAATGCCAGACAAGTTGAGCTGTTCGAAAATGTATAAATTAATTGAAAAGATAGCAAAAAATAATGAAAATTTTCCTTTTCTTGTCTAATTTAAAACATTTATTTATGTCCGTCATTTTGAATTTTTTTTAAGTAGTATAATTATACCTTAGCTTGAAATACCAGCCTAGTTGGGTTGTTCGAAAATTAAAAAAAAAACAAATTGAATAATTGTAACACATCTTTCAAAATTTCAGTGCTTTTTTTTGTCTGACGACTTTTTTCTCAGAGAAATATACACTTTAAGAGTTGAATTAAAAATGTCAAATAACTTACGCTGTTCGAAAGTATATAAATGAATAAAAAAAGTTTTGAAAAAATCTAATTTCTCATTTATTTTCGCCTTTTTTCCTATATAATAAGCTGATATTACTCGGGAAACGTACACAGGTACTATTTCCGACATAAAAAATGAAAAAACTTATGTAAATAAATGAATAAAATTTCTGAATTAATCTAGGTGAATAGTTTTGCGTTGCAATGTCGATTTATTTTTGTAATCTATGTACCGGGTGGCCAGATAAGAATGCGAAGTGCTGTATCTTGTAAACTATTTGTCGTAGAGACTTGCGATAAAAAATATTATAACGAAAGTGGCCAACAGAAAATCCTAGAAATTATTTTCAGGTTTCCAAGATGGCCGCCAGGGGGCGTAACCGCCATCTGAAACTTTTAAAGTGATTTTTCTCAGAAATACTTCTTGTAAACGTATCACAAAAATATATGCGTTTTCAAGTTGAGCTTCATTCGAGTAATTTTTGTTCGATATTTTTTGACGTATCTTTTGAAATGAAGTGGCGGGGAATGAATCGATGCTTTTTCAAATGAACAGCTGTAACTTCTGAACGACTGATCGGATTTTGACGGAGTTGGTGTCGTTGGGACAAGCATTTATTGTTTCCTCAAACTTATTATGTCCGTGATATGTCAAGTTTTTAGTGATACCGCTAAAGCGCGTTTTTTGATATGATAACAGAAAATTACCTGACTTTTTTCCACAAAAATGTAGTGTGATAACACCAAAGAATGCCAGTGAAAACCGTATCTCGATATCTTATTCCTAGCCTAAAATATCGAAGAAACAAAATTTAGTTATCATGAAATTCTGGGAACACCATTACACCGTTATTTATTTTCATTTATTTGACCTGTTTCAAGAATCAATGATGAAATATCATAATTTATGATTTTTGAGTAATAGTGTTCTTCGTTCTAAAAATTAAAACAAAAACATGTAGGGGTATCAATGAATATAATATGCAAGTGCAAGGTAGTCAGAATATGCAGAGTAGGCCTGGGAGGAAAAAAAATGACTTAAATAAAAAACAACAGATATTAAAATAACACTTATAGTGGCAGTGTAATGAGGAAGTAAGGACTGAAAATTATTGAAATGCGTTCACAAACTATGAAGCTATTGATATGATTGTGATATATTTTGAGTGTATTCAAATTGCGTCATTGGCACAAAGAGTATACAGAGCTCGATATTCAAATCGGCGTTCACGCATATTTGATGAAAATAGAAAATTTTTATCTGAAATTCTTAGGGTCGAAATCTGCCAGTACGCAAATTTTACACTAAACTCGAAAAAATTATCGGATGGCGTGAACGCCGATTTGGATATAGAGCTCTGTATACTCTCTGGTCCAATGCCACATTTTGAAGGCATTCAAAATATACCGCAATGATATCAACGGCTTCATCATTTGTAAGAGGCATTCATAACGGATTCAATCCTTATTTGTGTGTGCCACAGTTCACTAGACTGCCACTAGAAGTATAATTTTTATATTTGCTGACAAGATGATTTTAGACATATGTTTTTCCTCCATGGTGTCTGCTCTCTATATTCTGATTACCTTGCACTTGCATATTATTACATTGATTATTATGGTCCTACAAGTTTTTCTAAAAATATTTTGAAATAAGAATACTATTATTCAAAAATCATAAAATTATGAAATTTCCTCATCGATTATTGGAAAACGACAAATAAATGAAAATAAATACCGGTGTAATGGTGTCTTTTCAGAATTATATGATAACTGAATTTTCTTTTTTCGATATTTTCGTCTAGGAATAAGATATCGAGATGCGGTTTTCACTTGCCTTCTTCGGTGTTATTAAACTACATAGGCTACATGTTTTTGGAAAAAAAGTCAGGTTAATGCATTCAATTTTTCAGAGAAATTGGCAATTTTCTGATATGCCAGAAAGCGTGAACGAAATCTTGCTGCCAAATGAAGGTAATACTATATATTATGTAGTTTGTACGATTAAATGAACTGTTCAATATTTCTTATTTTTATGTTACTTTACCACATTTTTATGCTCAGAAGCATGCATTTATTTAGAAAAATATTTATTCACTACAGTTATTTGTGTTGATGAAAAGATTAAACGACAATTTCAATTTCAGTTTGTAAGTGTATTTTCAATTATTTGTTAATTTTACAAAGCACTTTTTAGTTATTCAAAATTCATGTTTCGAATGATATTTTCCTGCCATTATATTTCTTAGCTCGAATACAATTTAAAATGTGAATTTTTCAAATTTGATAAGATTTTTCTTATTTTTCAGATTTCATTGGCAAATTACTTCCGTTGAAGCATCAAATTCGGGAAACTTTAGGACAAAAATATTATCTCGAGTAGAAATAGCTCATAATATGAGGGAAAAGTCGAAAAGAAAATAGAAATTAGATTGAACAAAAAAAAACACTTAAATTTTTCATAAATTTTTTTACCACTATTTAATTCAATTTTTGTTGAATTTTCGAACAACCCAATTAGTCTTGCATTTTAACCTAAGGTATAAAAATATATTTTCAATCGAAATGCATAATTCCAGACAAAACTGAATCGTTTAAATTAGAAATTTTTCATTAATTTTTGTTATTAATTATTTAATTAATCATTTATACGTTTTCGAACAGTCCAACTTGTCTGGCATTTATAAATAGTGTTTTAAGGCTTATTTCTGATTCCAATACAGAATGCCAGACAAAAATAAATCAATGAATTTTTTATACATTTTTTCACATCTTTTTCACTTATTTATAAATTTTCGAACCGGCCAATTTGTCTGGCGTTGAAAAATTAATAACATTTTATTATACCGCAAACACAATGGCGCTCTTATTTCGTACATTAAGATCACTGAAAAATGTAAAAAATTTTCGCATAATTTTCCACAGAGAAACTCGACTTCGAACATGGGAAACCGTCTGGCAATTTTTTTTCATCATTCTCATGACGATAATTTTCATTGTTTCGATTGCCAGACAAAAAGAAAACGATGAATTTTCTTTTTTCGTTCTGCAACTTCACCCCTATGAATCACCCTTTCGACTATTCAAAACTGTCTGGCATTTGAAAATTGAGAGTTAATCAATAATATCTTTCTATGTATCAATTGCCAGACAATTCAAGATCAGTGAAAAATTAATTTATTTATGCAAAAGGAAATTCATTTTCCAAATTTTCGAACACGGGTCCGCCCTTCAAACCAGCCTTATTTTCATCAACTGAATCACACTTTTCATACCTCTAAATGCCAGACATTTATCGATGACTCCAAATTCATGTGCGCTAGCTCACGGTCTATTATGCAAACCATTTAATCCAAGAAAATCACACATTCAATTTCGATTTTAAAATATTAAATACTGAAAGCAAGGGAATGAAACTTAATTTCTTAGAATCATTACAGATAAATAAAAACAAGCATTCCGGTCTCCCATTGAATAGCCCAATCGATCATACTTCAAGCCCCCTTCTTAATCTTTTCAAAATTACCGAACTACCTGACTAGCAGTTGAGAATTGGTTTTTCCATATTATAATAATTATTTGTAACTATCTTTCTATTTACCCCTTCTACACATTTTGTCATTTCTTCATTTCTTGTTTTCGATATAACAGAGAAACATAAGGTAAGGTGGGGTAAGTGTGTAGCAATATTTGGAAAGTTCGTATATACACCATATTTTTAAACAAAGCACTAGAGTTGCAGATCTCAAATTTTGGCATAACATAGTTATGGGTATTGCCTACAAGTCCTCATAATAAAACTTTGATATAGACACATTTTCGCATTTATTTCTATATTATATATATATTTCTGTGCCCATAGTACACACTTCTCCTGTGAAACGGGGAAAGTGTATATGCAAGCCAAATGCAATGCACATATCAAGAAATGTAGAAGTCTGGGGCAAGTGTGTAAAACTGCGATATTTTATTTTTCGACTGGTGCAAAAAAAAATATTTTATCTTACAAACTCTTCAAGTTACAAAGTTTTTAACAAGTAATGGACATTAACTGAATAACTAAAAGTGAAGAAAAAACATGAATATATCCTAAAGGTAAAGTAAAATACTTGAATAAATCCAGTTATATTACTAATGAACATTATAATCTGTAAAAGAAAGTCCAAATCGATACAGACCCCTTTTACTAACAACTGGCTTTGGAAGAACCATAATAATATTTTGAGTTCCAATGAAAGCACATTCCTCAGGATCAGCCCAGATGAAATAAATTGCAGCAGTTGAATCTAACGAATGAACGTTTCTTAAAAATTTTAATTTTACTTCTTCGTCTTCTTTTTTTGTTGACATTAGCATGAATACTACCAATATCCAATCACTAACATCTACATCTGAATTTTCTTTGTTTAGTTCATCCATAAATGTGATCAATTCTTCCTGATCTCTAAATTCGTCGTCAATATCATCGTCACTCTGGTCTTCACAAACTTCCTCTTCATCTGATGATGTTTCTGATTCACTGACTACGTTAGAGACTTTACTTTTTTTCACTGTCTTCTTAATTGGTTTTTTCTGTAAATGTTTAATTATCTCTGGAGCAGTTATAATTTCAGCTCCACCCGCGATTTTTCTTTTAGGTTTCTTGTCTCCTTTTCCTCTGTGTTGTTTCCCCATTTCCAGAAGCAGCTCTTCAAATAGTGAACTTTTCTCATGTTCACTATTAGTACACACTTGTCCAGCTGAATTAATACACACTTCCACAGAGTAGAATTTTAGTGGGACAAGTGTGTACTAGTACCAAATAATAATAAACGCTTAATCTAAAATAAAAATAACGACTGTAGGTTAAAATTGAACTGTTTCTTACCATATTGGTGGTAAAAAAACTTCAAAAAACTCATTTGGAACTATGATGTCACACGATGAGTAAACGTCTACCAACTACATGCACTGTGTATGGTGAGAGGTTATGAAATATTAGCTTTTCCCGCCAATATAGCAATTATCTTAACTTCGGCTGTAGCTTACAATGGCCTATTATGAACCTTTAGATACTGTTTTATAGATGGCCACACCAGTATGTTATCGGAATAAGAATTATTTGGCGCTTAGACACTTACCCCGAAAACACACTTACCCCACTTAACCTTAGTTAGTTTGCCATTAGCATCTAAAGAAGGTGAAGTTCCACCGAAACGTGCGTCATGCGTTATTTCTTTTAATAAATAATAAATTATACTTAGTTTAAAAACTGAAAAATACGCTTTAATAGCAAACCGAACTGAATAGATGAAAAATATTTATTTCATAGTAAAAAAAAATCGCGATGTACCTACATCGCATGTCAACTCGATTTACGTACCAAATCACGACCTCCTATCTCAATCTGCAGAAGCTATGGACGTGAGCAAATTTTCAAAAGCCATGAAAAAAAATCGAAATAGGTACGCGTGAAAATATTCTACCCTCTTACTCAATTTGGGGAAGTTCGGCGGTGCAGAAAATCTTCTAAGGTCGTTTTTTTAGCTCCATACAACCTCAATAGAAAATAATGATATAAAGGGTTTTTCAACAAGAGGTACCGAGTTTTGGTAGTAAATAAAATACAAAATAAACTAGATAATTTTAATATTTTTATCTTAATCTTTAACATAGCTTATTACAATTTAGTATGAAAAACAATATCTGTCAAATAGCCGCCACGGCTTCTTCGACAAGAAAAATCTCTTTTGGCAAAATTTGAAATTACGTCGCTACACATTTGTGGTGGAATTTCTCGATTGTGTTCCGAATCTCGTGTTTTGAATCCGGAATGGTTCCTGGATGGTTCGCGTAAACCTTACTTTTAACATAGCCCCACAGAAAGTAATCGAGGGGCGTTAGGTCGCAGGACCTTGCCGGCCAGATAACATCACTATTTCGCGATAGGATTCTTCCTCTGAATTTAGTCTGCAATAAGACTAGTTTCTCGGACGGTGTGACTTGTCGCACCATCCTGTTGAAACCACATATTGTTAACTTCCATATCCCTTAAAAGTGGCCACAAAAATTCGAGGCGGGGTAACGTTCATCATTGACAGTAACCGCTTGACCGTGCTCGTTTTCAAAAAAATATGGCTCGATGAAGCCCCCATCCCGCAGACTCATTATCATAATAAGTTTTCACAATGTAAGCACGCTGTTCTACCGTGTATCGCTGCATTTGACAACTTGTAATGAGTTGTGAAATGTCAAATCACCTCACTGTCGTCAAACCATGGCACCCTATTATAAATATAATCTTTCAACATCAGGTATCTCTTATTGAAAAACCCTTTACTGCGAAATTATTGTTTATAATTAATTTTCACATCTTTTTCACTGGTTTGAAAATTTTTCGTCCATGCTTCCATGCCTCATACATCATCATTCCACGCAATGTATTCAATTTGAATTACTTTCTTACAGCTTTAAAAAAATATTTTTTCAGTACCTTTCTTTTGTTTAAACAACTAAATTTTACTCAATAAAGATATCCCCTCAATTTCATTTCGCATTGGTTACTAGGAAAATTGTTGGAAAATAATTCGAACATTTCTATTTCAAACAACAACTCACTTTAAATATCGTTTTAATTTAATTGTGTGTGTAACTTTATCTGTGTCGTGTTTGTTTCTCTTTAGTAGTATTTTACTCGAAAATAATAGACTATTGCACTATACGGAAAGACAACAGAGAGATGCGAGAGACGTTTTTAAATCCGTTTTAGAACTCCTGGACCACGTTTCTGTTACACAATTTTCACTAAATCTACCCAAATTTTCAAAATTTCTGCCTGAAAAATAACCCCCATGATTCAAGAGTCATGTCAAAAGTTTCAATTTTTTTAAATGGCACATCCAGTAAGTATACCATTTCTTCAGTCAATAGCAAATTTGATTTTGAACAAAAATTGTCCTACGACCTTCTGTCCTAAAGTCAAAAATGATAAAGCTGTTGATGATCCTCAAGATTATTATACTAGACCGGGACATAGTGACACAAAATATTAGGTCATTTGTACCAGTATGGCGATTCTTCAGGTGTCTAATTACGTAAAGGCAAAAAAAAAATGATCATAGCGCTGGTACCGACGGTCCAATCGCGTGGGCGTTAATCGAACGCGTCGGATAAATAACGAGTGTCGAACGATTTGTTACACAAAAACGCTTGTATTTTCAGATAGTCGAAAAAAAGAAGTAGGTGGTAGCGTAATGCCATATTTCTCGGGTGATGTGACTTACAGCGTGCCATACCGACGCGAATACATTAATTTAAATAAAACAATTCAACCATTTGTACTAGGCTAATTTTTTCATAGCTAATCATCGTCGAGTAGCCATTCACGAAAATCACCTAGCCATACTTTTCCGACAGTTCCCAATGGCCGCCATACCACTGCAAAGGAGTAATTTTTTTTTCGCCAAACGATTTGTTCCACCCTGAAACTTTTTTTAACAGTTCTCTGTATGATCATAAATAGAAGTCTGATAATGCCATACCTGTGGGAGGTGGCGAATGTGAACAATATTTTTTCAAAATCCTAAGATTTTATTCGTAATTCGAACGATTTGTACCAGTATGGCAGTAATTTTTCCTGTAAGTTTGAGGTTTAACGAATATAAATACAAAGTTTCGAAGACCTAGGTGGCGGCAATCTTGTCTTATAAGCAGATGTTATGTTGTATAATATTCTTTATTTTTGTTTATTTTGTTGACCGTTATTATTTTTCCCATACTTCTAGTAGGGGGAAAAAGTGCTGCCATACTTGAAATACTTATTTATTTGACACGTTTTAAAAATACGACTGTCAAATACGTAAAATCATTTTCTACATCATGACATCATTTTATTCTCTTCGTTTGGATGCAATTGTACCTAAAAAAAATTATTACAGATTGTAACCATCTTATATACTGAACTAAAAGGTGAAAAAAAAATTTTGACGATTTGTACCAGTATGGCATTTGGATTTTTGGAAATTATACGATACAATGTGACCATTATTATATTTGCCATACTTCTGGTAGAGGGAAAAAGTGGCGCCATACTTGAAAAACCTGAGTTTTCGACACGTTTTCAAGGTACAAGACATAAAATCATTTGTTACAGTATGACATCAATGTATTCGGTTCATTTGGATAAAATTCAACCTAAAAAAAATTATCCTATACAGTAACTATGGGGCAGAAGACTGTCTGACTCGAGCAAGATGTGAAAAAAAAAATTGGAACGAATTGTAACAATATGGCATTTCAAATCATTTCTAAACTTGAAAAAAAAACTATGCTTTGGGACAATTACACCGTACCTACTTATGGTAAAGTGCCAAAGTGGTGCCATACTCGAAAAAATAATTTTCGGAATTTTTTTTTGTGTTGAAAAATAAAGAATACTATACAACATAACATCTGCTTATAAGACAAGATTGCCGCCACCTAGGTCTTCGAAACTTTGTATTTATATTCGTTAAACATCAAACTTACAGGAAAAATTACTGCCATACAGGTACAAATCGTTCGAATTACGAATAAAATCTTAGGATTTTGAAAAAATATTGTTCACATTCGCCACCTCCCACAGGTATGGCATTATCAGACTTCTATTTATGATCATACAGAGAACTGTTAAAAAAAGTTTCAGGGTGGAACAATTCGTTTGGCGAAAAAAAAATTACTCCTTTGCAGTGGTATGGCGGCCATTGAGAACTGTCGGAAAAGTATGGCTAGGTGATTTTCGTGAATGGCTACTCGACGATGATTAGCTATGCAAAAATTAGCCTGGTACAAATGGTTGAATTGTTTTATTTAAATTAATGTATTCGCGTCGGTATGGCAGGCTGTAAGTCACACCCGAGAAATATGGCATTACGCTACCACCTACTTCTTTTTTTCGACTATCTGAAAATACAAGCGTTTTTGTGTAACAAATCGTTCGACACTCGTTATTTATCCGACGCGTTCGATTAACGCCCACGCGATAGGGCCGCCGGTACCAGCGCTATGACCATCATTTTCCTTTTTGCCTTTACGTAATTAGACCCCTGAAGAACCGCCATACTGGTACAAATGACCTAATATTTTGTGTCGCCATCTCCCGGTCTATACCTTTTATACACCACATTTTTCAAATATTCCCAAATGAAAAAATCCATAGGTAGGGGTCATGTCTGGTGATTGAGCAGTCATACGGATATGGCAGTTGTTTGATAAATATGTGCTCTATCTTGTTGAAAATGTATATGTTGTCTATCCATTATATTTAGGTCAACCAAGAAGTCCAAGTCTGGAACTATGGCGGTTAACATTTCGACGTACATCTCACCAGTTAATGCACCTTGATAGAATAAAAATTCTTGAGCCGATCAAACCACACAAAACATTATCAGTTAAGCGTCTCTACGGGTTAATATTATTGTTATTATTCTTTTTCATTTTTCTCTTCAGAAAACATTAACTGTTAGTAAAATATTTACGAGCAAATCTTCAATTTTACATTTTAAGGTAAGTTGGGGTAAGTGGGCCATACATTTTCAACTTTTTTTCAAATTCCACTTTTACAAGATTATAACTACACCAATATGTAAGATATTAATTATTGTTGATAATACATTTGAACAAGTGCAATGTGCAGAGTGTGTTAAGGTAATGATATAGCTAATTACTTGATAAAAAAGTATTTTTTCAATGTTTTATTTTTTTGGTTACAAGTTCCCCTGAAAATTGGGGTAACTGGACCACTCTGATGTATTTCTCTCAGGAAGCAATGGAATATATAACAGGGTAACTGGGCCCAGTCTTTGTATACCTTACAATCTCAGGAAAATTTTGACTCCCATTAAAAAAAAGTTTTCAACCCTTTTTTGATTTTGTAAGATGGATTGTTGCCAACCGAAGAAAATAAAGGTTGAAATAAAATTGAATACATTGTTTGAATAATGAAAACTAATGTATTTTTACAAGTATTATACAAATATAAGCAATTTGAATTATGTTGCTTTTATCAATCCGCCTTTGATATCAACTAGGACATACTTTCCTGTCTTAATGTTATCTTCGAAAACTGCTGTTTCCATTTCCACTTGGTCAATACGTTCTGTTTCATATTCGTCACATAAGTCCATGAGATCTATAGCTTCATCATCTGTATCGATAAGTTGCAATGATGTATCATTTTCACTGGTCTCCATGTCATTTTAAGTTTTTATTTTCTTATTCCATTTTTCAATTTTTCTAGTGTTAGAAGAATTTTCATTTTCCTTGACATCTTTCTCAACTGTTATCTTTTTTGCTTTTAGGCTATTCTTCTTCTTCAGAAGTTTTTCCTCTAATTTCTTACTATTTTCTTGTAAAGCCAACTCTTCTTTCCTCTTGTCTTCATCTCTTTTACATACTCGGAGTACAGGGTAACTGGGCCATGACTGGGCCCAGTTTCCCTGAAGGTATGGTCCAGTTGCCCCAATCCACTAAATCAACTGGGGCAATTGGGTCATAACCCCCTAAGCCCAAAAAAGTGCAGTATATGCAAAAAAAACCTTACAGGTGGTTACATGAACATTAGCTTAGCTAAATGCATTGACATTTTATTCTTAAAACAAAAAAATTAACTTAACAAAAATTATTGACTCCGTCCATGCACTGTGTTGTTGGAGAAATAAAACAAGGTCAACATTTAAGGCAGAAAATAAAATACTTCTTACCAGGCTAGACACAAATGGCTGTTGTTTTAGTGACTTCTGTATACCAGTGTTGACACAACAGAGAGAAATTTCCTTGTGACAAGTAAAAAAAAATCTGGTGAGGGATGGCCCAGTTACCCCATGGGCCCACTTACCCCAACTTACCTTAATTTTCATAGCAGTTGTAAAATAAAATGAAATTTTTTTTCATGAAATAACAGCTACCTTGACGAGTTTGAAATCAACAGCTTTGTCATTTCTGACGGATAAAAAGTCATAGGACAATCTTTGTTCAGAATCAAATTTGCTATTGACTGAAGAAATTGTATACTGGGCGTGCCATTTAAAAAAATTGAAGTGTTTGACATAACTCTTGAATGCGCTGTCCGATTTTTGTTCCGTGTTTACCATAGAAATCAGCGAGAAAAATACTACTACTTTGCTTATTTAACCGACTTTGTAACTCCAATAATCGAAGTTAGCAATAGTGCCAACTCGAGTTTGAAAACCCTGTATATATATATATATATATATATATATATATATATATATATATATATATACACCTAAGTTTTTATAGTTTTGTTTAGAAACTGGAAGGTTATGTATAGGTACGCTGGAACAGTGAAATATAAAACAACCGACGGGGGTATTGTTTTGGGAGTTAACTTAATCATGTATCAAGAACTCCGTTCCGTTTACTACTTTTTACAAATTTAACAAAAATTTATCTGTGGGATTTCTTAATACTATACTGTAATTACAGGAATGTAGAAGGTCAACTTTTGAAAGATAATTTTGTTTACTTAAGGCTATTATAGCGTTTCCCTTATCGGCTTGGATATATAGTTAGGTATTGAAATTTATAAAAAAGCAGGACTTTTATATTCAGTTCAGTATGATGATGTCACGTGTTGTGACCGAAAGGTTATTAACACAAAATTTAACTTGTTTAAACTGTGATATAACAAGATTTTAATAAGTATTCAGTTCTTTCAGTTGAAGCCACTTGTGGTGACTAATAAGTTATTTAAATAAAATTTCCAACCCGCAAATTGCACTATTAAATTAGTATTAATACCTTCACATATTTTGACAGCTGTGGGCCCCCGAATCTCAAGAGTAATAAAAAACAAAATATTGTATTTCTCTTGAGAGTGAATTGGCAATCTGAAACACCTGGATATACGTAACTGAAATATTGTAAGTAATTCAAACTAATTTTATATTTTATTTATCATTCATTTGTAGGGAATAAAGAATTGATTATAATTTTTTTTAAATCTCAATTTACCTATTTCAACGATCATATAGTAGACAGTTCATCAATTACAAGGAATATTTTATATGGATTTCTTCAAAACTGTTTCATATTGAATTGTAAATATATCTTCTAAATATTATGCTTTATTGAATTACGACGATTTCAAACAGGTCATTGTTGTATATAATAAATCATCGTCCAAAGAGTTCCATTCTTTTTCAGGTAGAAACATTTGAAATATATCTCATAGGTAAACCTTTAACATTTATTAAGATTATCCGGACGGTTGTTGAGGTTAACAAAAAGAGTCATTATTTATGAAAATCCAACCATTTCAATGGACAATATATCAAAGGTCTGACTAACAACGGGGAAGAAAAACATACAAAAATGAGGAAGGGACCTAAACAATAGATTAACGAAAGCAAAAATCACATTTAGAGTTCATTTTGTAGGTATTTCTCAATTCAAAGTTTTATTTTGAACTCTGTTCATTTTGAAATTCATTGTAGAATATATTAATGACACTTATTGTACAGTATGAGAGATTTAAATTTAAAAACACTAGTGCTTTTTAAATTTTTTGAAGTTGTTGCTATAAACTATGAAATCTGATATATTGAGGTGTAGGTAAATATCATTCGTATAAGATACTATCAATAAAAAAATTGCAAATAGATAATTTTTGATTTATTTGTGCTTTTCAGCTTGCCAAAAATTAATTTGTTCCTGAAATAATTTTTTCGAATTTAGATTCATATTCAATCATGTACACATTTATAAATATACCTTGGTATTATTGAGAAATTCGATTTGACAGTATTCAATTATGCTTTTAAAGGAATCGGCATACCTAGATCTGTAAATATTTCAGTTCGATACTGAACAAAGAATACTATAAATGCTATAGTTCAAAAATTATTCCATCATTCCTTGTAATAGCGACTGTCGAAATTAAATTCTCGTGATGAATAATTTACCTAATAACAGCCACGTTAGTTTTATCGTAGTCATTTCCATATCATTCTCCTCTTTTCCCCCCCTTTGATAAACAATTATTTGGAGTGTGTAACTCACCTCAATACGTAAGCGTCGATCTGCTCATTTCGCGTAAAACTGATAATCTCGCATCTGACAATCTTCATCAAAGTATCCAAATCCTTCCTGTAACAACAATCGACCAATCACATAAGCGAAATTTGCCAAAAAATTCGAACTGCATTTGAACGTAAATAAAGAACCTCAGAAAATCAATGAATTGACACCGGTAAGACTGACGCGAAAAGCGCACCTTGGTATTTTCCGCAGATCCGGCGATAAGTTATCCTTGTCGCCCGATGAAAACCATACTTCTAGAAGTTTTTCAACTCCTTCGAAAAATTGCACTGGATCGCCCATGTTGTTTCGTGTGTTACTTATACGTCGCGGAACGTAACTAGCACTCGTCTCGGCTGCGTATGACCTGATATTGACAGACATTTGCGTGCGTTGGTTGTGTCTACATCCAATATATCCCCGGTCGTTCCGTTGCTAGATTAGAATCTAGACGGCTTGGACGCTGCGCGCCCTTTGGGTCATGAGATCTTGGGTTGCGTGCGCAATCAAAACAATAACAAAACGTTACTGCCTGGCATCCCGACCCGGGGCCTGCAATGTTTTCCGTTTTGGGGATGTGAAAAAAAGGGGAAAGGAAGTTACCATATTTTTTATGAAATATAGTTACCTACTTAAACAAATAATACATCAAAAAATGCTCAAATGCTTCTGGTTTTCTGTAAATAATTTTTTTCTTTTTTCTTCGACAATGCTAAATAGTAAGCATTTATTAGGGCTATAGAAAGTTTTAAACATATTTGCCATTAAGATATATATTATATATATATATATATATATATATATATATATATATATATATATATATATATATATATATATATATATATATATATATATATATATATATATATATATATATATATATATATATATATATATATATATATATATATATATATATATATATATATATATATATATATATATATATATATATATATATATATATTATAGATATATACATATAGATATATATATATATATATATATATATATATATATATATATATATATATATATATATATCAGGGGTCACCAATTAGTTTCGCTCGGGAGTAATTAAATGGCCATCGCGGTCCGCAAAACACAACACGTGGTCGTCGCGGCGTCCGTCAAAACGGGGGATACATTTTTATTAAATTACGTACTCTGTAGTGCAAGTTGCTGTGTTCCCGCGGTCCGCACAAAATAGATCGTCTGTCCGCCATTTGGTGACCCCTGATATGTATATATATATATATATATATATATATATATATATATATAAATATATATATATATATATATATATATATATATATATATATATATATATATATATATATATATATATATATATATATATATATATATATATATATATATAGGCCGGAAATACAATGGGGCAACCATGGCATTATCCCGGGCCTCCCTGGCAGGAAATGAAAAATGATTCAACCCCATCTGAAAATATTTATATATATTGAAAAAAACTTGACAAAGATTCATAAAAATATTATTTAGGAAATAAAAATCAAGATGAATTAATTAAGGTGATAAAAAATAAGACAATCTACAAGTGCCTATGCTAATCTGGCTCAATGTTGACGGGGGCTATTTTACAATATTCGATTGCCTGCGAGATACCTAATTCAAACTCTGCGTATAGAAATTCGGAAAAAAATCGAAACATTCGATTTTGTTTTTCTTATTCTTCGAGATAAAAGATTGCGCATTATGAACTTATTTTCCAAATTAATGCAGTCAGAAAAGATCGATCTTTTTTTTCCACATGATCAGCTTCAAAATGCGTTGCAGAGCTCTAGACCGAGTTTAGATTCTTTAATGGCAAATGTTCCAGAAATTTGCGATAAGTGGACAATCGAGAAAACGTTTTCAGACAAGAGATCCCGTGAGGTCGAGTCTCATTTCGATGAATTGTCCCAAGATGAGTGATTTAATGATCGTCAACAATGCTTCCGAGTGAATAATTCCCACCCAATCATCATAGATACTATATTATTGCAACTCAGAAATAGGTTTGCTGAAATGAAAAATGTCCTGGATACTTATTACCTAAATCGTGCAACCTCAATTCCCGATTTCACCAACTAATTCCTAAAGTTAGGCAATAATTAAATCTGATTTAGGAATTCCTAAGTGCAATTTGCGTTTCACCACGCGTTAAGTAATGCCTAAAGACGATAGGAAATACTTAACGTTAGGTCTGCCTAGAGCAGTGGTGGGGAAACTTTTTTTAAGATGGGCCATTTGTAATAACTAGACAATCGTAGCGGGCCAAAAATAATGCTTAATCGTTAAAAAATTTATGTGTTCTATAAACATATACATATATTATTACATACACTTATTATTTTAATAGTAAAAAAGCAAAAGGTAAGAAAATTATAAGCACAAAATATAAAATGAATTTATTGTAGTTCTTGATGTGAAGTATTATCACTTTATTTTCTGGTGTCGCTACTGGTTGATGGTGCATGAGAAAAATGAAATTGAGACTGTTTCATCAAAATTTCATCATAGTCATAGATTTGTTCGCATATATAAGATGAGCCGAACATTGTCATTATCTTCATTGCATGAGTAATTAGATTTACGCAAAATAGCGGCCGTTGGAAAAATTTAACCAAATTTTAATAGTTTAGTTCTGCCTCGGAAAACATTTCAAATACAAAATTTCGGCTCATTAGGTGTGATACGATCCGCTGGAGATGCCAGTATGCGGTTGCAGAAATTTACCTAAATGTTGATACTTTTGTTCTGAAACGAAAAAAATTAAAAAAATTGTTGGCTGATGACACAGGTCAAGGCCATTTAGGCAATCTGCCTATTGATTTTTAAAAAAATATCAGGTACCTAATTTCAGCTCACCTGAGTCGATGTGAGCCGCTAAAGATGCCAACATATATGTAAGACCTGAAAAACTTTTCGAGAATTCTGGCCTAGGGGTTCTCTTTACTAATAGCAAAAATATGCTCAGAGCCACACTCGCTACGAATAGCGAGCAATTAAATAATGATATCCTAGCTGTTAATTATCTACTAAGATTTTTAGAAAATACATGAAAACGGCAATAATTTTAAACTATCAACAATCGGCTATCTTATCACGAAAAATATAAAAGTTGACCATGGTCAATTTAATATATTACATAAGGTAAACAAGGAAATTTCCTCAATAATTTAAAAAAATATCAAACAACTTCCCAAGGGAGCTGGTTATATGTATTCCGAGCTGCGAATTCTACATTCACAATCCAACGGGAATTATGATGTTTTCTATAATGCACCGTTGGATTGTGGATGTAGAATTCGCAGCTCGGAATACATATAACCAGCTGCCTTGGGAAGTTGTTTGATATTTTTTTAAATTATTGAGGAAATTTCCTTGTTTACCTTATGTAATATATTAAATTGACCATGGTCAACTTTTATATTTTTCGTGATAAAATCGCCGCAGGTAGTTTTTATGCGGGTCGTCACATTACGAAGTAAGAACGCGTTCAAACATTCTCACGACGGCACTCTTAAACGGGCCGGATTAAACCTTTCCGCGGGCCGGACTTGGCCCGCGGGCCGTAGTTTCCCCATCACTGGCCTAGAGTATTTAGGAAATGCTTAACCTCAAATTGATATAATAAAATTATTATATTTCTATAATTTTTTCTCTTCTTACTATCCTTTGTCAAATTTACAGTCTAGTATTAAACAGTGTTGCCGATTATATGTACAAAACTTTCCAAATCAAGTTTTAACCAAGGTATTTCTTAACTAAGAATTTCTTAGGTTGGTGAAATCCAATTTAGGTTTTTCCTATCGCAGGAATTACTTAGTTAGGAACTTCCTTACATCTCGTTGTTGAAATCGGGCAAATATCTCACAAATGCATCTAAAAGTAACTTGGAGGAAAAAGCTGATGACTTTTTCAAAATATTTTCAAATGACGTGTCACCTTCTTTTTCCTCTCAGTTGCTTTCTGTTAGGTCAACATTTTCGAAAGAGATCAGTGTCATGAAAGATGTAAAAGAGTTTGCTCATTTTTTTAATCATTCAGAATACGTCATTGACGTCAAGTTATCCGGATATGTGCACATCACTTCTTAGGTTTCTAACTCTCCCTGTCAGTACTGCAAAAGCAGAAAGAACTTTCTCTAAATTGAAGTTTATCAAAAACTACTTGCAAAGCCCAATAATGTGACAAAATAGACTCGGAAACTTAGCGCTACTGTCCATTGAAAATGAAAGAGCACGCAAAATTGATTTTGTTGAAGTAATCGAAGATTATGCTTCTGTGAAAAAAAAGTAAATTTTTTGTACAACTGTCAAAAAAAGACTACATTCACGAATTGCTTGGATACGCAAAGTTTTCCATTTTTTAACTAGTGAAAAAAAGATATTAAAAGATATTTTTCACCGTGAAAAGAAGAATATAGAAATAATGCATTTAATGAAAATTAATAAGAATAACAAAATTATTTATTGCAATAATAATTAATAGTACAATTTGAACAATTATTTCCAATATTTATTCCCAAGGACGACGATGCTGATAGTTGGTTGCCAGAAATTGTCTTGTTCTCATCAGAAATGCAGGGATTATTAGAAGATAGGTCTCCGTTGGAAGTGGATGGTTGACAGTTTAAAATTTTATATGAAATATCAATTTTGTTATTTAAACTATCCTTGGTTACACTTACCCTGACATAAGATCATAGAATATATTGATAAACATACTTGACTGCATGGATTTTAATTTTTAAAATAAATTGACTTTTAATAAATACTTATAATTTAAATATTTTTTTGCCAGTTGTACAAAAAATATTGTGTGTATTTCGTGAGCGAAATCAGTATTTCATTCGAATTAATTTTAAGCCTCGATCTGACGATCTCGGCTAAAAATTTACATTCTTATGCCATTAAAAAAACACTGATTTTGCACACTTAATACAAAAATAACTATTTTATTTTTCGCGTTTGCATTAAAATGTAATGAAAGCGTTGATCAAATATTGCCAGGTTATGATGACTGTTTCCGCACAAGTTACTATAAGATGAAAATAATATGTGAAACTTTTTTTCTTATGATTTAAGGTTGTGGCTTACGAATTTTACTCAGTAGCTAACCAATTGTTAGTAACAGTGGCGGATGTACCAGCAAGCTGAGAAGGCTGGAGCCTAGGGCGGCAGATTTTAGGGGCGGAAAATTTGGGGCCCCAAATTTTTAACTTCTCGCTAATTTTTGATATCAAAAATGTGAATTTTAATACTATTTTGAAGCTCTTTGAGCTCAAAATATCACTAGCGTTCATTTTTGAGCTAAAAAATCTGCTAATTTTTCGGAAAAAAACACTTGAATTGCAATATCTCCTCAACGCGTGGTTCAATTTTGATCCGCTTTGTGGCATTCGATGCAGTTTTTCAAGCACAAAAATTAACTCATAATCAAAAATCGAACCGACAAAAATATTTAAAGTATTTCAAAAAAAAATTTTTTTTATTTAATTTTCGACTACGATATCTCCCGAACGGAACAACCGATTTTGATGTTCTTTGGGTCAACCCACACAGTTTTATGAGGAAAAGAGCTACCAGATTTTGGAATTGGTAGGTTTCATAGTCTAGGAGATATCCACAAAAAAAAAATGTTTATCTGAAAATTTTTATTTTGCGAATTCACAAAATTGACTAATTTTGGTGGAACCCTATCGAATGTCGCAAACCGCATTCCGATCGGTTCAAAAATTATGAGAGGTTTACACGCATACACATGCATTCCATACATACAGCCATACGGATATCACCGTCAAAAATGTTAGAATTACTTCCAAAGACTTCAAAACGTCGAGATCTGATGAAAACTCGATTTTCGAAAATCGGTGTGAAAATAATAATTTCCCAATTTTTGAATATCATTGCTTTCATAGTGAGAAGTTAAAAAGAGGTTTGTCAAAATAACTTCTTAATTACTCATCGATTTTTTGAATATCACTTTATTTGCGGTTCAAAACTACGCTGAATGCCCGCAAGCCATATCAAAATAGGCTGCGTTTTTTAGATAATTGTCACATTATGACTGAATGACGAACTATATTTATATTCCCTCAAATAGCGGGAACTTCCGATAGTCTGCAGGGTCAGTTCTCCAGATTTTTTGGTCATGCACATACGCCACAGTTGTAGAGTAGACATTTCATGTCAGGAAATATGTATTCTCGCGACGGGATTCTACATTTTCGATCTAAGCGGTGAATTGTTGGTTTCCAATATCCTTGGTGGAGGGCGCTTGGGTTGTTATACAGATAGTAGTCCCCACCGCCATTTGTATTGGGGAACAATTAGAAATTTGTTAATTCACTCCGAGTCGAATAAGCTACAATGTTGAGATCTAATGAGATAGACAACTGTTTGCAGATTGTGAGTCAGGCTGACTTGACGATTTCTATAATTCACTGTGGCATTGTGAATGTAGAATTCTTGTCACGGAATACATATTATAACCTGCTCCCTTGAAAAGTTGTTTGATAATTTTTCAAATTATTGAAGAAATTTTTTTGTTCGCTTTATGTAATTTAACTTTTCACAGACAAAAAAGTTGTAATTTAATATACACATATATATATATATATATATATATATATATATATATATATATATATATATATATATATATATATATATATATATATATATATATATATATATATATATATATATATATATATATATATATATATATATATATATATATATATATATATATATATATATATATATATAGGGTCACTCACGGTGGATGGTAGGTTAGACGTTTACGGAGAACGGGACATGAGATTATTCTAAAAATTTGGATTCATGGGTAATTTTTTTTTTTTTTTTTTTTTTTTTTTTTTTCAAATAACCGCACTAACCCTTTGGATTATAGGCGGTGGAGTTGATACATAATATTTATAATTTCCTAATTAAATCTAAGTTTTGCAAAAATTCAATGATTTTGTTACTGTTACTATAAAGTAACATTTCTTTTAAGTTAGAGGAAATGTTATATGTGTCTCTTTGAATTTGGAGTAAAGGGCACTGCACTATAATATGTTTCACTGTTAGTTGAGCTCCGCACATATCACAAGTTGGTTCATTTTGTCTAGAAAGCAAGTATTCATGTGTGAGCTTAGTGTGTCCTAGGCGTAGTCGAGTCATTATCACTTGTTCTCTTCTTTTCGTTAATTGATTTTGCCAAGGTCCCACGTTCGGTTTGATTTCTTGTAGTTTCGATTGTGAGGCCTGCCATTCTATGTTCCAAGTGTTCTTAATCTTATTTTTGATGAAGGATTTCATATCAATTGAAGGAGTGTATTGCAGCGCTGCCTGGTTCGGGTTATTGATTGCTTCACGAGAATTTTTATCAGCCGATTCATTTCCACTTATTCCTATATGCGAAGGTACCCAAAGCAGTATTACTTCTTTGTTCAATGTTTGGATAGTGAGAAGTTCTCTTTTGATCAGTCTTGCTATCGGGTGGTTTACATATATTCGGCGAAGTATTTGTAGAGAGCTTAATGAATCTGATATAATTATGAATTTTTCAGATATGCTCGATTTCGAGTGCCTTAGAGCTTGGAGAATTGCAAACAGTTCTCCTGTGAGAATTGAATTGGTCTCCGGTAGTTTATAGGTTAGGGTAGCTTCAGGTGTTACAACTGCAGCTCCTACTCCAGACTCTGTTTTTGATGCATCTGTGTATATTTCAATGAATCCTTGATGATGTTGTAGGATTTCACGAAAGTTTTGGATTATAACTTGTGTGTTTGTATAAATTTTATTAAATCGGGTTAGGTGAGTGTTAATTATTGGTTGGTGTATCTGCCAAGGGGGAGGGGTGTTTAGGTTCATGGGGTAGAGGGGTGGGAATTTCTGCATTTGAAGTGGCCTCATGTACCTGCGAATCCTTTCATAGAAAGGTGGGTCGGTCCTAGGTTTCTCGTAAGCAGCTAGGAAGCATGTGGTTATTGTATTTCTATATGTTGGCACGTTTTCGAGTGAGGCTATTCGAGCCGCGTAAGATATGCTTAATTGTTGTCTTCTGTGTTGTAGGGATAATTCGCCAATTTCACATTCCAGGCTTTTAATAGGAGTAGTTCTGTAAGCTCCCAGGATAGTGCGCAAGGCAGAATTCTGAAGGCTATCCAAGGATTTCAAGACTGGTGGTTTTGCAGAAGCATACGCCAATGCAGCCATAATCAATCTTGGAGCGAATGAGAGCTCTATATAGAGTGAGAAGGGTCGATCCATCTGCACCCCATTGCTTATGTGCTAAATGTTTCAATAGGTTAAGCCTTTTTTGACACGAGAGAATGAGATGTTTGATGTGTAATTTCCAATTCAGCTGTTGGTCAAATATCATTCCCAAAAATTGTATGTTATCCGTAAAAGTTAAGTTGATGTTATATAGTGTTACTGTTGGTGTATCTACTGTTATCCTCTTCGAGAATAATATGCATTTCGTTTTACTTGGGGAAAAGGTGAAAACTGTAGTCTTCGACCATGTTTCGAGCGAATATATCTGTTCCTGTAGAGTGGTTACTAGATTATCAATGTTTTTACCTTTGGCAAATATTATTAGATCGTCTGCATAAAGTCTTGCTTGGACTGGTTTTTTCATCGACAGGATGATGTCATTGAGTGCAATCAGAAAAAGTGTTGGGCTTATTATTGAGCCTTGCGGTGTGCCATTTTCCTGTGTTTTGTGTTGTGATAGTATTCCGGCGAGACGAACTTGAAAGGTCCTATGGTTGAGGAAATTTTTAATGAGGTCTGCTATGTTTCCCTGGTGTTCCACTTCTTGCAGTTTGCCGAGGACTGGATGACGCCATGTAGTATCAAAGGCCTTGTTGATATCAAAATAAATTGCCATACATTTCTGTTTGTTGGCAAACGCTTCATGTATTTGACTCTCCAAATCTATTATGTTGTCTAGTGTTGATCTATGAGGTCTGAAACCGGACTGCTCTGGTATGATTTGTTTTTTGCTTTCAAGTGTCCAAATAAGTCTTTTATTAATAATTTTTTCCAGCAGTTTGCACATTGTACATGTCAGTGAAATTGGTCTATAGGATTGTAGATGAATCGATGACTTGTTTGGTTTCAAGATGGGGATAACTACTGCATGCCTCCAGATTTGCGGGAATTTCTGTTCTATCCAAATTATATTGAAAATTTGTAGAAGGAAATTTTTCGCTACTAGCGGTAAGTTCTTTAACATGGAAGTTGGGATATCATCAGGTCCTGGAGCGGTGTTCTTGAGAGATGTGAGTGCTTCTGAAAATTCAGATTCCGTAATTGATTTTGCTCTATCGATCTAAAATAAAAGTGGTGCTGCGGCGTTGCCGCTTATACTAAAAAGTAGCAGCAACGGTAAAATTTCAAATGAGACACCCTATATATTATTCATTTTTTTGCTTCTCTACCATTTTTCAATTGTTTTTGTATGATACTTCCCTATACCTATCTCCAGAGGTTTTCGAGAAATTAAATGGTTTCCTTATTTTTTTGTGCAAAACATAGCTACAATTAAATGTTCATTACTAAGGTATTCATATTCGTAGGACCCTGAAATTCTAGGTGTAGTTTACCAAGTTCCGACGTATTAGGAATATTCTAAGGACTTTGTTCTCCATTATACAGGGTCCTTCAAAATTTGCGATTTTAACTAAAATACAAAAATAGTAAAAAGTGCATTTTTTCAAATGTAATACCCTGTATATTATTAAATATCTCGAAATGAAATTAAAATCTCTTTCAAATGATATATCATGTTCCTATACCTAAAAAGTCAGGTTTCCGAAATAAAAGCAAGTTTCTATAAAAATCGGATTATTTAGCCATATTTTGTATTAGGTAGCTATGAAATGTCAAGAAAGATGTCATAACGAAAATTTGACAATTAGTTCATCAACAATAAAACGTTCGTGCGTTCATTAACGAAAATTTGATTTGAAAACAATCAAAATGGAAGGCATCAATAACTATTGATGCCTCATGAAGTTATTTATTTTATTGTACATGGTCAATGTGACCAAATAATAGCAAGAACATGCAGAAAATTCAATGAAATGTATACCTATTGACAACCAATAAACGAGAGAAAATTTGTACGTTTACAAAATAATTTTATCACTTATAGGTCAATACTGAAAGCGAAACGAAATTTACTAAACTAATAAAAAACAATTTTCATTACGTAAAATAACAAATAACAAAACGGTATAACGGGAATAAATCATTTTAATACAATGACATAAGTATTTGAGTTAAGAAAACGATCATAATAAATGTTCAAAATGACTGCCGTTGGTTTCCAAACATTTCAAAATTCGGATACTTGTTGAATGATTTGTGGCCCTCCTTATCTCTTTGGCATTTAGCTCCTCGATGGAATTGATCACTCGTCGGCGCAGGTCTTGTTTACTGGCTATTGATGTAATTTAAACATTTCTTATCAAAGTACCCCAGAAGTAAAAATCAATTGGCGTTAGGTCGGGTGATCCCGCAGGCCAATTCCATGGTCCTAAACGTCGAAACCAGCGATCATCGAACATTTGGAACAACTCATTTGTTACTTCCCCAGTGCAATGAGCACCAGATAAAATTATTTTCTAAACGTAGAAACTTTTTCTCGTTTATTGGTTGTCAATATTAGGTATACACTTCATTGAATTTTCTGCATGTTCTTGCTATTATTTGGTCAAATTGACCATGCACAATAAATAACTTCATCAAAACTTCATGAGAATAGTTATTGCCTTCCATTTTGATTGTTTTCAAATCAAGTTTTCGTTAATGAAGGCGCGAACGTTTTATTGTTGATAAAATTGTCAAATTTTCATAATGACATCTTTCTTGACATTTCATAGCTACCTAATACAAAATATTGCTAAATAATCCGATTTTTATAGAAACTTGCAAGTAAAAATAGTAGCTTTTGAGTAGTCCAACTCAGTGGCGTAGATAGGGGGGGATCAATCCCCCCCCCCATGAGCCTTCGAAAATTATAATAGAATTGAATAAAAGTCTTCGTATCTACGTATTTAAGTATACATGAAATTTATTATGCACTAGCACCTCTTTTGGTATTATGTATGTGCGATTATATGAAAATCATCTAGATATGTTTTCGTGACGATTGTGCAATTGTGTGTGCAATATCTACTCATAATTTCAACATTATAAGTAATCAAGAAATTGAATCGTTTTTCTAATTTTGGGTGAAGTAACTAGTAGTTTTGAGCATATTCTATTCAATGTTCAATTAGTAAATTTAATCGGTTACTTTGAGCAAAAAACGTGTTTAAAAAAGTTCAAATGGGGGAAAATTTTTATTTCGAATGGAAGAAGTCAACCTAAATCACCTCGCACTTCTTCTCTTTATAAATTGTATACTGTACTTACTATTAAACAAAACTGCTCGAGCTTTTGTTTAATGGTGTAGTATTATATCTAAAACACGAGCACTTTTGTTTAATAGTATAGGTAGAATAAAATTTGGAAAGAAAAGAAGTGCGAAGAAATTTTGATTGACTTCTTCCTTGGTAAATAAAATTTTCCATGTCACACTCGTTTTTTGTTCCTAGTGACTGATTAAATTTCTGTTTTCATAGAATATTTTCAATCATTATTTAATATTTCGAATATTTTTTGAGGTAGAGTATTTATCAAAATATGAGTAACTTTTGGCTTTGACAATTTAATTACTCCATAACATTTTGAAGTAAATAAAAATTCTCTGTGATAGCGTTCAATCCATTTCTGGACTTGGAGAAAGATTTACTAATCATGAGAATATAGTCCAGTCAACAAGTGCTTTTTTTGTTCAATTTTGTTCATGAGTCTCGGAAAAATATGAATAAGGTGACATTCGATTCGAAAGAGCATGAAGATATTTTTTGAAAAAATTTATATACCGTTCTTGAAAATTGTAAAAGTTATAATCAATTTAATGAAAAAAAAAATAATCTCAAAAACTAATTGATATTTTTGATATCTAAATACATATACAAAAAGAGGAAATTTTCTAAAAGAAAGTCTCCCGGAACTGTAGGATTAATATTTATAGTTTTCTCAGAGTAAAAATACGGCCGACAACGGGTAGTCTGGCTTGCGAAAGTAGCGCCCATTTGGGACACTTTAACAATAAACATTATTCAACTATATTGAATATTAAATTAAGGAATGAAAATTTTCAGGTTCTTACTGGAGCTAGTTTCAAAAAAATGCAGAATAGATTCCTGTTAAAAAAAATTTAATTTTTCAGTTTTTTATTAACAATTAACACTTTAATTAATCATAACTTTCTTTTCTTGATTCTCTTATAAACAATGCATTTGTTTATAACAATTTTTTAAACAGTAGGAGATGAATATTGGAAAAACCATTTCCATGTAGCTTCCGATAATAAAAAACGGATCATTAAAATTATAAAAAAAAATTAATTTTGATTTTGCAAAACTATACCTACGTAAATTGTCAATAAACAACTGAAAAATTGAAATTTTTTCAATGGGGATTTACTCTGAAGCCTTATAATAATAGCTCCAAGAATGAAAAATTTTTTCAGATCCATAGTGAATAGTTATCACACTTTTTTAGTAACTGTCTGAATTTTTCAATCCTTAATTTTCATATTTAATATGGAAAAATAATTGTTGAAGTGTCCTAAATGACTTGCCCAAACCAAATTACCAGTTTTCGGCCATATTTTTACCTATCTGAGAAAACTATGAATATTGCTCCTACAGTTCCAGTAGTTGGGTCTTTTTTTGGGAAATTTCCTCTTCTTTTCGAATCTTTCTTCAGATTTCAAGAATCTCTATTAATTTTTGACATATTGGCAAAGAACCAAACCCCCTTTTTTCAGTATATTGTTTACTTTCGCAATTTTCGCGAGCGAATTTTTATTTTTCTCAAAAATCGTCTATATGCTATTCCGAATCGAGTGACACCTTGCTCATATTTTTCCGAGACTGCTGAAAAAAGTTGAACAAAAAAGCACTTTTTGAATAGACTAAATATGTTACAAAGATTTTCGATGTTTTTCAAGCATGATTTATACGAAATTGACATAACAGTTGATAAATTCATCAAAACTGATGAGTTTTATCAAAATTTTTTTACTGCCACACCTGCTGTTCTCGTAACTTGAAAGTTTAGAAGAAATATTTAATTCGTAAAGGCGATGTTAAGCCTAAAAATTCAATAATAGAGCTTGATGATTGCCTAGAAATTTTTTTTTTCGAATATCAATATGTTAAGAATATTAGCTATGCTGCCGGTATCGACGTTTGAAGCGAATAGAAACGATTCAAAGGTGCACGATAAAAGAAGTGGACTTGTAAGGACTCTTCTGAATATATGAAATTCATTGCAAATTGAAAACTTATGTTTGTCTAATTTTTTGTTTTTGAAAGGTTTGGCTGCTCTGGCAATTCATCGTGCCATTGGAATCACAGCTGACGAAGTCATGAATGTCGAAAAACGCCGAAAACTAGATTTTCTTCTCTAATTTTCCCAAGAACATGTTCAATGATTTATATATCCAATTTAATATAATTCAATTTTTCACTAATTCTTGATAATTTTTTTTCCAATTCAAATAATTTGAATTTTTTGCAATTTAATTCAATTTTTCTGCTTATTTTGTACTATCTACATGAAAGATTATTTTTATCAACAAGAATAGAACTTTAGAAGAAAAACTTATGAAATTTTGCACTAAGTCATATCCCCCCCATCGCAAAAAGCTATCTGCGCCACTGGCCCAACTAACAAATGGTCTTTCAAGAATTAGATTTTTCATTTCTTAAAAAATTAATTTTTACAAAGTAGTAGGTCAGTGCTTTAGAAAATGTACCAACTTTCAGAGTAAATCAAAAAACTGTTTAACTGCAGCATAACTAATTGTAGAGTACACGATACAGATGATTTCCCTAGAGCTAAGTGCCGTTTTCTTCACGATGTAATAAAGTTATTTTTACAAAAAGACTAATAGAAGTACATATAGGTGATACATATTAGAAGAAATAATAAAAGCGATATCCGCTGTGATTCATGTATTTGCGCAGGATTATTATATTTGTTCGGCAATTGCAATAGTACAGTTAATTTTTCAATATGTCCTATCAGTCTATGCAACAGCCACAAGTTTGACTACTCAGCCGCAGACCCAAGTTGCCGACCCCTGCCCTAGAGTATTATTTACTTATATTAAATTCTGATTGACAGCATTCAGTCCATTTGCTGGACACTATACAGAAAAGAACTATTTCTTCATTCGATAATCCTCTTTTGATAGCTAATCTACAACCTTTAACACATAGAAAGCAAATTACTCAATACCAGAAGAATTTAAATACCCTAACGTAAGAAGTTGTTTCAGTTGCATACAACCTCTAACGATTTCAAAATTACCACATATATCCCACATACCGCAATGTCCTGATCAATACTACTTTTCAGAGAGAGAAAGACTTCAGAAATCATTATAAAATTAATAATAAAAGAATATGAAACGAACAATTTATTAAAGAAAATACAAAAATATTTGTAAGTACCCATCCCACAGCCAGAAAGTTCCAATTTCTAATGAATTTAAGAAACTGTATCACAATAATTCTACACATCACCAATAATAAAATTCCGTTCTATATCAATTGCAACATGCTATCAAATATTTCGATTAAAATACAATTATTTTATTATAATTGTGAAATTTGACTTCTGTTGACATAAAAAGGTTTAAAGACTTATCTAGTTAAAAAATGTCAACTAACTCTTACTTCTTTCTGTTAGCAAAAATAAGTTTTTGATTTAATACCTTAATTCATCAATAATGTTGAAAAAAATTTGATTAACTAAATTTCTTGACAAGTGTCTAAAACTATCTATAAACTGCTAATGTTGAATCAATTATATAAATGCAATTGCTGGGTTGACCGATTATACATATATTGAAGTGACCAATCACCATCCGAATTATATGTGATATGAAAGATTTCCATATCACATTTCCAATTCAAAAGGAGGTACATAACCTCCAAATTGTTTCTCCAAGTGTTTAGCTACAGCAAGTGTTAGTCTATCATTATACGGAGCAGATATTACTTGAATACCCAATGGCATACCATCCTTGCTTAATCCTAATGGTATTTGAGTTACCGGTAGCTTCAGTGCATTCCAGATGGAAAACAAGTTAAAATTCCAAGGACGTAGGAAAGCAGTATAATGATAGCTTGCAGGCCAAGGAGCAGAGGGATACAGTAATATGCCATTATCTCCTAGTTTATCCTGCCAATCAAATGCAAGCAATAAATTGTAATACGAATATAATGAAATTAATTGTACTCACTACTAACTGCTTTTTCAACTTCTTAGTTTCTTCCACAGCCCAATCTTCCTTTTCCTTTGGCAGAACTTTGTTTATCAAGTTGAAAATGGTTGAAAGTGAAAAGCTTCTATTCATGAATATATATTTTATGATTTCTGTGAAGGGATTTACCTGAAAGGTAAGTTATTTATAATGAATGTTGAGTAATATTTCATTTGCTAGCTTTTATAATTTCCAGTTGACTGCGACATTCTATGAATCTTTTTCAACTACAGGCTCTGTTTCTTTACAATTTGTCAATGATCATGGTAATATTTAACTAAGATGTCGTCAGAACTTTCAAACACTTTGGAATGACAGTATTTATTCTCTTCCACCTCCAATTGATTGAAAAAATAATGAAACAAAGTAATTACTAAATTTCTGCTTAGTTTTAGAAAAAAATCAGAAATAGCAATATTAATTATTCGGAAATACTATTTTTCTTGTATAACTATAAATATAAACATGTTATACAATTATGCAGGGTGTTTGGAAACTAGGAGCAAATATTTCAGATTGTAAATCTAAATCCAAACATAGATATAGCAAAGTTGCTATAAACAAGGGTAGGGAAACGCTCCCTGAGAAAGCTAGGGCCCTCCAATGTTTGCCTTTTGAAATCATTATTATTCAATATATCCCTTACTGTTGAAGGAACAAAGTTGAAATTTGGTATATTACTGGTAAACATGTGATCAGATTATCAACGGCTTAGAAAGTGAGGGGGTTCAACCCCTTGAATTATCCTATTCGTAGGGAACAAAATTGATTTTAGAAATAAAATGAATGAACATAACTTCAATGACTACTGGGAAAGACTTCCCTGTATAATCTTCAGGCTTCACCAGCATTCTTATTAGCTGTGCTATACATAAAATTCATGTCTGTCATCTCTTCAAACAAATAATTGGCCATTTTGAATTGCCAAAATCAATTTTGTTTGTTCCTACTTAGGGGCCATCCATAAAGTACGTCACACGTTAATAGGAAGGGAGGGTATCACCGAAGTGTGACATCGTGTGACAAGGGGCATAGGGGGGTCAATACTTTTGTGACGTCACATGTTAAAATTTAAAATACTAAAATGCAAAGTTTGGATGTAAATTAAAAATTTTAAAAATTTACGAACTTGATCTATATTTATAAATAATTTAGCATTCTCGCTATGCGATAATCTCTCATGCAACGTCATTTAACTTCTAGAGCGGCGTTGTTATGCAAGTGAGACACTCAAATTCACGAGAATTTTGAATGGTAAGGATTTAAATAGGTTTAAGGCTGCGGTTATATTCAAATTCAGAACGAAAATGAAGTGCCTGATTTACCATTAATAGCTGATATAAAAGAGTGGATCCAAAGTCCATGGACACTCGATAATTAAGTTTTTTTATCTTTAATTAATATAATTAATCGTTTATTATTTTCTAACTAGTCGTTTGTTTTTTCGGTTTTATGAAATGTTGTACTCTATGTTGATTTTATTAGATTATTATTTAATAAAAATAAGTAAAAAATGAAAATAGCTGTTTTCTCTCGATTATTTTTAAATACATACATAAATTTTTAAAATGTGTGACGTCACATCAGGAGGGGGGGGGGTTATAAAAATGTGACAACCTGTAACAAGGACGGGGGGGGGTGATCAAAAGTCCTAAAATTCGTGTGACGTACTTTATGGATGGCCCCTTATATTATTTTGTTTTTCTAGTTAACAGTGAGTTCCACGCTATTTTGATATGTATCCCTTTCCTGTAGAAAACTATGCAGGGAATTTTTCTATCGTGTATGAATACCGCCAGATACCGGTGATAAAATTAGGGACATTCAAAGTGGCGAAGCCCTCCTACTTTTTATTTCCTGGATAATCAAATCCCACATAAACCAGCACCAAACGATTTGGAAAACATGAAAACCTCACTTTACGAAATTTCAGCCTAATGCCTCTAACGCTAACAGTATGATAAATATAGAATAAGGGGCTAATTGTGGTAGGCCTTCGTTAATATAAACTTTTCTTCATATTTTTAGGTGTAGATTCACCTCCCAGAATAATTGGTCCTAATTTCCAGACACTCTGTATAAGATAACCCAATGAAAATAGCAGTCATAAAACTATAACTGGATAACATACTTCTGCTTCTCTGTCTGTAAGATCTCTGACGAAGTTGGCATTTGGTTCTTGAGTCATCCAATACCTCCATAATTTTCCTCCAAACCTAGTGCCTTGGAATTCAACTTTCTGTGGTTTATTAGGCAGAATTTTATCGAAGTGGTTGACTACTCTAAACATTAAATTTTATAAGAAATGTAAAATATCTATATAAAAATTTTAAAGATATTAAAAATGTATCCATCATCAAGAGTTTATGAAAGAAAGGCATTATCTATATACATATAATATCTACAGTATATAGGTTCAGTAAGTTGAACATATTGTTAATAGTTTCAGCAGCCCCTGAATATGAATATATATTTCCAAAGTTAATATGAACAAGAGTATATTAGCATATGTGAATTTTGCTGAGATAACAATAATTATAGCTCCATGTGGTTATCAAGATATATTTTGTGTATTATCAATATACTTTCCAAATAAATTGTACATAATATACTGTTCTTCAACTCACTTCTTGAAACATTCCTTCATTTCATTCCTTGTTGTACTGATGAATGGATCGTTTGGATCATCTATGTAATAAACAGATATGTCGTTTATATTTACTTTATTGTCCAATTTCAGTTTTGAAGCATTTTCACTGGTTAATACTTTCAATAAGGGAATCAAATCTTCCGCATATCTAGTCATTGGACCAGGGACAACCATACTATCTTTTTCCTTTCCTGTTCTGAATGTCAATCCTGGTGAAAAAATAAATAAAAACTCTTCAAAATGCAATGCTCTATTTATAAGATTAAACAATTTTCTTACCTCTTGTATTAATTAGATCACAGCTAGGCTTGTGTCCAAATATGCCACACATGAACGCAGGTATCCTTAGAGATCCACCTATATCTGTTCCTGGATAGAAAAATAATAAGTTTACCATTTCACACATTTTTGAATCCAAATAACATTTACTTGATTGAAATTCATATTAAAAAATAAAATACATTCATCAAAACTTAATTTCCACTAAATTCAGAACTATATTTATTCACTTCATAACCAGCAAGAACCTTTTCCAACTTTTATATTATACGAGTACCTACTAGATACTCTTATAGCTGAAGGATTTAATTTCAAGATATTGAACAATATTAAATGTTTCATTAGCTCAGCTCACATTAGTATACTAAGGGATGAAGACCCTACAAAATAAGGTTACTTAGATGAACCTGTAGGATTGAATAGTGGGAGTTTCTGAATCATTAAACTTTATTATTAATTTGGTATGAAGTACAAGATTAATTAACATGAAATCCATGGGTTATTGTATTTATGCAAGTCACAATTCAATTCATTACTCAAAACTAAATATTTACCCAATCCAATAGGAGAGCCTCCAGCAGCTACTATACTTGCTTCACCACCTGAAGATCCACCTACATTTTTAGTAGTATCATATGGATTATTAGTTCTGCCATAAATGGGATTTCCTGTCTCTTGCCACATATTTAACTGAGGAATATTGGTGACCCCTAAAATGGTTTACATAATATAACACATCAATATGTGATAAAACATATTTACCTAGAAGGATTGCTCCAGCTTTCTTCATCAAACTGACAATTTCACTATCTTCCTCTGCTTTTCTATCTTTACGGGCAAAAATTCCAAAAGTATATGACATTCCCTCTGCAGCTGTGCTTTCCTTAGAAGTGAATGGAACACCTACAACATAAGAAATGAATATCTAGGCAACATATTTAAAGCAATCAGAGAACGTCCTAAGAGTTTGAGATCCATCAAGTCATATAAAGAATTCACAGGTTTTTATTTAATTAAATTTTATTACCAAGGAATGGCTTCAACTGAAAATCTACATCTGTTATTTCTCCAATTTCTATCTCTTTATCTAAAATTTTTGCTTCTTCTAGTGCATTTTTGAATCTATTGTCCACAACAGCATTCAATATAGGATTGACTTCTCTAATTCTTCGAATAAAAGCAGTGACTACTTCTGTAACCTTTAATTCTTTATTTCTTATTTTCCGAGCTATCCCAACTCCACTCTCTAATACTATGGGGTTGTCTGCTGTACACACACGTAGCTTTTTGTGATCATTGAAAAACCCAAATATTTTATCAATTAGCAAATCAAAATGATATCTAATAAAAAACATGATACTTAACATCATTCCTTTCATAATCTCACAAAATTTCGGGTTTGTACGTTTTTTATTCGATTTTCTTGTCACTGCAGATGAATTTGGCTGAAATTAGTTAGAAATGTAAAACATGTAGTTAGGACAAATGTTCCTAATCAAAAATAAATTAAAAACAAATTAAAACCTACTCCTAAATTTAACTCCGTCATGATCACGGTAAAGAGAGATAGACACTAATGAAACTGTTTCTGCCAATGCCAAGCATGAAACAGAAAATCGTCAGTACACCTCACAACAAAGTGTTCATTATTGTTAGTATAATTATTATTGTTTTAATTTCAGTTATAAATTAATAATAGGAGTCGATGAACTCTGTCAATTCTGACTGAATGCTAATGCTATTCACTATCACTGACATTTGATATTTGCCTGTTAGAGCTGTGGCAAACCGTATGTATTCGTTACTAAGTAACGAATACTTCATTAGACTCGAAGTAACGATTCGTTACTTTCGAACTAGCATCGTTACTCGTTACTTTCGCATTTTTCCTTTGCGCATGACTTTGAGCATGTATTTGTACTACTGTTCTGTTTATGAATATCAAATAAAAAAATTAAAATTTATCTTTGGGTAATAATTATTAAGGTAGATAACCATGACGTCAGATGTTTAATTTTTATTAGATGTACGAGTGAAAAGATGACCACCACAAGTCACACGAACTTTACTTTACTTTTTTACCTACATATTACATCAGTTAAACACTCACATATTTGATAATAATAATTTTTTTTCAATAAGTATAAAGAAAAACATGAAAAAAAAACAAGACATACCTCTAAAAAAAATTTTAAAATTCAAATCACAAAAAAATTATCATATTCACATACCTTAAAAAAAATACCATTTTGCCAGTGTTTGTCGGTATTTTGTCCTCCAATAAACCATCTACCGAGACAGGATTCTGATTCCGTATTGGAATTATTCAATTACTTGGCTTGTAATCGACGCCTCAAAGACTAACAAATAACTAAATGAACATCAGTTTTACCCTAATAAAAGTAATCTGCAGAAACCAATTTATGTGAAATTATTTTATTTCAAAATGTTATATAAAATAAGGCTCAAATCTTAGAAGCAATTGAACAAAGAGTTAATATAAAGGGGAGATGAACAATTTGAAAATAATGAGTTTTGAGTCTTGAAATTATTACAAAATAATATCCTCTTTGGATAACTCTGTTGAATAATTTGAAAAAAAACCTAAAAAATTCAAAAGCCGTTATTTCAGTAATAATATGCATCAATGGTGTTTCCTACAAATATGCCCATGAAATTTATTGTAATTAATAAAATGCAATCATCTATAACCCTAGCCTACAGGAAAGTGTCCTATAATCCAATAAATCATACTAAATATAAATAACGACACATAAATAACAATAAGGAATATGAGCTTAAATCTTTCAAATTATCGTTATATTATACGGAACTAACGAATCTTATACGAAAGTAACGATAACGAATGTAACGAAACATACGAAACTAACGTATATACGGTATATCTGTAAAGTAAACTACTAACGAATCTTATACGAAAGTAACGATAACGAATGTAACGAAACATACGAAAGTAACGATAACGAAAACTAAGCGTTCAAATCTTTCCTTATACGGAAGTAACGAAAGTAACGAATACTTAGTAACGAATACTCTATCATAAAGTAACGAATACATACGGGTAACAAACTTTTCGTTACTTTTACAGACCTATTGCCTGTCATCTAAACAGAAAACGCAGAAACATTTACCACAGTAGAAAAATTTCTTCTTCTTCTTCTTCTGTTCAGAGTCTCCTATTATAAAGGATATTTGCGCTTCATAAAAAAGAAAATTTTCATATATAATACCACTAGAGATGAAATTTTGCCGGCAAATTTCTCGATTGTAATATGAAAGTTTGTTGATTAGGCGATTTCGCGAATGACATTTGTATTGTATTTGGAAAAAATGTCGTGAGCGAAATTGTCTAAGCAACAAACTTGAATGTTACAAGAGAGAAATTTTACCTGCTTAAATTTCATCTCGAGTGTTATTCGACATGACTATTTCACGAGAAAATATGTCTAACAGTAATATGGTCACATTTCAGAAAGTCAAGGAAATAACGATTCATGTGAGAAATGTCAAAATATTATCGCTGAAATACTAACATAGTAAGTTTTGCCGGCTTGCATGTTTTATCGCTGTAAAACGAGAGTAGCTATGGAAACTTTCTCACTAAAAATGGAATGAGTGAAATAGTCAGTAAAATTATTTCAAGAAAATGAAAGCAGAAAAACACCTATGACTGCAGACTCCTTTCAATCGGATTGAGAATATTACTGTTTGAGTCTGCTCAGCAGAAATTTTTCAGGTTTTATTTTAATGGTAATCGACCACACCAGTGGTGGCTCGTGAGGTGTTGGTTTAAGGAGGCTACAAGAGGTGTTAGAAAATACACCATAGGCGAAAATTTTTAGGATTTAAAGGTCAACCGCCTTATAATTTAAAGAAAATCAAAGTAAAACAAGCACATTAAATTTTTATTTCTTTGCGAAAAAAATTGTTTTCACTTTCGAGTGTCTACCTTGAGACCTACAACTCCTATTTACAATATTCACAAAAACTCTTCTCAGCCAATTAATCAATTCATCTATTCATCAATTTTTTTTTCTTTCACAAAATAGGTACCTACCTACCTACTTTACGAATTCGTTACCTATTCGAGCAATTAATCAATTATTGCCCAGCAAGAACCAACGGGGAGGTGAGAGTTTTTTCTGGCCAAAAATAAAATAGGACCCTCCCAAAAATAGATTAAAATAAAATTCTTATCATAAAAGTGAAACAAAACTTAGTAAAATAACAACAAAATAAAATAATAAAATATACATTTAGACCTACACAAAAAAAATTTAAATAAATTCTTTGGTATATACATCTATTCTTTATAATTCCTGCATAGTTGCCAATGCCAAGGCAGAAGCATTTCTGTACGGGGCACCCATTTGGGCAGAAGGACTGAAGATAGAAAAATATCGAAAGATGCTGCTGGCCGCCCAGAGAAAAGCTGTCTTAAGAGTGGCGACTGCATACCGGACTACGTCTGCAGAAGCGGTTCAGGTAGTCACTGGTATCTCACCAATAGATATAATGGTCAAAGAGAGAAGATATCTGTTCAACGTGGCCAACTCACACACTGCGGGTGTGAAGAGGCAAGCAAGACGATAAGGCTGTGGCAGGAGAGATGGGGGAAAAAAAAGATAAGGCAGCATGGACGAGGAAGCTTATCGGAGATATAGCAGACTGGTACAATTGCAAGCATAGAAAGACAAATTATTTCTTTTCGCAATTTTTAACGGCGCATGGTTCGTTTGGAGTGTTTACAATAAGGATTGGGACAACGGAGGATAACAAGTGTATAACATCCGACGTAACCGATGACCCAGAGCACATGTTATATGCATCTAAAAGGTGGGACAAGGGACAAGATCTAGAGGAGGTGATGGGGGAAAAATACCGGAGATCGATGAACTGATCCCAAGTATGACGGAGAACAAGGAGGTATGGGACAAGATTTTTAACCACATTGTATCCGTCATGGAGATGAAGGAAAGGGAGGATAGAGATAGGCAGGAACAAGCAGCCTAACGCAAGAGCAGCAACAAACAACCCAGGAAGCTGATGATAAGGAAGCAAATTCCGTTTCCGGCTCTCAACGGGCTCAGCCACAAGAGTAGAAATGAGAGTTTTTCAGTGGGTCGGTGAAATACTATCCCCACATAACTGCCATAACAACTGGCGGTATCTGTCTGCAGATTTTTCTCTCATAGGAAAAAAAAAGGCAGAAGCATTAAATAAAAAATAATATTTACATAAAATTAAACAAAAAATAAATTCTTTGAGGATTTTTACAAGAAACGACGAATTCTTTGGTATAAGACTAAGTAAGAAAGTACCTAGTACTACAAACAAAACCTGTAAAAAATAAAATGTAAAAAAAATCAGCAGTGTTACCTTTTACTTTGTAAAAATATGTGTGGAACAGCTGGTGAGAGCAAATAAAATTTTTTTATATATTTTTCAAGATTAGCGGGATTCTGCGATCTTCAACGTTAGTAAAATGATCTATAATATCCTCATAAAATTTTTTGTCTTTCGCCAAAAGTTTTACCAATTCTTTTTCAATAGGCAACAAACTAATATTTTGCAAACGATCCGTGCTCATTTTCGTAAATAAGTTTCAATTCTCTTAAGAGTGGAAAACGAGCGCTCTACGGAAGCCGATATCACAGGGATAGAAACAATTAGACATAAGAGTTTATAAACTTGGGGTAAATCTTGATCCAAATCATTATCAAAAAGTTATTTGGGGTAAATCTTGATCCAAATCATTATCAGAGAGGTATTTAATAGTCATCACATGATTTTGATTTTGCCCCAAAATTTCATTGTCATTATAAACAACACACAGTTCTCTTTTTAGGGCCGGCCACCTTATCAAAAAAAGTGTATTTTTGACATAAATTTTCTAAAAGGTTATCTGAAAAAATAGCCGCAAATTCGGTAAACAAATTGTTATTGAGTAAGTCAAAGAAATGCAGTTCCTTCAAATCAGAGAACCTTATTTCTATTTGACCCCTAATAGTATCCAAAATTTCATAAAATATTTGCTTATCTATAGTGAAGCTCCATATCAGCGAAATTGAATTTCTTTCGTTTTGGGCTAAATTGAGTCGCAGCATCAGTAGTTTGAAATATAGAAAATAGTTTTTTTAAATAAACTTCTGCACGAAATTCTGAAATTTATTCCAAAAAAAACTTGAGCCGATTTCGTGAGTAAATCACATCTGAAAACTTGTGCTGTAAGATTAGAAAAACTATTTCTGTTTGTTGAAAAATTAATTCAAAGATGTTTAAAAAATACTTATATAAATTCCATATCTTGTAAGTAAGATATTAATCCGCGTGCGGTATTTAAAGTTACTTTATCGGTGAAAAATTCCTTACTTTCAACTATAAAATTAATAGCCTCTAAAATTTTATCCTTATTATTGTGTATAGTAAAGATGGCTCTTGAAGTGAGATTCCACCTAGTTGGTGCGTTACTTGGAATTCTGTTAACTACTATTGCATCTAGAAATTTTGTGTGCTTTGTTGATTTTGAAAAAAATGTTGAAAATGCTGATAAATTTGAAAAAAAATTCTAACTTGCCTAATAGAACTACAAACGTTACTTAAAACCAAATTCATGTTATGTGCATAACAATGTGTAAAAATAGCTTGAGGAGCAACAGATTTAATTTTTGTTTGTACACCGTTTAAATGGCCAGCCATAACCGCTGCGCCGTCATAGGTTTGTGCTATAAGTTCAGATTGAAAATTA
This sequence comes from Cynegetis impunctata, assembly GCA_030704885.1. Lineage (NCBI taxonomy): Eukaryota > Metazoa > Arthropoda > Insecta > Coleoptera > Coccinellidae > Cynegetis > Cynegetis impunctata. Next base: position 256,714 of record JARQZK010002264.1, on the reverse strand, counting down.
AACTTTGAAAATTTCTCTTTCGAAAAATCGAATAAATCGGTGGCAGACCTTCCGGAACTGACAGCATGAAAACCTAAAAACCGCTCGAATAGTGTTCCATCTTTTACGAACCTGCATATTATCGACCACTGCGATTTATAGCTAATGTCAGTTGTCTCAACTACTTGCCAGGAAAAAAAAGGAACATTTTCGATAAAAGTTTCCAAAACATAGGTAGCAAAGTTTATAATTTCGTTTTGAGTTGTTCTTGAGGTTCCGGAGAAAACTATAGCGTTGTCAATGAAATTATACAGCTTTTCGTCATATTTTCAAAATAGATCAAGGAGTTCCTTAAAATTTCCCTTATTGCTAGATTCGTCTATTTCATCGTGTCCCCTAAGCGCTATATCTTGGCGACATAAGAATAATATAATGTCGACCAGTTTCCGCCATATTTATCTGTTTTCCTTAACTTTTTCGTTGTATTTTTATAACTCTTGAACACGTGCAGTATCAATAACATTAATTATGTTTTGTTTTCCAAGCAATTTAAATTTTATCCGCGATACGACATGTTCCTGGGATTTTTCGTGCCTTTCCAGAGAACGTGATAAATTTTTTGAATCGTTAAATCCTAAGCGGCCCCAAACAGAGACATTTTCCCTAGTAAAAAGTAAATACTGCCAACAAAATAATTTATTTTTTACCTGTGATCCGGTTAGCCAAGGATGTCTCTCATAATTTCTGACATTAAAACTGCGATTCTGTTGTTTGTTACGCTGCACCAAATTGTTTAATTCCGGGGTAGATCGCAATGTTTTTATTAAAACTTTATCGTCATAACCTAGTGCACTAAAGATATGGGATAACAAATATTCCACTAAGTCACCATTGAAATTTTTAAAATTAACTTCAGTAACTGAACTCAGTTTAAAAACAATACGCGAGCAAAATAAATTAAAACCAAAACAAACTGTTTTCGTTCACGACTAGTGACTACGATTAATTGCTTTATCATAAATGAGAATCGCGCCAAAATCGCCGGTTAATTAACGGTCCATGTCCAACGAATTCACTCGATAATAATATATATATATATATATATATATATATATATATATATATGTATATATATAAATATATATATATATATATATATATATATATATATATATATATATATATATATATAAAGTATATTCATTCGCAGCGTTTCCTTTTCTCTCTGACATGGCATATGGCATAATGAACGCGTCTATACCTTATTAAGCCTCTGCAGCATTGCCACTGTTGATATGAAATCTTGAAATGAATGAAATGCAGTAAGCAGTAAATGTAAATACCTTCTATCGTAATTAATAAATTATATTATATAATGTAGGTGCATAAAATAATATGATTTTGATTAATATGAAAATGCTGAATGCTGACTATTCAATATAATATAATAGTGACACACGGAATATTATTGAGGAGGCGGCTTAGCCTTCGGATAGCCGCCCCTGGGCCACACACATTTTCTAGCTCTTTATATTATCAAACATTGAAACTTTTTAAATTTCGAGGTAGACGCAAAAGTACCAATGAAGAAACAATAATGTTCTTCTTAATTCAAACTCAATTACCTATTACGAAGTAGATAAATGAAAAAACTATGTTAAAAGTAAAAAATAAGTACAATTCGGCGTGCTTGATTCGGAAAAACAGAAGTCGAAGTTTCAAGTAGGAAGTTTAAATTCTTAGTTCAAACTAGGAAATTAATGAATTCGGAAATCAACAAAATTCCGAACTACAAGTTTGAATTAATAAAAAATATTTCAAAACATTATAGCACTTCTAAGCTAGCTCGTTGTGATAGAAACAGTTTCGGCAGATGAGTTTGCACTTTCATTCATGAAAATTTGAAATTACTTATATAGTTCATAAAGAATGAAGATGAAAAAGTAGAGTGGAACATAGTTACAACAAGAAATTGTAATTGTGACACGTATCAAGAGTTTCTGTTGAGATTCTAACGGTGACTCGAAATGAGTGGTTACAAACATATTTTTTGCTGGAAATCTTGTGTTTAAATATTTAAGTTTTAGAATTCAAAATATTAACCACAGCATAAATTTTAAGTGAGGGATTGCAGCGTAGATAAATATTCTTAGAATTATTTTGGATTCTATTGTCGACTAAAGTTCAAAATTATTGAAAAATTTTATAGAAATTGAATCTTTGGAAATGACAACAAAGATTAAATGATTAGGTTTTTGTAGAAGAAGCCTGTTTTATATATGCAATAGTATTACAATTTGTAAGTTAGTTTCTGATGATGGTACCGTGTAACGAAACGAGTCATACTTATTCAATGTAAATTCTATTTATTATGATGCTAATGATGTGGATAAAATGCGTTATAATTTAAAACCCTTTCGAATTGATGCCATATACCAGATGATATTAATCAGTTCGTCGTGTAGAATAAAGGAGCCAAAGACAGAGCAGATCACGGCGTTGCGTGCATGTTTAATATTTATTTTTAGATACACTTATCTCCTTACAACAGAATATGAAAATAAGATAATAAAGATCAGGTAATGTTTGGATTGATTGGGCCGATACATGGTGTAAATTGATACACATATTAAAACAATGGTTAATAATAACAATTACACATTTATTTAAAGAAATAACACATGACGCACGTTTCGGTGGAACTTCACCTTCTTCAGATGCTAATGGCAAACTAACTATATTTCTCTGTTATATCGAAAACAAGAAATAAAGACATGACAAAATTGTGTAGAAGGGGTAAATAGAGGGATGGTTACAAATAATTATTAGAATAGTAAAAACCAATTCTAAACAGCTAGTCAGGTAGTTCGGTAATTTTGAAAAGATTGAGAAGGGGGCTTGAAGTATGATCGATTTGTCCATTCAATAGGAGACCGGAATGCTTGTATTTATTTATCTGTAATAATTCTAAAGAATTAAGTTTACTTCCCTTACTTTCAGCATTTATTATTTTAAAATCGAAATTGAATGTGTTGTTTTCTTGGATTAAATGGTTTGCATAATGTGAATCCGAGTTCTGATTAACAAAGCTACGTTTGTGTTCTTAAATTCTAGTTTCAAAACTTCTGAAAGTTCAACGAATGTAATACTTATCACAATCACCACAATTAATAATAATTGTGAATCAAAATCATAATAATATATGCGATTATCTTTCAATATCTTGAATGTTATGTAATAGTTCAAATTATGAAGGAAACAAAAATTATGGATATGAAACAAGCAATATTTTATATCAAGCGTTGAAAATGGCGACCACCAGACTCTAAACACAACACCTTTTTATAAAACCTTCAGCAACATCTAATAACATACACGGGATAAAATTTAAAAAAATCTTCTCTGATACGCTGTTTTCATGGGCGACTTGGCAAATAAAAATTTCTTAAAACTAGTTTGCAAAATAAAAATGCTCATTTTATGTAAAAACGTGAAGAGTTATCGATAGGACTGTATTCAGGTATTCGATAGACAATCAAATTTCACATCTGTTGGTGACATAAAATACAAGGCGATCCATTTAAGTTAAATAAGTAAGTGCCGTTTAAAACGGCACTGAAACAGCGTTTCAGAGAAGCTTTTCTAAATATAAGCCCGAATATGTTCTCAAATGGTGCCAAAAGTTTTATAAAAAGGATACTGTTGTTTTTAGAGTCTGATACTTTACCTGTATTTAAGAGTGAATATGTAGATCACCATACGATAAATAATAATAGAGTCTGATGGTTGCCATTTTGAACGCTTGATATAAATTGCTTGTTTCATATCCATAATTTTTTTTCCTTCATAATTTGAACTAGTACATAACATTTAAGATATTGAAAAATAAACGCATATATTATGATCTTGATGTTTATTTCAATCAATTCTGATTTCTAAAAACTTGATAAATGATGAATTTCTTAAAATCAGTTTGCAAGATGAATATGTTCATTTTATTTGAAAACGTGAAGAAATATCGATTGAAATGTATTTAGGTATTCGATAGACAATTGAATTTTACATCTGTTGGTGACATAAAATACGGGGTGTCCCTTTTAAGTTCAACAAGTTTACACTCCAAGACTAAGTTACCTAGTCAATACTTTACAACTGCGACATAAAGTTTTTTTCATTTAGTAGGCCTTATCATTAATTTGGTTAAAAACAAGAAAACACCAGTTGAGAGTTTACCTAAGCGTTAAAACTGATAAGTACAACATTTTCACAAAATACGAGATATTTCAAAAACCATAAGGTGTAGGTGAATTAAACCTTAATGAAACTGGCATTTGTTTTCACTGTAAAATCCAAAAATGAAATAATATACAGGATATTCCATTTGAAAAATACCAACTTTGACACTTTTCGTATTTTTCGCACACCCTCTATAAAATGAAAATATTTTTAAAATCAAATAGGTACTTTAGTTATAACTCTTCATGTCGAATAACCCTGTATATATATATATATATATATATATATATATATACTAATATATATATATATATATATTATTATATATATATATATATATTATTATATAAATATATATATATATATATATATATAAATATATAATTATATATATTTATATATATATATATATATATATATATATATATATATATATATATATATATATATATATATATATATATATATATATATATATATATATATATATATAAATATATATATACACCAGGGGCGGCTAGTCAAAGGAGGCTAAGCCTCCTCAATAATATTCCGTGTATCACTAAAATATTACATTGAATAGTCAGCATTCAGCATATTCATATTAATCAAAATCTTATTATTTTATGCACCTGCCTTCCTTTCAACCTACATTATATAATATAATTTATTAATTACGATAGAAGGTATTTACATTTACTGCATTTCATTCATTTCAAGATTTTTGGCAACGCTGCGGAGGCATGGAAAGGTATATTCTCAACGTTCATTATGCCTGCCACAGAAAAGCAAACGACGGTGCAAATACTCCGAATGAATACTTCATTGCAATAGAAAAGCAAAACACATGTAAATGGCAACACCGATCGAAACCCAGTCTTATACAATGTCGACCAATCACAACTATAGAATTTCGCGTGACATCGAGTGAATTCGTTGGAAATCGTATTGTGATCGTATTGTCTAATGGCCGCCGTGTTTACTTATATAGCTCGCGTATTGTTTTAAAATAAGTTTGGTTACTGAAGTTAATTTCAAAAATTTCAATGGTGACTTAGTGGAATATGTGTTATCCCATAACTTTAGTGCACTAAGTTATGAGGATAAAGTTTTGATAAAAACATTGCGACCTACTCCTGAATTAAACAATTTGGTGCAGCGTAACAGAAAACAAAACCGCGGTTTTAATTCACGGAATTATGAGAGATATCCTTGCCTAACCGGATCACAGGTAAAAAATAAATTATTTTGTTGGCAGTGTTTACTTTTTACTAGTGAAAATGTCTCTGTTTGGGGCCGCTTAGGATTTGAGGATTTAATTCTATACCTAGTTGAAAGTGAGAAATTTTTCACCGATAAAGTAACTTTAAATAAAGCACGCGGATTAATATCTTACTTACAAGATGAGGAATTTATATATTTTCAAACATCTTTAAATTAATTTTAAAACAAACAAAAATAGTTTTCAGATGTAATTTACTCACGAAATCGGCTCAAGTTTCTTTTGGAAAAAATTTCAGAATTTCGTGCAGAAGTTTATTTTAAAAAACTAGTTTCTGTATTTCAAACTACTGATGATACGACTCAATTTAGCCCAAAATGAAAGAAATTCAGTTACGCAGATATGGAGCTTCACTATAAGCAAATATTTTATGAAATTTTGGATACTATTACGGGTCAAATAGAAATAAGGTTCTCTGATTTGAAAGAACTGCATTTCTTCGACTTGCTCAATAACAATTTGTTTACCGGATTTTCGGCTAATTTTCCAAATAACCTTCTGGAAAATTTATGTCAAAAATACACTTTTTTTGATAAGGTGGCCATAAAAAGTGAACTGTGTGTTGTTCATAATGACAATGAAATTTTGGGGCAAAATGAAAATCAAGTGAGGACTATTAAATGCCTTTTTGATAATGATTTGAATCAAGATTTACCCCAAGTTTATAAACTCTTATGTCTAATTGTTTCTATCCCGGTGACATCGGCTTCCGTAGAGCGCTCCTTTTCCACTCTTAAGAGAATTAAAACTTATTTACGAAATTCAATGAGCCAGAATCGTTTGAAAAATATTAGTTTGTTGTCTATTGAAAAGGAATTGGTAAAACTTTAGGCGAAAGACAAAAAATTTTATGAGGATATTATAGATCATTTTGCCAACGTTAAAGATCGCAGAATCCCGCTAATCTTCAAAAATATGTAATAACTTTTTATTTGCTCTCACCAGCTGTTAACAAATTCGTTAAGTAGGTAGGTACCTATTTTGTGAAAGAAAAAAAAATTGAAGAATAGATGAATTGATTAATTGGCTGAGAAGAGATTTTGTGAATATTGTAAATAGGAGTTGTAGGTCTCAAGGTAGACACTCGAAAGTGAAAACAAATTAATAGCTCAGGGTGCTTGTTTTACTTTGATTTTCTTTAAATTATAATGCGGTTGACCTTGAAATCCTAAAAATTTTCGCCTATGGTGTATTTTTTAACACCTCTTGTAGCCTCCTCAAACCAAAACCTCACGAGCCGCCACTGATATACACATATATATATATATATATATATATATATATATATATATATATACATATATATATATATATATATATATATATATATATATATATATATATATATATATATATATATATATATATATATATATATATATAGGTATCTCAGGAACGGCTCTAACGATTTGGATATATGGTTATATCGTACAAAAAGTAATTATTTTTCATATGATCTTATGCTGACAATTGCATATAACATCATAAATTTGTTAAATTAAAATTTTGTGATATGGCGCTATATGTTACTTTCCAAATTTCGAATGTTTTCATTTTGGTAAGACCAAGAATACTTTTCATTTGTAGTTGATGTGCACATCACAATGCATAGAAAACCTTGGAAGAACACATTTGATTTCTATTTATGGTATCATCTAAATATATTTTCCGAAAGAAAACGATTTTTCAAAAAAAAATACCGGTTGCCCGAATACTTTCAATAAAATACTCTACAGAGCAAAAACTGTTCCTTAAATATATGGTTAAAGGCCCCTACACACGGATGTAGATGTCTTAACACATCAACGTGCATCCAAGAACGTACAAACAATAACGTTAATGTGGATGTAAAAATACCCACGTTTTCGAATGCACACTCCGGTTGAACGCCGCGTTGATGTTTTCTGAATTGCTTGAATTTTTGAATGCGCATTCAAATGAACACGTGCATCTCTCAACGTGTGGAGGCGATTCATCGATGTTTCTGCATTCTTAAAGCAGTAGTTGCGGTTAATCTTTATTTTTATTTCTATTTTTTTTTTCAAGAGCATCAGTACACGCCACTGTCACAAGAGCTAAACATTCTTCTTCGAACAAAACTATGGTTTTGTTCGAAGGTGTGTACGCAATCTGCTTGCACGGTTTTGGTTGCACGTTGATGTATTAAAACATCAACGTCCGTGTGTAACCCGTTTAAATTGAAACACAGATTTGAATTGAAAGTTTATTAAATCTTACTTACTAATCGAGCAAAACTCGAAATAAATGTTATTCATGTCATTCAGATGAATTTTTCGAATAATTAAACCTATGTGACTAAATACAATACAAAATGTAACATTAATGTGAATTCAGTTAAATATTTCATATTGATGATAACACTAAACTACTGGCAGTATGAATGCAATGAGATATTACGAGATTTAATATGAAGTGAATCTTACACTTTTAAAGTAACTAGAGTTTACAAATAGGATTCAAATTAAATATAGCGAGTGGCTCAATAAATTGGGAACTGCTAAAGTACCTTTGATCATTGTTATATTGTGACCATCTCCCTTGGTTGTTGTGAAAAATCTAAAGTTAAGGAGTTCTCACCACTCGAGAAGAAATTATATCACAAACTATCACAAAACATTATTCTTAAAATACACTGGCGTGAACTTCATAACATTATGGCTATTTCTTTTTTTCAATTCATTTGGTTAATGTAACTGTGGCAGATTAATATAATCTATATTTCAGAATACATTAAACAATAAACATATTAGATAATGAGATGAAGTTCCCATGCTCCACTGTTCCCTACGTTCAACCATAACTAAATAGATTCAAGATATATTGCAAATATGTAGACATAAATATTATTGTTAGAAGCACCATCTAAAACCAACAACACCAAATACAGTTCTTTTCTAAACTCAAGTCCATTATTTCTTCACTCCGTCCAAAGTGGTTGAATATTTGATAAATATTCCATATATACGGTTTCATTAACCAGATAACCGGATAACATCAAATATTGTTTCAACTACAAATATTAATTCACATAAACATACATTCGTCTAATAAAATGAGAAAAAAGCAAAACAGCTCTTTTTAAAAAAATTTCTTTTAGTCCTGAGATCAGTCTGATTTTCTGAGCCAAACAACTACAAAAAAAATTGAATAAGTAAAATTTCAAGAATTTCAATTTTAATAATTTGAGAACAGTTTTCTCAAGCAAATTATATAAACTCGTTTCAATAATACCAGAGGTTGAATTGATATTTTTGTTCACTTGCATATATCTTCATATTTATATTGTTGTGATAATTTTTTCGTAATCTAGATATATTGAATTATTAAAATTGTAACCACAATTACTCTACAAATCCGTGGTAATATTCGCATACGTATATTAACATACCTATTAGATATGTATAAGATATTTTATGACATTAAACGACTCAAAAAATTCTGCTGGATCAAAAATTTCAAGAAGTTCATTTTATAGAGGTATTTGGTTTTTATAGACAACGATCAGTTTTGGCTTATTGAATATAATAAGATTAACACACTGAAGGCAGTATGAACATTGTACTTTTGTTATTCAAATGAATATTTACCTCCAAACTTTTGTTGAACTGTGTATGATAGTCCATAAAAATTATTTCCCTTGAGGACGCATTAATTTTCTAATTATATATATTATATATAAATATATATAAATATATATATATATATATATATATATATATATATATATATATATATATATATATTTTATAAATAAAATAATTGAATATGTGAACGGATACAAATTAAACCTATATATAAAAACTGAAAATCGCATGTTGTACAGAATAAATAAGAATAAAAGAGAAGAAAATTATAGGTCACTCCATTCAGAATGTCACTTTACCCTTAAGTGATTAAGTACTTAACATGGTTGAGAGATGTGAACGATATAATGTAATCTGTTACTTTATTTAATCTTTGCAATTTCCATAATGTTAATTTCCTCGGCTTCCCAGAAATGTAACTCTAGAGCTATTTTTTCATATGAAAAAATATATCACAATTTATATTGAATGAATGATTTTATTCTGCAAATCATGTTGTTGTATTGACTAGAATAAAATTTCTGGAAATCTAAGTGAATTAACAGATATTATCTATTTATATATATATATATATATATATATATATATATATATATATATATATATATATATATATATATATATATATATATATATATATATATATATATATATATATATATATATATATATATATATATATTAATATTGAAAATCCAGCGATTTAATAAATAGAATGAAGTTCTCTTAAATATGTGTACCGCTTAATCTGTAAAATAATTCTCAATGGAATTGAAACATGTGGTTTTCAGTTTTCTACATAACAATTCATGTTGTACGATTCAGACACTCTCTGTATCTGGTGGTAGTACAGTTTACTGGAAGTTGTTATACATATTCGATCAAATTAGTGAAAATGCAATATGTACTTGATTCACAACGTTTATTAATTTTCACCAAGTATCGGTATATGTATATATATATATATATATATATATATATATATTCCTTTTTTTCCTGCTAATCCACACAGTTAAATAAAAATGAGTATTCAGATTTTCCGACAGTCAATTGGCGACTATCATAAAATATGTTATACATATGAGAAGTTTAGTTAGGTTTCTTTCATATATAATCAGTGACCTTTTATATATATTTAATGTAGTATGGCAATATAAAAATGCAGACCGCGAACCATTTCGAAAAAAATTCTATATGTATATTATATATTATAAATATGAACAATATAGCAGTGCACAGTGCAATTTCCTTAGCACAGATTTCAATCATTTACCACAGATTCTTTACCACAGAAACAGTTGTTTGTCTACCACAGTACGCTTTTGAAAAAGAGTCGAAAACCGCTGAGTGTATATGTGTCAAGCATGGACTGTGTCAATCTTAATCGGATATCAAAATCATACATTCCCATTCTCTTCCAGGATGAATTTAATATATAAGAAGTAAGTTTATTTATATGTTCAGATTATAACAAAAATAACTAATTTTTTCAAACTGCAATTGCAAGAAATTTTCATTAATTAAGCTGTCAATGCTATCTTGATAATCAAGGTAAGTTAACTGCAATTAAACTAATTGTCAATTAAACTTGCAATTATACTTATTGGAAGACTAATCAATCAGGCTAATAACTGTCAATTTGATTTAGCTATTCGGGGTTAAATGACAGATGGACTGAGCAGTCAGTAGATATAATTTTGAAATTTAGCAATTCGATTTCAGATTTATTTAGGAATTGAGCTCACCAGATTCATTTGGTTATATAATTTCAGAAGAGTTCACTTGCAAGATTATTAATGATAATAATTATACTAGGTAGGTAGGTAGGTACTAGGCAAAATTATATTAGAAGAATTGGTGCAGATTAAGCACGCAATTAGTAAAAAATTCTCTTCAACGACTTCTTATACTCATCACTTGTAGAAAACACTTTGATAGATACGAGCGCATACAAACAATTAAAAAAAACATATCTTACAGATTCAAACTTCTCCAGCATTAATTTTTATTGTCGTTTTGAATTATTTGTTTTTGAAAATTTTATTATCACTTTCAGTGTTGCTTCAATAGACAAGCAGTCACTATAACTGTTTTCGAAGCTGTCTACAATATTTCATATTTTTTGAAATATCATTAACCATCTTCTTGTAGTGAAATATATAGTTCCGTTTCCCAAGATTAATATAGTTTTGATATTCGAGCAAGATTGACTACTATAAAATTTACTGGAAGATTAATCTAAAAGATGTCCTAAAATATAGAGAAGCATTACACACCCAGCATTGACGACATCGATAATTCAATCACAAAGTCATTCAATCAACAAATATAAGGACACATATTCGATTCTTTTTATTTATCGTTTTGGTCCGATCTAGGCGGATCCAGCCGACTTAAAATAAAAAACTAAGTTTCACATTGAGACAAGATAAAAACGAATTTGACAGATAATATTCAATTCTTAGCTGTATGTATATATATATATATATATATATATATATATATATATATATATATATATATATATATATATATATATTTTAGTGTGTGAAAATGTATTAATAGTATTCTGTGCAGTTGGGGTGGTTATTCAATTTTATGGGTGATATAAGCGTATAACGATATTTAGAGTAAATCAAGTTTGAGCTTCGTTGTAAAAACGCCACATTTAATGGCATTGTGGCACTATTAATTTTTTTTTAAGGTTTCAGGAATTTAAATAGTTGATGGAATCCGTCGTTACTACGTGATAATTTAACATGATGAACAAAACTAAATTTGGATTTACTATGTTGATTATCACAAAATATTTTGAAAAATATAACACTGCGATTGCAATTTCGGTCAGGCAGAGTTCTTAACTCAATCTGCCCGATGATGGTCTAGTGACCGAAATTGCAATCGCAGTGTTATATTTTTCAAAATATTTTGTGATAATCAACGTAGTAAATCCAAATTTAGTTTTGTTCATTTCAGGAATTTAATTTGGCGACTATTAGGACGAATAGTCGCCGTTTATAGAAATTATTAGGAAATTCAGATAAGAATAATATAACAGCCAAATAAAACTAATTATCTGGCTTTTATATTCGGTGAAGTTAATCATAATTGACTATCCGAATATTATATGTAAAGAGCTTTTCATATGTTTTGAACACAACTGATGTATTAGTGGTTGCTAGCAGCTTGAACAGAAATTATAATTGCACTCTTTTATGAGGTTTGAGTAACTAGAAACGAATTGAAATTTCAGATGTACTCTTTCAACTGATCTTCATTCATCAGATCACGTTTAATATATAATTTGAGATGAATAAATGCACTAGAAATAGTTACTTACTAATCTTAGTCGTTAAATGGCTGTGAAGGATTAAATACAAAATATTACATTAATTTCAAGTCAGCTAGATGCGCCGCACGTTATGCATATCAACTAACAGTTTGCATTCTTAACCTATACTTACAACAACAAATTTGTCTCAGTCATACCAACTACGGTAAAAAAGTTTGTAACTCAAAACGAATTCGTTTTCCAAACAACGTAAATACTTGGTGCTGTCATCGGAACCGACAAAATCGTCGAGCCAATTTTCAACGATAACGCACTCTATCAAACTGGTCCGTTTAAGTCCAATCGAGGAAACAGAAGTTCGTATTATACACTAGTCCCTTATACTGATGCAAGGAGTAGCTTAGTAATGTTCGCTTCGGTAACACACTCCAAAATGAAGCTACTGCCGGAATTGAAACTCCCTGAAAAAGGTCAGTCCCATCCATTCTCCTTGATCATATGCGCTAGTTCAATGATGAATTTACCTTCCTTGTATTTCTGGCTGGACTCGAAGGCGTGTTCCTGAGGGAGAAGCGGAATTTTAATTTAAATAATAAAACTCACATAGTGGAGTTACAAACAATGCACATAAGTAGTAATTCCTAATACACAAGGTCTGATGTCATCTAATGTAGGCCAATAAATCAAAGAAGCTCGGTACATGTCCAAATACTCGATTAAGTGCAGTCATTGAAGCGTAAAATAGGTTTTTACCTCCGAAATTTTTTACTATTAACCGATTTACATGACATTTTGGAATTAGGCTTATCTTACCCTTAACTTCAAAAGTGATACTGACCCGGACTCCGTTTTCACCCTGGGGGTGGTTGCCACCCCTTTTCGGTGATAGAAATGTTTTTCAAAATAACCTCGGATATCGATAGAAGGCCTAATTTTAAGCAAAAAATTATCCATAAAGTTTTTTCAGAAACCCAATACTTTTCAAGTTATTGGCAATTTAAAATTCGTAATTTTCAGTTTACTAATGTTTAGTTTAGTAGAAAAAATACTATTAGTTTGTGCGAAAAACCTTTTATTTTGAAACGATGAAGGGTCAAAGGGCTCGAGAAAGACTGTGATTGCGCTACCGCGCGCTCATTAAACAATCATATATCCGTCAATTTTCGTGTGACGGAAAAAAACCAAAATTTTTGTCAAAAAAAACTTCACTTTTTATTATTACACTTTTTTTTTTACGTATCTTTCATTATTTTTAAGATATTATGAAAAGAAGGTGGTTTTTTTAAAAATTCGAAAATTATTTTTTTCTTAAAATCGTGATTTGTTCGAAAAATATGTATTCCAAAGCAGCCAAACTGCTAAAATCCATCAAAGTCTTTATATTAAAGTTAAATCTAGACGGAATATGATTAATTTTAATTTTGGTGGAAATGGCACTTATGAAACCCATTGATTTAAAAAAAAAAACCATTAGATGTTCCTCTTTTTTTCATTACAGCTCACTCATTTCACGTGCAAAAGACTTTTAACAGTTCTCATTTGAAAGCTTATTTCAAGCACTATAAAATCCTTTTTCACTAGAATGCATAAAATTTATTCGCTCTCCGCTAGATGGCATTGAATACATCCATTAAATTTATGACAAAATAAAAAACGGCTTAGATCTTCAATATCTCGCTTAATATTGCACTTAGAACACTCTATTAAAAACCAATTTGGTCGTTTTTTTACCTGCTACATATTTATTATCGTTAAAATGCATATTTTTGGAGATATTTGCAAAAAACCGTTGAAAATCGTGGAAAAATTACGAATTTTCAATTGCCAATAACTTGATAAGATAAGCCTAATTTCAAAATTTCATGTAACTCGGTTCATATTAAAAAATTTCTGAGCTAAAAAGCTTCAATGACTGCACTAGTTCTGCTTCAAGCACCTTCACTTTAGATTTCAGGAGTTGATGTTTGCAGTTGAAACTTGCACGCACTCCTCCAATAGGCCGTGAAAATTCTCCTATATTTGCAAGATTAATGCATAGAATTTTCGAATATTAATATTATTCTAATAACTGAAACTTTGTCACACAAAATATCAAATTTAATTTGCAACTGTAAAATAAATGTTCGCATTCAGTCGATAATATAATTTCTCGCATTAAGTCCTCTTGATAATTTGAGAAGCTAAATGACAAATTTAAACACGAAATACACAGGTGGATGTTTTCAACGCATAACCATAAACAAAACATAATACATCAACAAACATTTTCAAATAAAAAAAGTGGCTGAGCAGCAGAGCCCTGTCAATATGGTCATATTTTTTGCATGAAGTGCAACGCGTCGAGGTGCACACAAAAAAAAATTAGAAAAGCGAAGTGCATCGCAAAAAAGTTGAAACCCACGAAGGGCCGTATTTCAACATGAACGCAATATATGTACCTACCAAATTTCAACCTCCTCACTCAATCTATAGAAACTGTGGAGTTGCAACGAAAAAACACGAAATATCTACATAAAACGGCGGCTGTTGAAAAACAACCTCAGATCCTCAGATATGAGCCGCTGGAGATGCAGATATGTACTTAGCAGAAATATATCAATGAAAGACAAAGATCTACATGAAAATGGCGGCGGTGGGAGAAATATACCAGATACCCAAAATTTAAGTTCGTTTAGTCCGATAGGAGCCGCTAGAATTGGGTACGACCTTCAAAAGTGTATCACCCTGTAGGTTTTCAAAAATGCTTAATAGCCCCAAATATTGAGCTATTGAAGTGAGATGAGTGTGCCAAATTTCATTCAATTATTTTGAAAATTAGAGGAGGGAACTCAGAAAAAAACAGAAAAATATAAAACTTTGGCACCCTGTATATCAGAAACGAAGCTCCTGTTTATATAAAATTTTCATCATAAAAAAATGTCTTTAACAAGATGGTAAAGTCCTGCTACAATAAACTGACTCACCTTGTATATATATATATATATATATATATATATATATATATATATATATATATATATATATATATATATATATATATATATATATATATATATATATATATATATATATATATATATATATATATATATATAATAATAATAATAATCGTATGGCGTTATTGCCGGGAAAGTCTACACACATTATGTGAGATGTTCCGGCGCCGATTGCCTCTTTAACCCTGTTTTAGGTAATTAGTACCGAGGCGTACTAACCCAGGGGGACTGACGGCTTACGTGTCCTCCGAAACACGGGTAGCGATGGTATTGAAAATTTGTTGGTTTTTCGTGGGAGTCGAACCCACGTCCTCTCGGTTGTCAGCCGAGAGCGATGCCACCTGAGCCATCACCGCTATATGTATATATATATATATATATATATATATATATATATATATATATATATATATATATATATATATATATATATATATATATATATATATATATATATATATATATATATATATATATATATATATATATATATATAAAAAATATATATATATATATATATATATATATATATATATATATATATATATATATAATATATATATATATATATATAATATATATATAATATATATATATATATATATATATATATATATATATATATATATATATATATATATATATATATATATATACATATACTGTCTATAGAACAATTTCGAAAACCGTTGTCTAGAAGGTCTAAAATGGATAACTACTCCCGCACCTGACTGTTGAATTTCAATAGCTGCAATAGTCTATTTCGAAAAAAATACGACTAATAACCTAACTACATCCATATTTTCTCCACAACCAATTAATATGACACCAACCATCATCTATTTTATCAAGATAACAAGTATAACCAAGAATTCATAGTACATTCAAATGAAAACCCTATAATTACACCCGATAATAATAATAATAATAGAATTTCAATATGTTGGCAGCGCAAGTCGACCCGTGAAGAATATAACCATTTCTACCCATAATTTCGTTCTCCCAGACGATGGATCGAAATTGTAATGTACAATCGACGAAGCAGCAGACACGTAGCTCTGAAAAATGTGATTATCTCGTTTAAGAATTAACGCTAACTAATTTGCCGGTAATTTTTCTGTTGAAGTAATACAGGGATGAAACGGAAATTTATTATGTTAGAGTGAAGATCCAACAAAATTGATAATATTTCGAACATAAATTTAAAACTATTCGTTTTAAATTAATTTAAGCACAATCGAATTAACTTTGAATTCGGCATGTATACTCTCATAAAATGCATTCACGGTTCGTAATTAATGACTTTTTCAATATAGGTACTTGTTACGAATGTGCATTTGGTTCAATATAGATGAAAAGAAATATAGGCCAGTCAGTTTAGACATTCAAAATCGAAAATTTAACAATTCCAAAAGTTTTTGAACTTTGGTCAACTGAATGCTACATAGAGAAAGGAACAAATCTCATTTTGCAACCTTTTCCGAAGTCCGGAACATTGTTAAAATTGTAATAATATTGAATTTTGCTTTATGCTTGCGAAGAAAGTTCCTAAACTTGGAGTAGTATTAAATATATTATTTTATATCACGTATCAAATTTGCAACCAATTTAACGGCACGGAAAATTTTTTTAATTCAAAATTAACGTTTTTCTCTGATAAACTGACCAAAAAAAATTCCGAAAGGTCTGCAAACTTAACAGATAAAAATCCAAAATTCATATTTTTGCAAATTGCATAAAGTTCCGGACCGCGTACAAGGTTGCAAATTTGCAAATGCATATGAATAGTTATTTTCTGAATTTACAACCAAGTTTCGAAACTTTTGTAATTATTTCGAGACCATTTTGCCCGAAAAAATGACCATGAATTAAAAAAATTATAAATGTTCCGGTCAACGTAAAAGGTTGCAAATATACAACTGTTCGGTATATTTTTCCGAAGTATCTGTCAAGTTTGCAGAACTTTTGGAATTTCTTTTGGTCAGTTAATCAAAGAAAAACGTTAATTCCGAATAAAAAAAAAGTTCTATACCCTTAAATTGGTTGCAAATTTGATACGTGATATGAAATAATATATTTCATACTACTTCAAGTTTGCAGAACTTTTGGAATTTTTTTCACAATCATAAGGCAAAATTCAATGTTATTGCAATTTTGACAATGTTCCGGTCTTCGGAAAAGGTTGCAAAATTTCATAGTTGGTTTTTATCTCTTTCCCGACCCTACATTGAAACTTTTGGAATTATTGTCAATTGATTATCTAAACTGACTGGCCTAATAATTGAATGTTGGAGTAGGTAAGAGAAGAAGTCCTGTCGAACCACAACGCGAATACATAGCTTCCAAATATTTGAAGAATTAGCATTTTTAACTAGTTTCTCATGAAATAGAAATGTGACATAAGAAGGAAATCGAACAGAAAAGTGCTATTTTTCAACGACGGCTACAAATGGTCAGAGGCTGGAAATTTTTTACACGTATTCTTAAAAGTATTTTCTCCGAGAATAATAGACAAATAGACTATTGCACTATCGAAAGTCAATAGTGCGGTGCACAAGAGGTTTTTAAATATAGTTTGATAACTCCTGGACCGAGAATATATATATATATATATATATATATATATATATATATATATATATATATATATATTATAAAAGGTTATATGTTAAAAATAAGCCCATAATATTCAATATTGTTGGTAACATTGCCTATAACTTGAGTTGGCAACCCTGATTATATATTTCAGTCAGTTGTCTTTGTCTATATTTCCTTACTGAATAAAGTTAGTTAGTCTGCGTTAAGATAGTAGAGTGGTTGTTTCATTTCAACATTACAAAAGGTTATGGGCCCAGTAACGTGCCACGTGATAGTGAAACAGTAAAACTTCTTTGTGTAACGCAAGTATGGCTAGTAACTATATAATGAATGTACCGAAGCTCAAGGGACGTGAAAACTATTCAGATTGGGCATTCGCGGTTGAGAACTTCTTAATTCTTGAAGGACTTTGGAAATGTGTGTCGCAAGTGGTCAACGAGACGGACGCCATTGCTAAAGCGAAAATCATCTTGACGATTGATGCATCCTTATATATTCATATAAAGGACGCGAAAACGACAAATGAATTATGGTCCAAACTGAAGTCATTATACGACGATTCAGGATTCACCAGGAAAATTAGTTTACTCAGAACTTTGATTTCCACCCGGTTAGAAAATTGTGACTCAATGGCGAGTTATGTGAACCAAATTGTGGAAACGGGACAGAAGTTACGAGGAACGGGATTCAACATCGATGATGAATGGATTGGATCGTTAATGCTGGCTGGTTTGAATGAGAAGTTTTCCCCAATGATCATGGCGATCGAACATTCAGGTATCACAATATCCACAGATTCAATAAAAGCGAAACTTCTGGATATGGAAAGTGATGTTGGTGACACTGGTAGTGCATTTGCCTCTAGAAGTTTCTGCGGGAATAAAACAAGCAGACAAGGTGGCAACACTAACGTAAAAAAGAAAAAGAATTTGAAAGATGTCAAATGCTACAGATGTAAACAGTCAGGACACTACAAAAACAAATGTCCGAATACTTCAAATTCAGATTCAGAAAACAATAAAAGCAAATCAAGCAATGCTTTTAGTGCCGTTTTTCTGAGTGGAAGTTTTAAAAAGGATGACTGGTATGTGGATTCCGGTGCAAGTAAGCATATGACAGCCAATAAAAATATTTTAAAGAATACTATACAGGTATGCAACCAAGAAATAATGGTAGCAAATCAAACTAAAGTCCCAGTCACTCATTCAGGTGATTTGATGTTGAAGACAGCAGTGGAAAATGATTATTATGAAATAACTGTAAAGAATGTGCTATGCGTTCCTGATTTGACCACAAACTTATTATCGGTGAGTCAATTAATCAACAATGGAAATAGGGTATCATTTGAATCAAACTGTTGTAAGATCTACAATAAACAAAGTGAACTTGTAGCAACAGCTGATCTGAACGATGGTGTATATAAACTCAACATTGTTAATTTAAGCTTAGGGAAATGCTTGCTAAGTACAACAGAATCAGCTGATCTCTGGCATAGAAGACTTGGCCACATCAATACTGATTATCTCAACAAAATGAAGAATGGTATGGTGGAAGGATTAAACTACCCAGGTATTGCAAAAATCACAAGGCAAAACTGCATGGTGTGCTGCGAGGGAAAGCAATCCAGATTTCCATTTCCGATTAGAGGTTCTAGAGCCAGAAATTTCTTAGATGTCATTCATTCTGATGTGTGTGGTCCCATGGAAAACAGATCTATTGGTGGATCAAAGTATTTTTTGACTTTTCAGGACGATTTCAGTAAAATGGTGTTTGTTTACTTCCTGAAGACAAAAGATGAGGTTTTTCAACATTTCAAAAATTTTAAAAGCCTTGTTGAGAACCACAAAGGTCAAAAAATTAAAACACTAAGATCTGATAATGGAGGTGAATATTGCAGCAAAGAATTTGAAAATTTTCTTAAAAATAAAGGCATTATACACCAGCTGACAAATCCATACACTCCCGAACAAAATGGCATGGCAGAGAGATTGAATCGAACGATTGTGGAAAAGGCCAAATGTTTGCTGTTTGAATGTAATCTAGAAAAATGTTTTTGGGCAGAAGCTGTGAACACAGCAGTATATCTACGCAATAGGTCTCCTACAGCCGATCTGGACAAAACTCCATATGAAATGTGGACAGGTGAGAAACCAAATCTTAGTAATATTAGAATTTTTGGTAGCACAGTCATGGTCCATGTACCGAAGGAGAAGCGGTTAAAATGGGACAAGAAAGCCGAGAAACAAATTCTTGTTGGTTACAGTGACAATACCAAAGGCTATAGAGTATACAATGTCAAGAATAAATTGGTAACCACGAGCAGGGATGTCATAATAATAGAAAATCCAAAAGATGACCCTGAAAGCATATATGTGATATCTCAAAAAGAACCAAACAAGGAATTCATTTGTGAAGCTGATGAAAAATTGGAAAATATATCAACGGAAAATTCAGTTTCAGACCACAATGAAAATCCGAATGAAACAAATATTCCCCAAAATGATGATGAATTTGCTGTTGAAAACCAGGAAAATCCAGGAACACTCAGGAGATCAAATAGGGCTCCGAAAACTAAACTCTTTGAAGACTTTGTCACGTACCTGAGTTTAGGAGATGCAGATAATCTAGAGAGTGATCCAGCTACAGTCCAGGAGGCATTGTCGAGGCCAGACAGAGAAAAATGGAGGCAGGCAATGGAAGAGGAAGTACAATCCTTCGAAGCCAATGATGCTTGGGAACTTGTGGATGTTCCAGATTGTGGACGAATTGTGCAGTGTAAGTGGGTGTTCAAGCGTAAGTTCGATTTTGAAAATAATGTGCGGTATAGAGCTCGTCTAGTGGCTAAAGGTTTCACGCAGGAACCTGGTGTGGATTTTCATGAAACCTTTTCACCAGTAGTTAGATTTTCCACTCTGAGACTGTTAATTGCTCTGTCAATTAAATTAAGTTTGGATATTACACATTTAGATGTAAAAACAGCTTTTTTAAATGGCTTTTTAAGAGAAAAAGTATTTATGGCTTTACCTGAGGGTTTGAAGATAAAAGCCTCAAGAGCTTGGTATGAAAGAGTAGATGTTTTTCTGAAAAAATTAGGCTTTTGCAAATCTAAGTTAGAACCATGTCTATTTACTAAACGTAATGGAAATTTTCATACAATTGTAGCTTTGTATGTGGATGATTTTTTTGTTTTTTCAAACAACACTGTTGAAGTTGTACAACTGAAAGAAGAATTGAATTCTATTTTTGAAATTAAGGATTTAGGTCGTATAAAGAATTGTCTTGGCATGAGAGTAGATTATGATAGGGTAAATAATGTTATAACCTTGGACCAAGAACAGTATGTAACCCAAATTTTAAAAAGGTTTAATATGTTAAACTGTAAAGGAATTAAAACTCCTATGGAACCCAACATAAACCTTGAAAAGGCAGAAGTTTGTAAAACAGACATTCCGTATCAACAATTGATAGGTAGTCTAATGTATTTAGCTGTTTTGACCAGACCTGATTTAATGCATACTGTAAGTTATTTGAGTCAGTTCAATTCGTGCTATGATGAGTCTCATTGGAGACAAGCTAAACGGGTACTTAGATATTTACAGGAAACTAAAACGTTTGGTTTAAAGTTTTATAAAGATATCATTGGACTACAAGGATTTGTTGATGCTGATTGGGCTAGTGATAGGAATGATAGAAGGTCATTTACAGGATTTTGTTTCAAACTTTCCGGTTCTTCTATATCTTGGGAGAGCAGAAAGCAGAGAACCGTTGCACTTTCAAGCACGGAAGCCGAATACATGGCAGTCTCGGAAGCTGCTAAAGAGGCATTGTATTGTAGAAATCTTTGTATCGAATTATTTGGTAGTTGTGATCCTGTAATTTTGTTTAACGATAATCAAAGTGCACAGAGGTTGGCTGTGAATCCAGCTTTTCATAAGAGATCAAAACATATCGATATACGATATCACTTTATTAGAGAAGCTATTAATGATGATTTGATTAAAATTCAATATTTACAGACAGCTGAAATGCCTGCTGATATTCTTACTAAAAGTTTGTGCTCTGAGAAACATTATAAGTTTGTGAATCTTTTAGGGATTGTTGAAATATAGAATATTTTGTGCTAGTGGGTGTGTTAAAAATAAGCCCATAATATTCAATATTGTTGGTAACATTGCCTATAACTTGAGTTGGCAACCCTGATTATATATTTCAGTCAGTTGTCTTTGTCTATATTTCCATACTGAATAAAGTTAGTTAGTCTGCGTTAAGATAGTAGAGTGATTGTTTCATTTCAACATTACAAAATTATATTGGGCACTCGGCAAAAGGAGGCTAGATTTAAATCAAACAACCATTGGTCATGAACATGCAGACTGCATAATCTGACTAGGCCATGTTGAAGCCGGTCTTTTTTAATTTTAATTTTAGTTGATTATTATGTTCCAGAGATTCAATATCTCACTTTTATATTGTCATCATTATGCTTTTGTTTGTTTTTAAATAATTTTTGAATGCTCCCTCTGTGTCATTCGTTTTTCGCCGCTCTATTTTCACAACTTGTCACATCATCCTGATGAAGGTCCCAAAGTAAGGACCGAAATATAGATGTTCATGACTAATGGTTGTTTGATTTAAATCTAGCCTCCTTTTGCCTATATATATATATATATATATATATATATATATATATATATATATATATATATAATATATATATATATATATATATATATATATATATATATATATATATATATATATATATATATGATTTTGGCATCTCAGCGGATTATAAGATAAAATGAGCTTAAACTTGATATATGGGGTTATTCTTGAGATACAAGAAAAACTATCAACATTTTGGAGAAATATGTGGACATTAATTATATACAACCGGATTTTGGAGAATTTTTGTAACCGCAAATTCCCTTTTAAAATCAGTTAGAGGGTTGGAAATTTTAACTGGACTGAGTTGATATTAGGGAAGTGCCTTTTGGCCGTGTTATTCTTTTTCTTTCACCAACGTCATGTGTCAGTAGATTTAATGGTGTTTGAAGATTTGCACACCTCAACAGCTCATCCAGATTGAGTGAGATAGTTAAAATATCTTACTTAGATTGAATTGGTGTTAGATTTATGAGTATTGGATTTTCGAGTAGTGCACATATCTACTGCCATCCCTAATTTAGTTTCAGTCTTAAAGCCGCAATTTTAAAATAGCGTTTTAATAGTTATTCCAATTTTGTGTATATATTCAGACCTTTATAGTCTAAGAACCAGCGTTCCGCAGACTTACGGTATAGTAGCAAAGTCCTTATAGCTAGGTATACTATTTCACCTGCCGTAGGTAAAGTGGGGATTCACTACTCCCATCAAGGGTTCCTTTGGGTGTGTCCAGAAGTCGAAAGACATTAAAATTGACTCTGAAAACGTGATCGCAGAATGTCTGCCGTTTTGATATCTTAAAAGATATAATTTTTTTCTTGTAAAAACTTAATGGTAGGCACATATGACACATATTCAAAAAACAGACAGATAGGTCGGTTCTGACATCCAGGCAGACACATAATACTTTTTCAGTCGTGCTAATAGTAGGAACCGGAAGAAGTGTCTGCCATTAAGTTTTTACATGAAAAAACTTAAATATTTTAAGAGATCAAAACGACAGATATGCTGCGATCACGTTTTCAGAGTCAATTTTGATGTATTTCGACTTCTGGACACGCCCAAAGGAACCCTTGATGGGAATAGTGAATCCCCATTTCACCTAGTGCAGGTGAAATAGTATACCTAGCATAAATAAGGACTTTTCTAATATACCGTAAGTCTGCGGAACGATGGCTCTTAGTCTATTACAATAATGTAAGGGGGTTGAGAATTTTTGAGTGAAAAAAGAACAAAAACTAGGAGAAAATACGAATTTCATGGTGTCTTATGCAAATAATTCAAGAAAGAAGTGAATCGTTGAATATTCAAGATCACCTGTCATAAGAAATAAATTTATTTTTCGATTGACAAACTGACCGCTGCAACAAATAATTTCGAAGCAAGAATTTGAATTTGAATTTACCAGCTGTTAACATATATTTTCACCTGCTACTATTTAGATTTTAAATTTCATCACCAGTAGTTCTTGAATAGTGTTTAACCATTTTATAGGTATATATTAATTTCTTGAACATATATCATACTTATAAGTAATTCAAGTAATACTGTTGGATGATCTTATCCTCAAAGAATTTTATACAACCTCTCAACGACTTCATGCTGAATATTGCATATACGTTTGAGATGCAGTACGGAATCAAGTAAATATCTTTGGAACGAACATTTACAGAACAATTTTTCTCATTTTTTTTTGAATTGATGAGAATTATAATAATGAAAATTAAAAAACCAATTTTCAAAATGATCACCGTTCAGGATGATGGCCTATTAACAAATTCCTTAGTTACCAATTACCATGCAGCCCTATCAAAAAATTCTTGAGTAAAGTTTTCCAACGCGAGTATTTGTTGATTGGCTTGCATATTTTCAGTAGATGAACGGGTTTTGAACCTTTGAAATGATTTTATTATTCACATTCTCAGTAATTTATAATAAATAGATTAGATGTTCCGTGAATGTGAAGTCCTTCAAATTGTGTTTTTACAGATTTATTGCACTAAGCCCAGTAGGTACGAATAAAAAAAAACTTCTATAAAAATATGTAAAAATATACAGGTTATCCCATTTGAATATAAAAAGTTGAGTGTATTTTTTTTAACTCAGGGGACTAACGGTTTAACGCCGGTTCCGAACGGCCAATGGGTTTGAACCTAGGTCATTACCCAACAGTTAATCTTATTTAGAACCTCTAAATTTCATTGGACATACACAATATCCAAGAGGGTATTTTTGATTCAACAAGAACTGAATCAACAACGAAAATTCGTATAAGTAAACCAACCACTTTGGTTGAACTATTGTTATATTCATTAAATATAAAATATTTCCTTCAGAAGGGTTTATATATTCTTAAAATTTAATAGATCCCGGATTTTTCAGATCAATGTATAATAATTGCGAACGATATTTACATGGATGATTCAGTTTACTTTTTGAAGATTCTTAACGAAATGTTATCCAAATCGACAACACACCTCGGTATTGCCAAGTTTCAGTAGGAAATACGAAGAGATTTGACGAATCACCCTTAGTAGCAGCAGTGACAAGGCCAGAAACACTGATGAGGTCCGTCTGATTCAAATCATCAAATCAAATATGCTTTATTGTCTTAAAATTATAAATTTTATTGACAAAATAGTAACTAAATAATGTAAAACATAAAAATAAACACACATCAATAAAAAAATATAAGGTAAGGTGGGGCAAGTGCGTGTTCGAGGTAAGTGCATAGTAGCCCTCTTCTGTCCTGTTAAGCTTGAGTCAGAGAGCTACCATCTGTGGGTTCTGTTACGAATTTTATAACCATAAAAACTTTGCCGGTAGAGGCGCTCCAGGGCAGTGCGCTTCAGTATTGGCGCGGTTTCAAAGTGACCATGTGGTTTAGTCTCGTGTGTCAAGTTGGAAGGAGTCTAGGTCATCTCAGTTGATCCACCACATTTTACAATTTTTTACATATTTCTCATACTAAGTACATACTTTTAATATTGTAGTTCTAGAATAAAACTTGAATTTAATCATATTTGTTCATTTCACCTGAGTTAGGCTGTACTCTGCACTTACCTCAAAAAATTGAGGTGTCGGGGCAAGTGCGCTAGTCAACAGTAACACGCAAACTCTCGCTGGACAGACTATATATATATATATATATATATATATATATATATATATATATATATATATATATATATATTAATTTCTTGAACATATATCATACTTATAAGTAATTCAAGTAATACTGTTGAATGATCTTATCCTCAAAGAGTTTCATACAACCTCTGAACGACTTCATGCTGAATATTGCATATACGTTTGAGATGCAGTACGGAATCAAGTAAATATCTTTGGAACGAACATTTACAGAACAATTTTTCTCATTTTTTTTTGAATTAATGAGAATTATAATAATGAAAATTAAAAAACCAATTTTCAAAATGATCACCGTTCAGGATGATGGCCTATTAACAAATTCCTTAGTTACCAATCACCATGCAGGCCTATCAAAAAATTCTTGAGTAATGCTTTCCAACGCGAGTATTTGTAGATTGGCTTGTATATTTTCAGTAGATGCAAGTGCAGGATACTACGCACTTGCCCCCTCACGTTTGAACGATGACTGGGTCATCTTTCAATTTTTGGGCAAGAAAACGATCAATGAATTTGATAAAGATGAGCCAATGATATCACCAAAAGTTGGTAGGCGAGGGGAAGCTATTTTTAATATTGATTTATCTAGTTACAACGTTCAGTGATGAATATTGTTTTACTTATTTCCTAGTTACGTAAGAATACTAAAAAAATTTTTTTATTGTTGTATTGTAGAATTTTGTATTTTTTACATAAACCCTTTTGTGAGGAAAAGTCTTGCGATTTTGTTGAATTTTTATAGTATAATGTTTGAGTTGTTCAATGGAAATAAATATATAACGTTGATCACATTTTTAAATTGATTTTTTCTAACCACCCAGTAAATTTCATCAGGAATAGAACATCAGGAATAGAACTATCTGGCACTTGCCCCGTCGTGCACTAATTAGTCTTTGTAACGTTTCGAAGGCTGGGTTATGCACTTGCCCCATTTTATGGGACAAGTGCATACTAGGGACCTTTTTTTTCTTTTCGTTTATGAAAAATGTAAATTTCGATTTTTTCGCAGAATCCTATGACACAGAACAATACAGAAGTGGTAGAAGTTTCTTTTACAGAACTAATAATCTCTCTAGCATAAAAAGCAGATTTTATGTAGTTGTTTAAAGGTGAACTCGACAAAATGTATAGCGCACTTGCCCCACCTTACCTTACAAACTAAACAATGTAATACCTAGAAATAAAAATCACACCACATTTTCATAAAAAATATATACAAACTTTACAATAAATCCTCCTCAATCGAAGCTGATGCCTGTGTTATTCAATTTGGTCATATCGATCAATCACTGCTCATAATAGTAGTCCTCTATAGAGTAATAGGGTCTATCAAAAAAATGAGATTTTGTTCGTTTCCGAAAATTGGTCAAGGATGTTATAGATTTTAGTTCCTCTGGAAGGTGATTTTAAATTTTTTTAGCATTGTATATGATGGACTTTTTTGTTAATTCAGAGGAAGGAATAGGGAGGTGAACATGATGTCCCGAACATCTGGTGGAATACCCGTGCTGTGACACCTAGGGTACAGCATGAAAATACTTGGACGATGTTACGCAAAAACCGTCTAACCCAAATTTCTTCAAAATTGTGATCTTTATGGTAAATCCATGTTGAAGGATTACTTCACAACAAGCAAAAATGATTCAACCCAATTTTTGATTCCAGTGCCATCTATGAAGCAATATCCTAACCCACAAACTGTATTCAGCCAATACGTTAATCCCGCAAGAATGATCTAACCCACTCAGGTGGAATAAACCAGATTTGTAAAACTGGTGGTGATGTTTTGAATTGTGCATATTCCTAATATTTAATTTGTGTGTTAGTTTTTCATCGACATCTAACGGATTTTTATCTGGTAAGTGGCAAGTTTTGTTACAACTGTGAATGACATAGTTACGTAGATAAACTTTCCTAGATACATCGCGAGAAAGGTAGTTAACCAATTTGAATCTGAGGAAAATTTATTCCCTCTATAAAGAACAAATTGACAATCCTGTGAGTCTATCGAAGTATAAGGCGATCTTCTATAAAAACTTCAACTCAAGATTCAAAACACCGCATAAAGATACCTGTAAAACTTGTGATACCTACAAGGCCCAGCTAAATTCTTCTTTGTTTGTACAAACAGCAGAACAGAATCATCAAGAACACTTGAAAACAGCAGCTGCATTACGTGAACAGATGAATAATGATATAAAATCTGCACAAGAAAATGAGACTATAGAAACACTAACTTTTGATTTGCAAAAGACGCACCCTCTTCCCAAAATACCAACAGGTATTGTGTACTACAAGCGACAATTAAATCTGAATGATTTGGGTATCGCTGAGGGAAGCACAGGAAAAGGATTTTTCAATGTATGGTTGGAGTATGAAGCAGGACGAGGAACTCAAGAAGTTGGTTCTTGCCTTCGTAAATTTATCAAAAATAATTTCCGCGCTCCCGTTACCACATTAAATTTATGGTCAAATTCGTGTGGTGGCCAGAACAGAAGCATAAAGTTAGTTTTAATGTTGATACATATTCTGTTGAATCATCCTTCCTTGGAAGAAATAAAGTTAAAATTTTTACTGTCTGGTCACTCATTCCTACCAAACGATTCGCATTTCGGTGACGTCGAATGTGCACTAAAAACCCAACAGAGAGTTTACACAGACCAAGATTACATAAATATTATGAAGACTTGCAGAAACAAGAATAAATTTATTGTTGACAAGATGAGAAGGGAGGAAATGGTTTCTGTAATTAATTTGGAAAAGGCGATTACAAACAGAAAACTTGACATCAATAAACAGAATGTAAACTGGTTAAAAACCCACGAAATCCTTCTAAAGCAAAATCAGCCAATGGTTTTGTTCATGAAACATAATATTCAAGATGAATCCTATACCGAAGTGAATATAGAAAGAAGAGGAAAAGGTCGCAAACCCATATTAAAAGAAATAGAACTACCACTATTATGGCCAAGTGGTAAACCACTATCCACAGAAAAAATCAACGATTTGTTGGAAATTATGAAGCTGATTCCACAAGATGCAAAGTATTTCTACAATTTTCTAAACTCAAATCAAACGCTAAACTATGAAGACGCTATCGAAGGACTAGGAAATGACCTGGATTTCCAGATTCGTGATAGTTTTTTGGGAGACTAACTTACTTGGTTCATTTTCGTCCACTGATGCGTGCATGATAGCCAATTTTCAAAAATGATCTAAGCCGCTTTTAGGCTGTTTTTTTTTGTTAAATATTACATTTTTTGCATGATTTTTCTACTCAATTTGTTCTACTCTTACCTCCTGAAGTAATGAAAATATAAGTGATGAAAGTTTGTAAAGCAGCATTTTTTCACCCGGATTAACCTTTCAACTCGATTATCTCGAAAATCATTGTTTGTGGCATAGACGGTTTTTGCATAACATCGTCCACTTATGAATCAAGTACACAGATTCAAGTAAATATAAAGAAGGAAATGTCAAAATTATATTTTTCTTGAAATAAGGTTTGCAATGAGCCCTAATCTTCAGTACAAACATGTAACGAATTGCTCTCTTCTGCAATTTGAGAATGGTATCAAGTTGTGAAGAATTACATGAACTCCAGAAAGGAAGACCATAACGAAGATGAGATTCGAACAATGCAAAATAGGCAATTCTTATAGATGCCGTATCTAATTCACTTGAGATGGATTTAATAGCGAAACAGGCCGATGATAATTTTTTAGCTAAGACATGCACATGCTGTGAAAATTTGAGATTATTGTCGATAGAGTCCTACAATTCTGACAGAATCGACTATCATAATGGCATGGTTTTGCAGGAATAGATCCTGGGAGTTATCTCTATAAAACAAAAATAAAAATTGAAACAGCTGCCCTTAGTTCTCGAGAAATATTTGTTTCATTTAAATTATTCATTGCCGTATCACCCTTTTCAAGGTTGTTGGATAATTTTTTTCAATAAGATAAAGATCGAATATACGACTGAAATTTACTCGCGCAGATCAATCACTGCGAATGAGGCTGCGGAACGTGATGCTTTATAAGGACCGCTCAGTTGATATCGGAGTATATATCGACTATTCTTTGTTTCAGCTAACGCTATTCAATGCTTTGAAAAAATAGTCTGGGAATTTTTTTGTCGATGTTTGGATCAACAATTCGACATTCGAATATTGGATCCCATGATTCAGAATGTGGCAGACGCACAGCGAATTTAACCGTGAAATAATGAATTCAAGGTCAAACCGCGTTTACCTTGTTCCTTGTTCAAGAAAAGTCTAGGAAGATAATCACGATAATTTCATGTACGATTTGGTCATGAAAATCTTGATAGCTTGAAAATTTTATTTCAAGTACCTACCAAAAATAACCAACAACGGACTATATGTATGATAAACTGAACTTGCTTCAACCAAAGAAAATAATTGGGTTTGGAGTATAAAACTAATATAAAAGATTGAAAATAATCTTGATCTGAGAACTAGTAGTGAGTACCATGGCTATACCGCCAGAACAAAACAAGACTTTTATATATTGCCGTCAGCTACTAACCTGAGAAAAAAGTAAATTACCAGCCAAGCTCTAAAATGGTATAACAATCTACCAGACAGAAATAAAAGAGCTACCAACCTGAAAACATTGATTAGGGAAGCAATGAAATATAACTATTATAGTTAATAGGAGATGAAGACTGAAACAATTACTAACATATTTCCATTTATGCTATAATTTGTTTAATTTTTTGGAGCATGCATTGTTGAATTAATTTGTACCTGTTATAGACTTTTTAATCTCACTTGGTTTATGAAATACATAAATATATATATATATATATATATATATATTTATTCGAATAGTTGTTGCCTGTGATCTATTTTTAAACTCTTGATAATTATTAGCAATAACAGGCTGGTTGAATCTTGAAAAACTCGATTTTAATAAAAAATTTGACGTTCCACTATGATATTCGTAATTGAAATTTCTTTGACATTTATTGATTTAAAAAATTGAAAAAAACAGGGCTGCTTAGTATATGCTATTCAGTTCAATATTAACATTCAAAATTGTTATCACCAGATGGTAAGGGAAACCAAAGAAACCCTCACCTACGCAATGTTTGAAAATAATAATAAAAGGGTACTATTTATCTAACAACAAAGAAATGAGTCATGGGAAAACATTAAAGAAGTGGAGTAGAATTATCGGTATAGACGCTTATATGGAAGCAGCCGTTGACACGTGTTTCGGACTCTTTGGTCCTCATCAGAACGGCGTAGCCAAGTATTGGATTGAAAATTTGAAGATGAAAAAAGTACAACAAACAAAATCCTTAGATACGGAAGATAATCACACAATTGTGGTTTATTGTCTGAACTCTCCGGTATGGGAGATTTGGTCAAACTTTGCCACGGAGGCGATTAATTCCATCTGCGAGATCTCAGATCGAGTAAATCAACAATAATAAAGAAATTAGTTGCTGGAAAATATTAAATAGGTAGAGCAAAATTATCGGAATAGTTCGTTTATATGAAAGTAGCCGTTTTCAATGAAATTTTTTATTTATTTAGAATTTCAAATCTTTTAAAAAGGGGTACTTACAATATAACAAAGTTTGAAACCCTCAGCTTAAGTTTAGGATCATTGCCATATTTTCAGCTTGCAATATTTAATTATTTATTCGAATAGATGTTGCCTGTGATCTATTTTTAAACTCTTGATAATTATTAGCAATAACAGGCTGGTTGAATATTGAAAAACTCGTTTTTAATAAAAAATTTGACGTTCCACTATGATATTCGTAATTGAAATTTCTTTGACATTTATTGATTTAAAAAATTGAAAAAAACAGGGCTGCTTAGTATATGCTATTCAGTTCAATATTAACATTCAAAATTGTTATCACCAGATGGTAAGGGAAACCAAAGAAACCCTCACCTACGCAATGTTTGAAAATAATAATAAAAGGGTACTATTTATCTAACAACAAAGAAATGAGTCATGGGAAAACATTAAAGAAGTGGAGTAGAATTATCGGTATAGACGCTTATATGGAAGCAGCCGTTGACACGTGTTTCGGACTCTTTGGTCCTCATCAGAACGGCGTAGCCAAGTATTGGATTGAAAATTTGAAGATGACAAAAGTACAACAAACAAAATCCTTAGATACGGAAGATAATCACACAATTGTGGTTTATTGTCTGAACTCTCCGGTATGGGAGATTTGGTCAAACTTTGCCACGGAGGCGATTAATGCTATCCGCGAGATCTAAGAACGAGTAAATAAACAATAACAATGAAATTAGTTGCTGGAAAATATTAAATAGGTAGAGCAAAATTATCGGAATAGTTCGTTTATATGAAAGTAGCCGTTTTCAATGAAATTTTTTATTTATTTAGAATTTCAAATCTTTTAAAAAGGGGTACTTACAGTTATAACAAAGTTTGAAACCCTCAGCTTAAGTTTAGGATCATTGCCATATTTTCAGCTTGCAATATTTAATTATTTATTCGAATAGTTGTAGGTGAGGGTTTCTTTGGTTTCCCTTACCATCTGGTGATAACAATTTTGAATGTTAATATTGAACTGAATAGCATATACTAAGCAGCCCTGTTTTTTTCAATTTTTTAAATCAATAAATGTCAAAGAAATTTCAATTACGAATATCATAGTGGAACGTCAAATTTTTTATTAAAATCGAGTTTTTCAAGATTCAACCAGCCTGTTATTGCTAATAATTATCAAGAGTTTAAAAATAGATCACAGGCAACAACTATTCGAATAAATAATTAAATATTGCAAGCTGAAAATATGGCAATGATCCTAAACTTAAGCTGAGGGTTTCAAACTTTGTTATAACTGTAAGTACCCCTTTTTAAAAGATTTGAAATTCTAAATAAATAAAAAATTTCATTGAAAACGGCTACTCTTCAGTATAAACGAACTATTCCCGATAATTTTGCTCTGCCTATTTAATATTTCCAGCACTAATTTCATTGTTATTGTTTATTTACTCGTTCTTAGATCTCGCGGATAGCATTAATCGCCTCCGTGGCAAAGTTTGACCAAATCTCCCATAACCGGAGAGTTCAGACAATAAACCACAATTGTGTGATTATCTTCCGTATCTAAGGATTTTGTTTGTTGTACTTTTTTCATCTTCAAATTTTCAAATCCAATACTTGGCTACGCCGTTCTGATGAGCCGACACAAAGAGTCCGAAACACGTGTCAACGGCTGCTTCCATATCTAAGCGTCTATACCGATAATTTCTACTCACTTCTTTAATGTTTTCCCCATGACTCATTTCTTTGTTGTTAGATAAATAGTACCCTTTTATTATTATTTTCAAACATTGCGTAGGTGAGGGTTTCTTTGGTTTCCCTTTCCATCTGGTGATAACAATTTGGAATTTTAATATTGAACTGAATAGTATATACTAAGCTGCCCTGTCTTTTTCAATTTTTTAAATCAATAAATGTCAAAGAAATTTCAATTACGAATATCATAGTGGAACGTTCAAATTTTTTATTAAAATCGAGTTTTTCAAGATTCAACCAGCCTGTTATTGCTAATAATTATCAAGAGTTTAAAAATAGATCACAGGCAACAACTATTCGAATAAATAATTAAATATTGCAAGCTGAAAATATGGCACTGATCCTAAACTTTAAGCTGAGGGTTTTAAAACTTTGTTATAACTGTAAGTACCCCTTTTTAAAAGATTTTGAAATTCTAAATAAATAAAAAATTTCATTGAAAACGGCTACTTTCATATAAACGAACTATTCCGATAATTTTGCTCTACCTATTTAATATTTTCCAGCAACTAATTTCATTGTTATTGTTTATTTACTCGTTCTTAGATCTCGCGGATAGCATTAATCGCCTCCGTGGCAAAGTTTGACCAAATCTCCCATACCGGAGAGTTCAGACAATAAACAACAATTGTGTGATTATCTTCCGTATCTAAGGATTTTGTTTGTTGTACTTTTTTCATCTTCAAATTTTCAATCCAATACTTGGCTACGCCGTTCTGATGAGGACCAAAGAGTCCGAAACACGTGTCAACGGCTGCTTCCATATAAGCGTCTATACCGATAATTCTACTCCACTTCTTTAATGTTTTCCCATGACTCATTTCTTTGTTGTTAGACAATAGTACCCTTTTATTATTATTTTCAAACATTGCGTAGGTGAGGGTTTCTTTGGTTTCCCTTACCATCTGGTGATAACAATTTTGAATGTTAATATTGAACTGAATAGCATATACTAAGCAGCCCTGTTTTTTTCAATTTTTTAAATCAATAAATGTCAAAGAAATTTCAATTACGAATATCATAGTGGAACGTCAAATTTTTTATTAAAATCGAGTTTTTCAAGATTCAACCAGCATGTTATTGCTAATAATTATCAAGAGTTTAAAAATAGATCACAGGCAACAACTATTCGAATAAATAATTAAATATTGCAAGCTGAAAATATGGCATTGATCCTAAACTTAAGCTGAGGGTTTCAAACTTTGTTATAACTGTAAGTACCCCTTTTTAAAAGATTTGAAATTCTAAATAAATAAAAATTTCATTGAAAACGGCTACTTTTCATATAAACGAACTATTCCGATAATTTTGCTCTACCTATTTAATATTTTCCCAGCAACTAATTTCATTGTTTATTGTTTATTTACTCGTTCTTAGATCTCGCGGGATAGCATTAATCGCCTCCGTGGCAAAGTTTGACCAAATCTCCCATACGCGGAGAGTTCAGACAATAAACCACAATTGTGTGATTATCTTCCCGTATCTAAGGATTTTGTTTGTTGTACTTTTTTTCATCTTCAAATTTTCAATCGCAATACTTGGCTACGCCGTTCTGATGAGGACCAAAGGAGTCCGAAACACGTGTCAACGGCTGCTTCCATATAAGCGTCTATACCGATAATTCTACTCCACTTCTTTAATGTTTTCCCATGACTCATTTCTTTGTTGTTAGATAAATAGTACCCTTTTATTATTATTTTCAAACATTGCGTAGGTGAGGGTTTCTTTGGTTTCCCTTACCATCTGGTGATAACAATTTTGAATGTTAATATTGAACTGAATAGCATATACTAAGCAGCCGTTTTTTTCAATTTTTTAAATCAATAAATGTCAAAGAAATTTCAATTACGAATATCATAGTGGAACGTCAAATTTTTTATTAAAATCGAGTTTTTCAAGATTCAACCAGCCTGTTATTGCTAATATTTATCAAGAGTTTATATATATATATATATATATATATATATATATAAATATATATATAAATATATATATATAAATATATATATATATATATATATATATATATATATATATATATATATATATATATATATATATATATATATATATATATATATACATATATACTCGTTCATCAATTTTTAGCAATAATAGGCCATTCAAATTTGAAATACCGATTTTATTGATGAGTAAACGTTTCGTCAGAAAAATCGTAACTTTTCAAAACTTTTGAAAGATCATAATTACTTTGTGATTGATGAACTTTAGAAAATATTGAAACGCTGAAAAACAGATAACTATGTTTCATCATCTTTCTGCGGCTGTGACCGTCTTCAATTACTACAATATATTTCTTAACGTAAATTTAGGAAAATGATCTACAATTTTGCAATTATATGTTATACAGTTTGTCACCTAAACTAGAAGTTTGCGTGTGAACAAACTTCACGGATTTAAATAACTCATGTAATATGGCTTTAGCACTAGCTGATACCTGAATATAATGCTCAACAAAACTATCTAATCGAAAACTATACAATAATTATCACCATTGAACTGAAACATAATCCCTATGCAGAAGGTAATCGAGACCAATGAACCACACAGATACCCATGAACATTCACATTTTGTGCTTGTTGCTGAAGTAACCAGCGACAAAATCTTAATCGCTGTGGGGAATCTCCAGCATGCAACGCCTGTACATTTTGGCGATGAAACGGATGTAACATTTCTCTGTTAAATACACGCCATACGAAATTCGATGAAGGTTACTAGATATACGCCGAACACTGATTGAAGGGTTATCAAGGACAGCATCTATCACATTTTCTTCATCTTGTACATTTACTTCAGTAGGGCAAATCGCCTTCTTTGGAGCAGGATTACCTTCTTCCCGAAGTCTACGAAATGATGCACTAAACACCGTGTGGGCAGGTTGATGTCTATTTGAATACCTGCGTCGGTATTCTTGAGCAGCTTGTTACCATTGTCAAACCCATATACCATCACAATATCTGCATATTCCTCAGTGGAGAATAAATGCATTTTTTATTTAGAACTTTCACACGAAATATCTAATAAATAATTAAAATGACACTAACAATAATTATTGTCAAATAACAACCGATATTTCTATTTATCAGCCTACGTTTTTTATTGAAGCAGGTGTATATTTTATAGTGTGCGTTGTTTAACATGCTTAGTGACTTTCTATCACTTCCTGGTTGACTGAAAAAATTACGATTCTTCAAATGCTTGTAACTTCTTAACAACAACGAAGCGGACCCATGTTTATTGAAAAAAAAATGTTTAAAATCAAGTGACCTACCATCTGTCAAAGTTTGTCATAGAGCTTGTAGAACACCCTATATATATATATATATATATATATATATATATATATATATATATATATATATATATATATATATATATATATATAGTCTACTCATTTTACCTACTGACGTTGATCAGTAAATCCGAAAGTGAATATTGGAAGACGACTCACATTTGTAATTCATTCTCCGAGTGACTGTCCCCAGAAACATCAGGAATTTGAATAAAGTTTCGCAAACTTTGATACCGTCAAGACATATCAATCCCACAATATTAATAGGGCCTTCTTTTATTACTGAATACAAAAAAATCCAGCATGATTTTTGTTTGATTCGTATTTAGTGGACAATCCATAAATGTATGATTTAATGTCTCAACTTCTCCACGTTTGCAAAGTGGAGATATTTATAAACCTATACTATGCATATGTTCTGCGTACATACCAGGTGAAGAACGCAGTATTTCTATCAATAATATGAATTGACGTTGTTTGTTGATATTATGAAACCATGGTAAATTCAGCGGTTAATTTCCAACTACGAGTTTAATCCTTTTCTATAATTTTATATTTAACACGATTCCTCGAAACATTATTTTAAAAAATTTGTGAATATTCGTACTGGGGGTATTTCATTTCGATATTTAGGTATGTCTGCCATTCATTTCATCTTATTGGCTAATATATCTACAACTGCATTTCCAGGAATACCTTGATGTGATGGAATGAAAAGAGCTTTCCGAGTCGGATATAATGACAATACCCTTATCTCCAATAGTATGGCAGTACATTACAGTTTCTATATTAGCGTCTGATTCACATGAAAACTTAGAGAAAATCATCATGTTTGCAGTCGAGATCAAGCCGATTTTCTTTTTATAATTGATCCATCTGTGTATATTTTTCGGCTATTTTCATATTTTGAAATGAATTAGAAATGCTGCTCGGATGTTCTTCGCATTGGTTGAATGAGGTGTAGGGTATAACTTCTACTTTTGGGAATAATTAAATATCTTTATGTCGAAAATTCAGATGAATGGTGTGTGAATAGATTTCCTTCTAATAGCTTGAATTGTATAGGTGATTATACCATTGGACGACATTTCTTGTTTCTCCAATATCAAACTGAAGATAAATAGATTGAATATATGGTCGTATATGCGGTTTTCTTCAATTTTTAAAATATTTTTGATCGCACGATTAACGATGATTTTCCTGATTCTGATATATCGAATTATTTTGAGTCCTTTTTCTGTATTATGCGTGATATAATTTTTAAGAGTCAATTTTGTATCGTTCTACGAGTTTTCCTATCCTTCCAATATTTACCGTACAACGAAGGTTCAGTTTATATCGAAGAAAATCATAACAGAAGATTTTGATGGTGATGTGTCCAGATTTTTTATTTCAGAAAAGTCACTATTGAGTTAAGACTCTCAAACAATTATGTGCACGCCCCAGAAAATTATTTTGCAATTGAGTATACAGTAAGTATAGAATGGGCAAAAGGATATCCCCATGGGGAAGACCAAACAATGTAGAATATGCTATAGATTGATGATATGATCAATGTCTTCATCTTATGAATAATTTGAGAATGTTTGATACAATAATCGGATAAATATCCAATGATATAGTATATTAATAATAACAATGCTGGCTCTCCTTATTTCTAACAAACAAACTACTTATTATGACCTGCTGTTCTGATAATCCAAGTTTAATCGCAGATAACAATTTTTCTATACTTTCTCGAGTTGAAAATCTATCCTGAAACGATACTGTGTCCTAGAGATTTTCATACGATGTTCCAACCATCGCTCTAATCATCTTATTTTTCTTTAGTTGCCGTGCCTGTCTTCAAGCGTGAGCTATCTCCATGACAATTTGGTTGAATTGGTCGCTACTCGGAATAGTTGTTCTACTACCAGTCCGGTCCAATTTCTAATATTTTGTGGCCACGATAGCTTTTAGCGACCTATCCACCTGCCCTCAACCTTTCCCTGAGTGATGAGGCGAGGGATGTGATATTTGGTTCCTCGCATTATATGCCCGAAATAACTGACCTTCCTTGTTTTTATGGTGTTTAGGAGTTCTCGATTCTTGTTCAGCTGTCTGAATACCTCTTCATTACTGGTATGTGGAGTCCACGGAACCTTGAGGATTCTCCGATAGCACCACATCTCAAACGCTTCTATTTTATTCATGATGTCAACTTTAAGCGTCCATGTCTCACATCCGTACAAAAATTTTCTCCGTACAAAAAAATGCTCTACGTAACAGCGGAGTGTTCTCAACCGCATCTGAACTGTGAGGTTTCCATTAGTGAGAGTTGGTTTCCATTTGCTGAATGCCCTACATGCCATTTCAATCCTCGCTAATACCTCTTCGCCGCACGTTATGTCATTGCCGTTGATTGTAATCGGAATTGGTTCTATGTTAATTCTACCTACAGTCACCCATTTCGTTTTATTGATGTTTATATTAATACCCCATCTTCCACCAGCCCCATGCACCCTATCCAGTAGCATTTGCAAGTTTTCCATGTTTTCTGCAATGATGGCAGTATCATCTGCGTACCTTACCTTGTTTATAATTTCACCACCTATATCTACTCCCTCTGTCCTGCCATATAACGCCTCGCGAAATATGTTCTCTGAATAAAGGTTGAACAACAAGGGTGATAGAACACATGTCTTACTCTGCTTTTTATCGGCATTTCATCTGTAACGCTGTCATCTAGCATGGCTACTGCTGTTTGACTATAATACATGTTTAACAAAAGGCGCATATCATGATAGTCTACGTTATATGATTTCAGACATTGGAAAAGTTTTGTATGTTTGACTCGATCAAACGCTTTTTCGAAGTCACTAAAACATATATAAATATTTTTTTCGAAATTCACAACTCTTTTGTATTAGTGTCCTCATTCAGAAAAGGGCTTCGCGTGTACCTAGTCCGCTACGAACTCCAAATTGTTCTTTGCCAGTATTGTGTTCAATCATAAATTCATCAATTTTCAGCATTTATGAGGGAAGAGATATAGGTGTATAAGATAATGCTTCTAAGCATTTTGGTTTCAAGATGGAAATGCTATTATGTTTTTCCATTCCTTCGATAGTTATTCACCTTTTCAAAATCCATTGAATATTCCTAGAAGAATTTTTCTCTTGTTGAAAGATGGTAAATCGTAAAATAATATGTATTGTCATCTCTAGGTAGGTACTGAACTGTTATGAGATGACAAAGCAGTAAACATTCCTTCCAGAGTAAATAATTCCATGAGATTTTGCTCCATATATTTTATATAGGATTTATATATATATATATATATATATATATATATATATATATATATATATATATATATATATATATATATATATATATATATATCGTTTGCAGAAAGTTTTCCATTCGTCTCTGCGTGCTGAGTTGGTTGTTCTTTACACTAAAGCGCCTAAGTACATTCCCAATTCCACCAATTTTGCGATTTAACATTATTTATTTGCCAAATGATTGATTCTGCTCAGTACACTGTTTTATTGCTGACTTCATTATTATTATTTATCGTATGGCGATCTACAATTTCAGTTACAACTGTAGTTATTTGTATAAGTTTGGTAAAGTATGAATTAATATTAGGTATAAGTATAATGAAATAAAATATGCGAGACTTCTTTGGGAGAGACTAGAGGTTATAAGTCAATGTCCAGTGAAGCTATCCAGTCTACAGCAGCGGTTGTAGCTTTTAGGATGTCGTCCCATTCTCCGTGGAATCTTCTTGTCGTGCATTCATAGACTATGGTCTATAGTTTGTTCTGGGGCTCCGCAGTCGCATTTTTGGGTATCTGAGAGTCCCCATTTGTGGAGCATGTACGAGCATCTAGCGTGTTCAGTTCTGATGCGGTTGAGGCTGCACCATGCTTTCCTGGGCAATTGCATTCCCGGGAGGGAAGTTGTCGGGTCCTCAAGATTATGTTGGTTAAAGTCGCAATTGGACGTCCATCTTGCTTACCAGGCCTGTTTAATCTTAAAGGGTTCAGGTTGTTGTAGTGTATTATCTAGCCAGATGGGATTCCGGGATTTTTGATGGCTGTTTGGGGGATTCCTTAGGATTTCGTGGATTGGTAGGGTTCTAGGGCATTTTGGATCATGAAGTTTCTTCAATTCACGGGCAGTAGCTTGTTGGCGTCTCAGGTCTGGTGGAGCTATGTTTGTGATTGCATGTAGCCATGGTACTGGGGTGGATTTTAAAGTTCCTGATATATTTCTCAAAGTATTATCTAAGTGTATATCGACTTTGTTGACGTGGCAGCTTTTGTACCATACAGGAGCACAGTATTCTGCCGTGAAAAAAAACCAGTGATTGAGCTGCCGTTTGCAGGGTGTCTGCTTGGGTGCAGGTGGTCCCTGCTAGTTTTCTGATGATATTGGTCCTGGTATTGATATTTTATTCAGTTTTCTCCAAGTGTCTTTTATATGTTAGAGCTCGGTCAAGGGTTACGCCAAGGTATGTGGGATGGCTGTTGTGTTTGACTCTTTCACCACAAAAAAGGACGTTTAACTCATTATTAAAACAAATTCTATGTAAGAGAGGTTGTGGCAGGAATTTTCTAGTAATTGGTCGAATGTTTCTAAATAATTTTTCCAATTAACTTCACTCATATTCAATTCTTTACAAAGTAATTTTTGAAATGCATCTACATTAGCGTTTTCCATTTGAATACTAATTGGATGGAGGTCTGAATCTAGTAAATCATCTATTTTCTCCCAATTGATGTTTGCAGCTATCTCTGCAGTATACGTGGTAGTATCCACTGCGGCAGCGTTTTCGTTCCGTCGAATAAAAATAGTCGTGCTGCCATCATTGTGATTAATTATATTATCATTTCCTAATGATTTTATTGAAGTTACTTCCTCGGGTAATAAGGTGTGCATTGAACTTTCCTCCAATCAAGAATGGGTTTGGTATATTTGAGACGAATATGTCCCACTTATAAGATTTGACATAAAGTCTAGAATTTACGTCAACTTATACTAAGTAAATCTCTTCATTATTTGCGCTTTTCACCTCAATAGCAACAGCCATTATTGAATATAATTATGCTGTAATGGTATGTCAAAAATAATGTAATTTTTTTCTCAGAGCAGACACTCTTCCTTTACTGTCTCATCTGTCTTTTCTTATTATGTTATCTATAGTTCTTGAAATTATAAACCGAATCTTCTGTAAACCAGGTTTCTGATATCAAAGCAATGTCAATATTTTCTTTGTTTATAAAATTTGTAAAAACTTATTCATTAGCCACTAAGGATCTAGCGTTTCATTGTATAATGTGAAAGTTTTGTAAGTGTTACTCATTTTATTTGGAGAGAAGGTCATATTAAATAAGGAAAGATCCCATATTAGATACAGAAGAATTTATGTATCTTGCGATGCCAATTTTATTTTGAATTCATATCATTAACTCTGATTGGTTTCTGGTAGTAGTTTTATTATGAATGATTTCATTTACAGAATGTATATTTATTATATTTTCAGAATTTACATTATTCCACGCTTTATCTGAGTCGTCTACCAAATCATTATTTAAATAAGGAGATGTATTGATATGATACGATTTCAGTCGCCATTATTATTTTAATCCGTTTTTGTTTTGGGAACTCTGTACACTTTATATTATCGGTGCATGAATGATTACCGCGCTGTAAATGCATTTGGGATTTACTTCATCATAACTTTGGAAATCATGTCCTCCTCGGCATTTTTGCATATATTCTAATCCTTACATTGTTCTGATGTATGGCCAAATATAAGACTCTTTGGACGTCATAATGATTCTACCTTGTTTATAAAATTACAGAGAAAGGGACTCTACCATTAGTAAGTTAAGTGCTTTCTTTTCAACTTTTTTCAGCAGTCTCGGAAAAATATGATCAAGGTGTCATTCGATCAGGAATACCATGAAGTTTCGCTTGCAAAAATTGTAAAAGTTATAAACAAATTACTGAAAGAAAAAAGGGGGTTTGATTTTTGTAAATATCTCAAAAACTAATTGAAATTTTTGATATCTAAAGAAAGATTCAAAAAGGTGAGAAAGTTTCCTAAATGAAAGTCCCGATTCCCGGAACTGTGGGATCAATATTAATAATTTTCTCTATTCTAAGATTCAAAATACGGCAG
This sequence comes from Cynegetis impunctata, assembly GCA_030704885.1. NCBI lineage: Eukaryota > Metazoa > Arthropoda > Insecta > Coleoptera > Coccinellidae > Cynegetis > Cynegetis impunctata. The sequence continues at coordinate 214,106 of JARQZK010002264.1, read as the reverse complement.
AAAACGGGCAACCTGGCTCACAGAAATATCGCCCATTCAGGAAACTTTAACAATAAACGTTATTTTACTATATTAAATATGGAAATTAAGAAATGAAAAAATTTAGGCACTTACTTAATAGGTGAATTAACAGTAATTCGGCGGCAAAAAATTTTCATAGCGATTTTTAAAAACGCTATTAGATTGCTTTGGAACCACATGCGCCACAGTTACGGAGTATACATTTTATGTTAAGAAGTTATGTATTTTCATGACGGATTTCTGCATTTTCGATCTAAGCGGTGAATCGTTGGTTTCTAATACCTATACTTGGTGGAGGGCGCTCTGGGTTGTTATCCAGATAGTGTTTCCTTCCGTCCACGATTTGAATTGGGGAACAATAAGAAATTAGTTAATTCACTTCGAGGCAAATAAGCTGCACTGATGAGATCTAATAAGATCTAAACAGCTGTATGCAGATTTATGTATATATATATAAATGAAACATACAAGAGATGTCAATGATGTAGCATGGAAAGTATCACCAGAAAGGAATAAAAAGAAGGAAATACCTAGAAGAAAGTGGAAAGAAGCAGTAATGCAGGATGCTGCCGAAAAGGAAATAAGGGAACTGGAAAAACGTCGCAGCTGATATGGACTAGTGGGAAAGACATGGCTATAAGCTCAATGGTCTAATTTTTATTCACAGCCTATATTTATCTATCTATAGATATCTATTATATATAAGCATATATCACCTGATATATTATCTGATTCAACGATCGTGAGACATGCAAAATTCATCATGAATGAATATACTTACGTATTTCCAACCTAATATTGTTTTGCAACATTCACAGTATATGTCCGCCACCGCATGTAGTCCAGTTAACAGTACCCGTTCTTCTGCTGGTCCACAACCAACATTCACCCTGAAAAATAAATGTCTCTTGAATTAAGTTCAGATAACGAGATCATATGCGAATAATAGAATCAGAGGCCCGTCCCACAAGACTTCACAATCTTTAACTATGTCTACGCTCATTTTGCAATCTGTATTGATCGATAAGAATCTCCAGTAAGCGTTCCACAATAATGATCACTCAACATTATATAACTTCATAATTGCATAAACAAGACAGAGTAGTCGCCTTGAGTGCATTAAATATTTATGTATAATGAATTTGTTACCTGTTTCTGTTATATAGGAACAATAAAGGATTAGCTGTGACAGGTTGATTTGATTTATTATTACAAAAATCGATCGATGAGGTTGTACGTTTCGGTGGTACATCAACCTTCTTCAGCATTCGATATATAAAATCGACAAAAAACCTCCTGCAAACGTATACATAATCGAATGGTGAAACAATATTGTCAAAAACATACATTATGAAATTCGTTGAACATTAATATACTAAAACAATTTTTACTCCTCCAGAAATCTAACTATGTCGGTCATATGTTTATGTCATGATGTCATGTGTCCTGTCTATCCTTCTCTTCTTTATCTCCGTATTTGTGGTGTTGTCAAGAGTGGATGGTATGTCTGACATAGTTTAATGTCTTGTCTGTCATTCACAGTGTTTTCTGAGTTTAACTGTACATGTATAATTTCCCAAAACTCTCTTTGTTTTTGTTCCACTCCTGAATAGAAATTACAGTTTGTTCATAGTCGAATGTGTGTCTTGTTGTAGTATGGTGTTTGTTAAGTGTGGTAGTTTTTTGTGTATTTATGTGCGTTTAGTATGTCCTGTAGTTTCTGTGAAGACTTTCTGATGTATCTTGTATCACAACCCTCACATGTTACACTGTATATTACGTTGGATTTTCTTTTGGGGTAGTTGTTTTGTCTTAGTTGTGCGGTCTTTTAGTATTTGTCTATATAACCGATAATTGTGCCCCTTTTTTGGAGAGGAAGTCCAGCATGCGGTCCGTGTTTTGTTTTCTTTTGTGCCATGGAGTCACTCTAAGAGTAAGGGCGAGGCCCCACTGTTGCGTTGCGTCGACGCTGCGACATGTTACAATTTATTAAATATATTTTATATTAATTTACGCAACGCAACGCACCAGTGGGGCCTCGCTTCAAGAGCGAGTCCGCACTGGTGCATTGCGTTGCGTCGAGTCATCAATATAAACATATATGTAAAATGTTGACGATTTTTGATGGACACGGTGCGTTTTCTGATGGATTCTCGGCATATAGTAGTAATGGAGACTTGAGCGTAGCTAGTGGGTGGGCAATTTTTCTGTTCACCCTAGAAAAATCGATAGTATTGAAAATTTTTGTTACTGTTCAATCTTTAATTCTCAAATTCAGCCATTCAAATGAAGACATGTTGTATGTTGTGCATCTGTTGTTCTTAATATTGTATCCAATCCGGTGTATCATAAACTTTATTAGGCCTTTTGGAACCCTACAAAACATAAGTCTAGAAGAGATTGATTATAGACTAGAGAACGATACGGTCATCCGGCCTGGGATTCTGATATGGCACGTTTTTCGAAAGAGATGTTTTATTACAGTATACCCGTTAACTCAATTTTAGATAGAGTTCACTGCAGGACACCGACCATATTATATTCCTATGACACCGACAAACACAATTACAAACCTAAAGCGCTCTCAATCAGGGTGCTTTCGAATTAATGCCGTCCAAAGTTGCAATGGATCCACCCTCAGTCCAGTAGTTTTTTCTCATAAGAAGAAATATCAACAAGGAGAGGACAGTTTTTTGATGCGCTGTGCTGTCAGATCTCCGGTGCGGCGAGTCACGAGTGCATCGACCTTCCACTGCTAAAGGGGGAGGGGCTGAACTGAGACGCTTCGCTGCGACTGCGACGGCGTGCCTACTCTCTTGCGTTGAGACGTGTGCAGGTGTGGCATACAATGCGTTGATCTTTTGCGATGCAACGCAACGCATCGCACCAGTGGTGCCTCATTCTCAGTGCGATGCTTTGAGTTTTGTCGCGTCGTCGCAACGGATCAACACGTTGTATGCCACACTTGCGTGGCGTCGACGCACGACGTCGCAAAGCAAGAGGGTACACACACCGTCGCATCCGCAGCGCAGCGTCTCAATTCAACCTTCGCAATGGAGAGATAGAAACGTGTTCTTTCATTGCTTTTATTGCGCGTAAAAACAATAGAATATTCTGGATATCTCCCTTGATTGCATTGAGCAATAGTGATAGTCAATTTTTATGCAGGAATATAGGGATTTGTTAGTTTTCCCCTCTATAAGTGGGAAACTGTCCGTCGTAGCACCGGAGCTCCGACAGCGCAGCGCATCCCCCTCAATCCCGTTTCGTCTCTTCTCCGTTGATTCGTTGAAACGTCGCGTGCGACGACGCAACGCATTAATTGGTCATATCATGTCAAAATGTCTCACCCTTAATGGGGCATATAATAAAATGTATATGAAAAATGTCGAATCGTTGACGGTGCGACGACGCAAATCGACGCAACGCAACGCACTAATGGTGCCTCGCCCTTAGTGTTGAACAATTTTTCTGTCAGTTTAAATCATGATCAATATAGTCACGATCTTCTTCCAGAATGTCTTCTTCTTTCCACTAAGTGCATAATTTTCTCCGAACTACTTCCATTAATCCGCGCGGTGTCTCGTTTTGTATATTTGCGAACAAACCACTTCATCTACAATTAATTCGCTAGCTGATACAATAGCAAGTTTCGTATGTTGTTCAGCAACTACGGAGATTACAACTTGTCGCCGCAAACTAACCGCACGTAAACAACATTTGTTTACGGAAAACACCCAAATTAGTCTAGTGGATGAGATTGTAGTGTATGACAAGTATCAGCACAGAAGAAAGATGCGTATAACGGGTTGTGTGGGCGGGAAATTTAGTACGCTTTGTTCGTGTCAAATGACAAGACGATCGAAAATAGTACTATTCGGAGTTGTTTCCCTTTAGTAAGAACATTTCTAATTTATGCAACGAATAGACTAAGAATGAAAAAGAATAATGCTTGTACCTAAGCCACGTAGAAAACGCAAGACAGAAGGAATTGAACGATTTCTGTCGAATTTGTTTATTGCCTCCTGGTGGCTGAGGTGGAAACCATCCACTTTGATTCCCAAGAAATTATATTAATATTTAAATGCGTCTCTTTGCACTGTCATCGGTAGATTTACAATACAATGAGCGAATATCGAAAATATTTACCGTTGACGTAGGTACATTATATCATAATAAGATACATAATATTTACTTCGCCTGAGATATTTGGATCAGACATGTCAGCTGGCGAGCTCTGGCGGCCAGATGGATGAAGTTTTTATTTCCAACGTCAACATATGCAATTGCATGTCAAGTTTTTGGGTCTAAAAGGTCGCAAAAGGTAAATAATGGAAAGTGTTAATTTGCAAAACGTAGAATCAGCAAGTCCAGACAGTGTTGTGGCGTGAAAAATTGTAATTCTTAAGCATCTACAAATGCAAGTATTAGCTTTCATCGGTTTCCGAAGCCAAACAAATATTTTTTATTTGGAGAAAAGGAATATATTGATTTATTGAAGGTATGGAAAATAAATCTGAAAAAGAATCACACAGTTCCGAGAATGACGGTGTGTTCTTTGCATTTTACAAAATAATTGAATGAAACTCAGATATAAATGAAAATTGCAGATGCTGCAGCCAAATAATTTAAAATTGTTGGATCTGTGTTACCTGAACATTCATTGGTATTGTTAGAAGAAATTTTTACAGTGATATGTGGTACCATAAATATGTCTCCTCCGCGATCTTAGAAGATGACAAATTCATGGAAGATTAAGTGAAATTATGGAGTAACAAATTTATGTTTATGATGGTTATTAGATTGAAGTTAGTTATAATAAGAATACACACGGAATGAAAAGGTTTTTCTTTGTTAATTCATTATTAATACATCTTGAGTTACAATATGATTGATAGTGTTTTATTATGAACACCACATTAAATGATATAAAACATTATGATTTCTCATTGAATCCATGTATGCTACTAAATAAATGTTTTTCGTGAAATTTTAAATATATTTTGTCCAAAGTTCTTTCAGAAATGATTCAATGTCGAACAATAAAAAAAATTTCACATTTGGATAAAGAATCACAATAAAAAGTTTCGAAATATGTTTATTGATGATTGCCCAACATATCTGGCCGATTATAAACTTCCTACATAAAAAAGCTCGAATTAATAGTTTCATATCTCTTAAACAAATACAGTTGATTTAGACTAGGTATTTTACAAATCAAATTAAATCAAATCAAAATAGATAAACAAAAAGCAGTAAAGTTGACGATACCAGGCCTCGAAATTCTCTTCATTTTTCTCACATTTTATTATGAATTTGGATCTTTCCAGCCTATCAACTCCTTTGTATTTTCGCTGGCGTAAATTTTCACCTACATATAGCTTCAAACTTTCACTCGAAACTAACTATTGTTATAGGAAAAACTCAAAAAACTTTCAAATCTCTCATAAATAACATATAATATTGAAAGTTGGTTTTGAGACGCCATGTTTTGACGTTATCACATAAGCTCCGCCTCCATGTCAAATCCCAATACTATTTATTATAAATGTAAAGTATTTGTTGGAGCTGATATAGAAACTCAAAAAAAAAAAATTTGTCCGATACATGATGAATAATTAATATTAATAACAACCAGACAACAGATACAGAGAAAGTCGCTACTAACAGTGTCTATAATGAATGGTAAGATTGATGAATTTTATATCAAACTACTAGGGGATGAATAAATTAAAGAGAATAAAAGTGAAGTCAATTTGGCAGTTCAATACGACCCTTAATTTATTATTTGTTGAATTATAGCGATTATAGTAAATTCAGCTGCACCACTTCATATTCTGTATTCCGAATTCATAAAACTGAATTTAATGCGTGACGTTCAGCAATTGAATGATCTGCATAATGCGATTCTATTTTTTATGCCAACACTGTGTTTATGTTCAGAAATTTGGATTAGAAAGTTTTATGAGCTTTGCTGATATAGAATTGAGCACATTTGATTTTATGCTCCTGACTTTTATGTTTTTGTTGATTTTTGATTGAAGATTTTTTATACGTTTTCCTAGCCGATTTCCGGTGGAGTTGATATTATGGATTTAAATTAAAATGTCATAATGGAATTTTCGTTAAAATTTCAATTCGGACTGAAAATTTTCCATTTTTTAGGATATTTAATGGCAATGAGGTAAACAAGATATTTCCCATGGGACAATGAATTACGTTTTCCTATTTCTCACTTACGGATGAATATATATATATAGCTCGGAACATTATGAATGATTTATGCAATGCAAATTCTACGCCAATGTTATGAAATATTTCATACGAAAAAATAATAAAATTATAGGTGTTTTGAATTCTATATTGATTCCAATTCTCTATTTTTTATTCATTTATATTATACACTGAATCTGATATGAAATTTTTAAGAATAAATTTCTAATCTGAGTGAATAATACTTTGAAAACACTAAAAAATACGCTTTCATACAAAAGCAAATTAAAAAGTAGAACATAATTTTCAATAAATTTGAATTATTTTAGTGTAACTAACAAAAAATTTCTTTTATTGTAGAAATTGTTAGGCTTATAATATATATATATATATATATATATATATATATATATATATATATATATATATATATATATATATATATATATATATATATATATATATATATATATATATATATATATATATATATATATATATATATATATATATATATATATATATATATATATATATATATATATATATATATATATATATATATATATATATATATATATATATATCACAAAATTCATATTTTCATTTAAGATCGAATCTTCATCAAAATTCAATGCGTCAGTTAGATGTAACTTATACGTTTTAATGCGGAGTTTATACCGCTGAAGTCGAAGAAAACCAGAAACACTTCTGAGAAGAAACGCTTTTTCGAAGATTCATGTTCGGGTTGTTGACATGTTTAAGACAAATTTATGTCTATTATCTGAAAACCTTGTGGGACGACAGTAACGAGAATAAGGGGGGCAATGTCTGCAGATCACCTATCGAGATAATATCTGTAAAAAAATCATAAGTCTGCAATCTTCCTCCGATGTTCGAGTGAATGACAGTGAACGGTTAAGGACGGGTCATCTATCAGCCTCACTGCTATTTTCCTAATTTAGTCGAGTAGGCACAGCTGCAGAGCTCCAACCATGAGGGCAGTAGTCAACTGCTAGAAGAACTTGAGCCATATGAGCAGCAATAGCTGCTTTGGCGTGAACAGATTTAAAGCATATATAGGGTAAAGACGGGTGCGATGGCGCAGCGGGTGAGATGGCTCATTCAATTTATTTCGTCTATGTGCTAGTAGATGGAATGCCAGTCACCTCTAGACAATCTTGCTTATGTTCAGTTTATGTTGGTGAAATATCGTGTCCAGCTAAGGCCTTAAAGATGAAAAAATTCTTGATACTATGTTTGATTAAAAAAATTTCATCCTCTAGTTGTAGACGTAAATGTTTTCTGCTTGATCGTAGACTAACTTCATTTGCACTAGTAACTTAGTACAACATTGTTCGTTATATTTAACCTTGAAATAACGCCCTAACTGTGAATTTAAATAATAAGTTAGAAGCTAAGTGTTATCTTTCCTGGTGGGTGGGATGGCTCGAGTCATCTGACCCGCACTGTCGGGTGAGATGGTGCGCTCCAAGTTACCCACCCAGTTTCATTTATAATATGTATTTTGGAAGTAATCACTACGTGATGGTACTTTTTAATTTTCAGATTAGTGACAGTTGAATATGCTGTGCCCAGCTTTAGAGGGACAAGATTCTTTCCCTTCAGACATGCTATTCCCGATTTTGCCATTCTCAATATTCACGAAAAAGCAGGCAATAATGCATCCAACATTACGGACAATGATAATGTCGAAGATACAGGAAATAACAAAATGTTAGATTCCATAAATCTCATTCCCTCCACTTTCATAGTTCCATAGTTTGTCGTCAATGTTTACATTAAGGCTACCTGAGTTTCATAAATAAGTGTTGTAGTTGTGAAAAACGCAAATGAGATCAGTAGTTTTTGAGTTGAACACTTATTTTATGTTAATTATATTATGAAAACAAATTCATTTTCCGTTCTCCACCTGAATGAATCATTCACAGTGGTTAGTTAAAAAGTTGTGTATGCGCCATGTCACCCGCATGAATATCTCATTACTTTTTTAGTGCGCCATACTACCCGCCCTTGGTGGGACTATAAAAATATTTCAGTTGACAAAAAAATTTTTTTTGTCTTATTTCATATATCTTTGTTGACTTCTGTTCACTCTCCTCTTTGTGAAATATTCGATATTGTCAAATGTGATTTAGTGCTCTTTTTACTGTTATAAAAAAAGGTGCGCCAACTAACCCGACTTAACCATATATATATATATATATATATATATATATATATATATATATATATATATATATATATATATATATATATATATATTCGAATTATATTTGCCTGTGCTGTATTTTTACTTATTTCTAATTTCTTAGCAATAACATGCTATTGAAGTTTCGAAAATCGATATTAAGCTTAAAAATCGTCGATGTTAGGGAGTGACTTTCAGAGGTGTCAACTTTTTTCTCTGGTGCCGCTATTTCTGAGTTGAAATTTCTGGTTTTTTCGTTGGTTTTGCGCAACTTCAATGCTTCTGAACATTTGAGAATTATTCATGGGTATTCATCTATTTCAATCAACCAGCACAATTTAAATCTACAAATTTCATGTCTTTGCTCATCTCCACAGCTCCAAATTGTGTTAAGGGGTTAATAATTTTAAATTAGAAAGTACAAAAATGAGGCGAATCTACAACCTTAGACACGGAGCTCTTCCGCTCACGTCTTTTTTTCCTGGATGAACTCTCACCTTTAAGAGATATACTCGTGAAATGTTTGGTATGAATAATGAAGGTACCTACTCTCATTATAACTTTCGCTATAACGTTTTTGTGTAGAATCTATTCTGTTTCCAATCTTTCGTTATTATTTCGCTATTTCAATGTGTTTTGACTAAACTAGTCTATGAGGTTCTACAATAAACATTGTTATCTGAGCATTAGAACGATGTTGAATTAATTGAAAATTGGTTGTGGTTGATCGATTGCTGTTCAAATATTTACTTATATTCGTATGAAATGAGAGGCGATTTCAGGGGATCGTTTCATGGTCACATGAAATTAAGTTTGTACAAACAAACTTGGATCAGTGGTGAGCGTTCCAAGCAATGGACAATTTACGATACAAACAGCGGTTACATTTTCGACGAAAGTTTTTTCAAAAATCATTATACCATTATAGTGAGACCCACCTGCAACATACAAATGAATAAACAAGTTACTCCATTCTGAAAACAGATTTATTTGGAAGACAAACGAATATAATTTATAAGAATTTTGGAAATGATGATACATCTGCTTTCACGATTTACGGAAAACTTTGTACAATATGGCGTACGTTTCGTCTTTACCAAGGTTTGAAGAAATATTGGTGATTTCATTAACAGGTTTTACGTTGTTTAAAAATATAATGCAGAAAATATAAGTTCCAACTTCGGCCATACTTAATTTTCCATTTAATGGAAAATTAAGTATGAAAATAACAGCATAGAAAATCTACAAAAAGAAATATTTCTTTTTAATATGTAATATTTCTCCATTATTTCATTCTCCATATTTTACTGAATAAAACTTTGATCGTTTATAAGTAAAATTTCAATTTTCAAATAAAATGAATGATTCTATATTCTTAAATGAGCTGCCTGATTCATTTCCTTTTTTAAATTTAAATTAAAAAAAAATTAAATTTTCATAAAAAAAATTGCGAATTGCATCGTGGTTGAAAAAAAAAGTTGAAACAAACGAAGGAACGTATTTCAACATTAACATAATCTACGTACAAAATTTCAACCCTCTATTGAGGAAAAATTCGCGCATCGCGTACTTAAATCAGCATAACTTAACCCCTCTAACTCAATCTGCAGAAGCTGTGGAGATCGTCCAAACCACGAAGAAAAAAAATATATCTGCGTGAAAATGGCGGCGGTTGGAAAATTAAAACAAATTTTGATAGTTTCGTTCCAATATGTACCGGGAAGAAGAAATATATATATATATATATATATATATATATATATATATATATATATATATATATATATATATATTATATATATATATATATATATATATATATATATATATATATATATAAATATATATATTTATAGTTATAATATATATATATATATATATATATATATATATATATATATATATATATATATATATATATATATATATATATATATGTATATATATATATATATATATATATATATAAATAAATATATATATATATATATATATATATATATATAAATATATATATATATATATATATATACATATATATATATATATATACCTATAAAGGTAAATGGCCAGTTATTGACACATTAAGAAAGAAATTTTGATTCAAAAAATCATATTTTTCAGTTGTAGTTTTTTGCTGTTCAACAATTATACTGAGTTGAAGTAATATCTAAGTCAGTATAATTGTGGAAAACAAATATTATAAAATGTTTTTTTGATATTTTTTAATAATTAAAGAAAAAATGGGACAGGAGGATTAGTTATTGACATCAATTTTCTAGTGATTGACATCCCAGTCATTGACAGTAATGAAGGAACCATTTTGTTGAAGAAAACTATTTTATTGTTTCCTTGAAAACAAAACTTAGATCTTAACTCAAATGGGAAACCGAATATAAATTTCACACTACAAACGGAACACATTATTGAAGTGGTTGGTCGTGGACATCTACTGATTCTGAAAACTAATATTTTAATCTTTCTCCTAATGCTTCCATTTCTGGAAAGTCCATTTTTTTAATTATTTGTGAGAATATGAACTGATACATCATCTTCTTTCAACTTGAACGTTGTTTTTTCTGTCTTGCAACACACCATCCCCACAACTTCAGCTTCTTTATTTTCTTGAAACAGTTCCTGCACTACACACATACAATTTTTTTCATTCTTTTCAGTTGGAAATGACACTAAAACGTAATCCCCTTCTTTTATTTCTTTCAGAGGTTCAGAAGCAGTAAAGAGAGAGCGTTGACACGCTGTATTCTTCTTCACTAAATTCATTTTCATCCATGCTGTCACTTGGCACCCACTCTTCTTCAGAAGTCGAGCTTTCAATTTCATATCTTCGCTGTTTTTTGTCTTGTTGAGTGGCCTCGTTCCTCTTCATCAAATACCTGATTTTACACTCTTTGTTTTTTAATTATGTTGTTCATTTTTTTCTGTTCTCTTAAAATCGGCTTTTTCTTTTTTTCTTCTTCTTTCTGAATCTTTTCTTTTCTATTTTAGTATGATATTTTTGCCAAGCGGCCGATGTTACCACGGAAGGTATTTTTTCTTTATTTTTCTTCGATATATATTTTTTTGACTGTTCTTCGGCCTCCTTGAATGGGGATGGTACAAATGGAGCTATAGTCTTCAAAGCAGGATTGTTTTTAACAATTTCTGGGGTGGGAGTTGATTTGATTGGGGCTACTGCAGCAACAGAAGATCCACGGTGAACTAACTCCAGAGCATAATTCATTTGCTCTTGAGTGTAATTCTTTTTACGGGCCATAATTAGGTAGCCTGCAAAAAACCATTCCCATGAATTCCAATTATTGATAACCTAGTGATTGACACCCCTGTCAAATACTGTATAGAATAATGTTTTCCTAAAAAAACTTATATTGGCAACATCGACCTTGAGTACACATTTTTGTACTGTTAAAATAACTAATAGCTTCATCAGCCATTGTTTGACATGGGTGTCAATTACTGGAAATTAGCTTTTTGAGATTCCAATAATTGACATGTTAAAATTGTAAACTAAAATTTATAATAGATTATATTTTTCTAACAAATAGTAATTTTCAGATTTCTACTATGTAGTTCAAGCAAAACAAAAATTAAAAATATGACAGCATTTGTCAGAATTTCTTTTAAATGGTACTTACCTTAACAATTTCAGTAACTGGGGTTACAATTTAGAACAACGCAAACAGTACTCCTGTCTCAACAAAATAAGGGAACAACATGTTCGACCAAAGCAGTGTTGCTAAATCACTATGATAATTGTAAATACTCATAATTATTGTCAATAAGCTTGTAGATATTTTATTAAATGAAAAAAAGATGACGGTGTCAATTATTGGGAGGGTGTAAATGACTGGCAATTTTCTTGATATCAAAAAAAAAATATCAAATGATATCAACAAAAATGGTAGATGTCTTTAAGGTCCATATTTTGAAATTATCTCGAACTATACAGAGTGTTGCATAACTCCGTTACGAACTAAACATATGGTTCTTCAAATGAGTACCCCTGTATATTATACCGAATTCGGATTACTCACATTTTTTTGAAGCTTTCGATTCAAGGTTTTGTTATGTTATACAGAGTACTTCAGAAGATATGGACACGTTTATATGAAAATCGTAACTAAATCAACGCTCTGTAGCTTATTGTGCGTTAGAGAAAAAAATTTTATTTTGCCTAACAGAGTTTCGTAATATGATGCAATATCTCCGTATTATATTAAATTTGAATTATTTTTCATTTTGTATACAGGGTGGACGGAAACTCGAACCTTTCATTTTCTCTCTTATTTCAAATGGAACAGCCTGTATTTTATAGCACAAATAGAATATTCTATTATGTTACCCTATACCCAAAAGTAATAAAAACAGAGTTATTTTGTAATATTTATTGTGAACCATAATTATAAACCTTAAATGTGAAAGCAATACACGTTGAATGTAACAAAAAATCCTAGATAATAATAAATCTTAATAAATAATTTATTCTTAACAAAACAAGTCACCAAAAGTATAATTCGAACCGTAATATTAAATTAAATGTTCAAAGTGTACATCGTTATCATCAATTTCAACGCTAACTGAAAAAATGTAATGGTTTCCAGCATTGCATTGATGTTAACGGGAACACTTTGAACATTTAGTTTAATATTACGGTTAGAATTATACTTTTAGTGACTTGTTTTGTTAAGAATAAATTGTTTATTAAAATTTATTATTATATAGGATTTTTTCTTACATTCAACGTTTATTGCTTTCACATATAAGGTTAATAATTATGGGTCACAATAAATATTACAAAATAACTCTCGTTTTTATTAACTTTGGGTATAGGGAATGCTTGACAAAAAATAAAGTTATATAATAGAAGATTCTATTTGTGCTATAAAATACAGGGTGTTCCATTTGAAATAAGAGAGAAAATGAAAGGTTCGAGTTTCCGTCCACCCTGTATACAAAATGAAAAATAATTCAAATTTAATATAATACGGAGATATTGCATCATATTACGAAACACTGTTAGGCAAAATAAAATTTTTTTCTTCAACGCGCAATAAGCTACAGAGCGTTGATTTACCTACGATTTTCATATAAACGTGTCCATATCTTTTGAAGTACTCTGTATAACATAGCAAAATCTTATATCAAAAGCTTCAAAAAAATGTGAGTAATCCGAATTCGGTATAATATATAGGGGTTCTCATTTAAAAAACCATATGTTTAGTTTGTAACGGAGTTATGCAACACTCTGTATAGTTCGAAATAATTTCAAAATATGGACCTTAAAGACGTAAGATTGGTACACCCTGTATATATATATATATATATATATATATATATATATATATATATATATATAAATATTTGGATATCCTACGAAAAGTTGCAATTTTAAAGTGACAATTTGTTCGAAAAAAATTCCTAAAATTAAAAGATATAGGCAAAAGAAGAATTTGAAATTTTCGATATTTCCTGTATCTCCAGAACTAAAGAAGCTAGATCCGATTCTTTTGATCCATATAATTGACCTCTGAAATATGCCACTTTGCCTTCATTTAACACACCCTCTATCTCGTACCGTTATCGAAATCCACATGCATACTCGAATTTGAATAGCCCTGTATATATGTATAATGCATGAAAACTTTTTCGAAAATCTAGGACGTCCAAAACGGATATAAAAACTACACTCTCATCTGACTGATTTCCTTAGATACAATGAAAAAGAATGTATTTTATGGGATAAAATACGACTAAAAAGTTTCGCAAAAATGATCGCCACGCTTCAATAGCAAACAGTAGGCAATGAAAATGAGTAATTCATTTTTAGGGTTCCGTACCCAAAGAGTAAAAACGGAACCCTATTACTAAGACTTCGCTGTCTGTCCGTTCGTCCGTCTGTCTGTCACCAGGGTGTATCTCAAGAACCGCGATAGTTAGACAGTTGAAATTTTTACAAATTATGTATTTCTGTTACCGCTATAACAATAAATACTGAAAATAAAAAAAAATAAATATTTGAGGGGACTCCCCCATGCAAAACAACGAACAAAAGCGATCTTTTCGCCCTTTTTTGCTCGATATCAATAATGGCAACAGGTAGGCACTTGAAATAATCGCAAAATACTCAGTTGTATTTTTATTTTAATGATAAATACGAGGGTCGTTCAATAAGTCCTTAGAAAATCCAAGAGATGGCGCTCGTAGTATCGGTAAAGATTTTTTTTCCGTTAGCAGCACTATCGATAGGAAAGCTGTCAAAATTTCAGCTCGATCCATGACGTAGGTCAATTTCTATCGTCGATTAAAGTCAACAACATTTGTTTATACATAACAATGGAGAAAAGCGAGTTCCGGGCTGTCATCAAACATTTCCATTTGAAAGGCTTAACGCCGAAAGAAATCAAAGCCGAGTTGGATGCAGTTCATGGCACATCTGCACCTGTGTTTGCGACAGTCTACAATTGGGTGAATGAATTTAAACGTGGCCGTTCATCCACAAAAGATGAATATCGTCCGGGACGCCCAGTGGAGGTGTCTGCTCCTGAAATCATCAATAAAATCCACGACCTGATTTTGAACGATCGACGAATTAAAGTGCGCGAATTAGTTGAGGCCACAGGCATATCACAAGGTACAGTCGCTTCAATTTTGCATGAAAAATTGTCTGTGAAAAAAATTTCGGCAAGATGGGTGCCGCGTTTGCTCTCAGAGGAGAATAAGCGCAATCGTGTGGTCGACTCTGAGGTCATGTTGGCGCTCTTCCGTCGCAATCCTGCCGAATTCCTTCGTCGATATGTAACTGTGGACGAAACCTGGATCCACTACTACACTCCAGAAACGAAGAGACAGTCATCACAGTGGATTTTCAAGGGTGAACGGGCTCCAAAGAAGGCGAAAACAGTGGCATCGGCCGGCAAGGTGATGGCCACAGTCTTTTGGGATACGCAGGGCATCATTTTCATCGACTACTTGGAAAAAGGAAAAACGATAACAGGGCCGTATTACGCGTCGTTATTGCAACGGTTGAGCGAGGAAATCGAAGAGAAACGTCCGCATTTGAAGAAGAAAAAAATCCTCTTGCATCAGGACAATGCGCGTGTGCACACCTGTGCTGTTTCCATGGCCAAAATTGTGGAAGTGAAGATGAAATTGTTGCAGCATCCTGCTTATTCACCAGATCTGGCCCCAAGTGACTATTTCCTGTTTCCCAATCTGAAGAAATGGCTTGGCGGACGACGGTTCACTTCCAACGAGGACATCATTGCTCAAACGAATGAGTATTTTGCAGAACTTCCGAAATCCTATTTTTTGGACGGCATAAAAATTTTGGAAAAACGTTTGGAAAAGTGTGTAGAGCTGAAAGCAGACTATGTTGAGAAATAAAAAAAATTTACCCTAATAAACAGTGTTTTCCTATCTTTTTCTAAGGACTTATTGAACGACCCACGTAATAAAATTAAAATAAAATAAATATTTAAGGGGGGCTCGATGGTACGGAACCCTTCGTGCGCGAGTCCGACTGGCACTTTCCCGGTTTTTTATATTGGTATACCCATATATCTATCAAATAAATTCCGTAAATCGCGGTGCAGGAGGTCTAAAATCGATTTTAAAAAAAACTCTCGCACCTGACTGTTGACTTTCCAGAGATCGTCAATTATTTTGCGGAAAAAAATGAACGCTGGTAATAAAACAAAGAGATCAAAATAATTCAATAGTGAACAGATCAACACATATTTGGAAAACAGACAATGAATCTTACCAAACGCTAAATGAAAATTTAATTGTAGGAAAAACTAAGTTTGTCTGTACATTTAGGAAGCAATAACAATAGTCATTTAAATAAACCAAGTTTTTCAAACAAACTGAATTCCATACATTTTGATCTACAAATAAACATTATTAAGAAACATGTTTTGTTGTTTTGATTTTTCACACGATCGTCGAAAAAATTGTAACTATTCAATACTAGTATACTCCAAAAATAAAAACAGTAACACTTTCCAGACCTGCTGCGTAAATTGCTATTTTCATACTACTTATATAGACCTGTTGATTTAGTATTGAGAACATTTTTATTTAAGTATCTATCGTAAAATCCAATTTCATTGCATACGCTACTAGTTTTGCATATTAACCATTAACTCTGAATTCGCATGGATCTACTAAAAAACTTACCAACCGTTCATACAATAATTGTATGAACATAGAATTACTCTATGTCACTTACACTGAGTTGAACAAATAAGCTCGTCCTTGGCTGCCTTGGAATGACTGAAATAAAAGAAAACACATGAATTAGGTAGTAAGTCAACTTGTACAAACATTTTAATGTGATCACCATTATGAGTGAACTCAGCGAGGGTGACTATTGAAAATTTCTCTCATACACAAACTTTTGTTGATCCATATGATATCGTAAAAAATAAATATTTCTTAAATCAATCACATGAACCTTGAAATCGAAATTTCATTTCTATGATTATATATATATATATATATATATATATATATATATATATATATATATATATATATATATATATATATATATATATATATATAAATATATATATATATATATATATATATATATATATATATATATACATATATATATATATATATATATATATATATATATATATATATATATATATATATAATATATATATATATATATATATATATATATATATATATATATATATATATATAAATATATAATTATCCAGTTAATTCCAAAAGTATACGATAATCGAAATTGTTGAGTATATCTTCACCACTCATACAAAAGGACTAGGTACTTTATTTTCTGTTTTATTATGAACGAAGTTATGGAAGCCGTAAATAATGAGGATGCATATTAGAAAAAATCGCGGCTAGAAAAAAAAAATTATTTTTATTACTCTAACTTTAACTCAAGATTAATTTAATAAATTACCTACTTATCTTCCTGTGGGATGTTTCCATGCCGTTTCTACAATACATTATTTCAAAATTTCATAAGAGGGTGTATCCTAGATATGCATTACAGATGTAAAATCTGAGTTCTGTGGCGGCTCATTCCTGGTCATTAGGGTAATTTCTAGTCATATGTAACGTATGAGGAAACGTGTATGTGTAGAACAATATATTTTACGGAGTTTTAATAATTATGGCATTTTCAGTCGTTTTTTGCTTATATATGTAGGTATATATGTATATATGTATATATATATATATACATTTTTTTTTTGTTTCTCCCGGTACTTCTTGGCTTCTCTTGCGGCTCCCATCATACCGAATGAGCTGGAATCTGGAGTTGTTTTTGAGTTTCAGTATATTCAGTTAACATTTTGGCATCTTCAAACTTTGCGGAAAGGAGTGGCGCAAATTTCTCAAAGTTGTGGCAAAAGATTCGGAGCAGAATTATATACAACTTGTGCGAAATTCAGCTTTCTTGGGTTTTATGGAGGGCGCATGGAGCTGAGAAACCAGGTTTTGAAGAATTTTTGCACCTCCAAATTGATTTCGATGGTTACAAATTTATAGGTAAATTGAGATTATTTAAGGAAGGTGCGTCTTGGAGTTTTAACGTGGATTTCTTGTTTTTTTGTGGTTTCAAAGCGGTTGCGCACGTTCGTAACTTCTGCACATTGAGGGTTGAAGATTTGCTATGTGGATAGAGTATATGTTGAGGTACGATCCTATGGGGGTTTCAACCGCCGTCATTGAAATAAAAATATATCATGTTTTCTCGTAGTTTTTTCCACCTCTACAGTCACCTCAAACTGCAATGTAGGAGTTTGAGACTTTGTATGTGAAAAAGAACGGAAACGATGGAGAAATTAGACCTCTTTCTGCCACCCACGTGTTTTCTTAACTTTGGGTTCGAAATTTTATCATTTTCCTCTAAATGTCATTCCGAATCGAATAAGTTCAGATTTTCAATCAAAGTCTCAAGAGATATCACGTTTTTGAACACACATCTAGACTACCGTGTGATTTCAATAACTTGCATTGCACAGAAAAACGAGGAACAGCACAAGTGTACAAGTACAATTCCTTCGTTCCATGGAATTGTGCATATAATAATATCGTGAATAATTGAAAATTCAATTTATCAGCTTGACGGTCTACATTTTCCGCGAGCGTTGGCGACCTCGCCACTAAATTATAGCAAATGAACTCTCCCGACCTCATTAAAACTGCAATTTTTTTGAACGGATGTTTCCACTGCGGGGTCAATTACACTAAACGGGACGGTTGCATTTCCCTATGCACCCACCCAGTACGTTCACTCCAATTAAACGAAGCCATTAACTTGCTAAATTACCATTTAATTTACCGTTAATGTCCAGACGCCGCAGTTTCCTATCTGACCTGAAAAATTCAGGTCAGGTTCTAGACGATTTCGAGTCATTGAAAAAGGTTAATTACCGAACATACAGGAGTAATTCAATACGATTCAACTATTCAAGCTTAAAATATGAAAAAAGGTTGTTGCCATCGATAAATCCATAGTACAGAGTTTGTGTTACTAATATATGAAGAATACACGGCAAGAACGCTGAAATTTTTATGATATATTCAGATAATAGTACTAAACAAATGCGTTTAAAAAGTAGAATCGAGTGAGCTGGACTGCTTGGCAATATCGCTGATAGTCTTAAAGTTATTCACGATACAAATAATCATGTCCACAACAAAAACGCTGAAAGTCGATGTGACACATAACAAAAACGCTGAATGTGTTGCTACTCGGTGCCCGAGGTGGATCAGTCGTGAATCAGAACATACGCATGTGCGTTCGAATACGTTGCATCTTTTGTTTACTTAATTTCAGTACGTTATTTTTAAATTTTATAATGGAACAAAAATTAGAGACTGATGTAAATCGTGAAAACAGTGATGAAGGTATTGTGCAGAATTTAAACGTAGGATCTAAGAAGAGAAAATAAAACTGGAACAGTATGTGATGTTATTTGAAGTTATTTCATTTTTGCATCATCTTATATTTACCCAGTTAGACTCCGGTGTAAAGAATTTAGTGATATTTTGCGACTCGTGTGGAGGTCAAAGTAAAAACTATAACCTTTTTAAATTTATACATTACGTTCTTATTTCCACACGAAGACTTGACAGCATAATAATGGTTTTTCCAATAAGGGGTCATTCTTATTTGGAATGCGACCGAAATATGGGATTTATTAACCAGAAGATCAAAGCTGAAACTGTTGAAGATTGATTAGACGAATTTAGAAGAGCCCGAAGAAAACCTAGCCCATTTAAAGTCATAGAAGTAGATCAGTCCCTAATTCGCCAATGAAATCAGTTTATTTTGCCAAGCTTTAAAACAAAATGGAAATGAAACGGATATCCCTTCTTCTAAGAAACAAGTGAAAAGCAAAAAAGTAGTAAAAAAGAACGTGAGGAAGAATAATACAAAAGAGGTAAAATTTCGTAATGTGAAGAAGAAATAGGCTGCAAAGAATGCGCTAAAAAAATAAAATGAGAGAGAGAAAAGAGAATTTCGTTTTTTTTATAACATACGTTAGTCAATATTATTTTTTTGTATTCACCCTGTTTTAGTAATACTTTTTCTGCTAAATGAAATTAAAGTGACTTTTATCGTTCTTGCCGTGGACTCTTCATATGCAATAAAAGCACTTTATTTTAAGGAATTTATCCTGATTTTGTAGATTCCCTGGAAATAATAGATTATTGCAATGCATCTAAAGTTAACAGGGACTTGAAGGAGTAGTTTCAAATAAGTTTTATACACAACGATCTTTGAGGTATTTTAATGTCTGATTGACAGGTACAGCTGGACATCTCCAGTGACTCTCACCAGAACAAATAATCAAGTATCTGGGTATCTGGGCAGGTTGGGAAGTGGATGATTGAAAATTTTTCAAACCGTTGGCAACATAAGTGGAAATTAATTATAAATAACACATCCGAAATTCAACCTTCTAGAATCAAGAGTTTCAAGAATATATTGAGCAAAAAAAAATTTGACTGAGTTTTGCACCCCTAAACATCAAGTTAGAGGATTGAAAATATACTTCGTTTATGTTATGTTAGGGTAGTTTATTTTGGGAGTTTTTCGTGGTTTTGCGCACCTCCAAAGCTCCTTCAAATGGAGTTGAAGGGTTGAAGTTTTACACATGGATTAAGTTGATTTTTGGGAACTGCCTTTTGGTAGGTTCAACTTTTTTCCTAGCCACCGCCATGTTAATTCAGATTTCATATTTTTTCGTAGATTTCAAGGTTTTGTTCTCCTCCACCTCCTCTTCAAATTTACTTGAGGGGTTAAGAATTTGTATATAAAAAAAAATGAAATGGAATACAACCATAGTCACGGAGCACTGTTGCCCAGGAGTTTCTTCAAATGGTAACGCAAGTTTCGTCTATACTATACCAAAGATTCTTCGGTAACTGTCAATTCTTCATGATGTATTATTGGTAATAAACTGGGTAAAATTAAGTGAAGTTAATTTCAGAGCCTGCAACATAGGTCTTAAATGGTGTACAAATTCAAAAATAGTGTGGTATTGGACTCAGGACCACAGAACAGCTTAGATTATTTTAAACAGAGATGAAACGGGCCATTCTGGGAATCAATCACGTTGAGAGACAGAAACAATGCCATAAGCAGTAGAACAAAAGTGACAGTTATCATGATACATACACCAGACTTAAAACTGCAATGGGTGGGGCATGTGACAAGAGGAAGCATAGAGTAACGGGCTCAGAAAGAGGAGTAGGGAGATCACAAAAAAAAAGTCGTTCGATGATGTGATAAGCATAGCGGCATAGAAGATAGAAGAGGCCTACATCCACAAGTGGATGAATACAGGTCGAAGAAGAAAATTAGGGCCTACTTGAGCATCAACCAAATTCCCAAAATATTTATATGTGATAGCGCTGTCGTATTCATAGACTAAAGTATAGTGACCATTGAATATAAGTAGAAGATATGCGGCGATTCACTTCATGCCGAGTGCATTAATGAGCAGATCAAATAAGATTCAAACAGCGTTGTACTAATCTTGGAATAGACTAAACTGGCATGCTTTTATTATTCAAATTTTTCAATTATCAAATTATTATCCTTGATCAACTTCATTTCATGTTTATATTTGTAGAATTCTGCTTCTTCCCAGTGGTGTAGTTGTAAACTCTTATGGAAGGAATGCAATAGAGGTTTACGATAAAACCTTTGGGAAAATATAGATGAACAAATATTTTCTGATTTGTTTGACGTTAGGAATCCATCTTTTTTGAATTTGAACATCATGAAGACCTATCTGGTACTTTCAAGATAACCTTTCTTAATTTCTCATTATATTCAAGTACCTAAGTAGTGCAATATAAATAGGTTCTGTGTCCGAAGAAGCCCTTCTGAAGGCGAAACGAGAGTCACAATTTGAACAATCTCTTGAAAACAAGTGTTTTTATTTCGTTTCTCATTGAAATGAATTTACAATTAACAAGTGAACTCCTCCTATATCAAAAACGAATGAAATTTCAACTTAAAAACTGCACGAGAGAGAGAATATTTTTAAACCTCCATATCTCACCTCCCTTACATCAACCGAATTAACATATAAAATTTCAGCCTTCTAACTGAATAACATTAACTCAATACACGTACCAAATTTCAACTTCCTAACGCCATCTGGAGGAGCAGTATGGGTCCGCAAAAGCACAAAAAAATTAAATTACTACAAGAGAAAATTATACTGACACTTCCTTAGCAAGGACTAAGCTACGTACAAATTCTCAACCCTCTTACTCAATTCCGAGAGTGTTAGAGGGTGCAAAAACTCTCCGAAAATAGTTTTTTTTAGTTTCATGCAATCTCCAATAAGCACGTGCGCAGTGGATCTCTGTCAGTTCCAACTTTTCCCTTGTTTTCGTTTTTTTACATACAAATTCCCTATTCTTAATTGAATTAAGATTTTGGGAATTTCTAGGCCATTCAAGAAGTTTTATAACACCCTCGCCTTGGAACATATGGTAGGTAAAATTTAGCTGAAGTATAACCTTGAATTTTTTATCTCTTATTCCTTGAATATTATTAATTTTTCAAACTCGTACATAAGAATTCATTCACTGCTTTTAAACTTCATAAACAAATATAAATCTGGACTTCTCAAAATCTTTCGACCGAGCTCCCAAGCGAAGACTTTTGCACAAACTGGACCATTTCGGCATTCGTGGCTCCTTGCATCGTTGGATTGACGTTTTCCTAACAAGTAGACTATATAAACTGAGAGTAGGTGACGCTTTTTCACGGGAAAGTATAGTGGAAAGTGGAGTGCCACAGGGATCTGTCCTGGGACCGTTACTATTTGCGGTCTACACCAGTGATATTCCTTATTTTTTTTATTAAACCAGTTAACGCTTCAGGAGGACTTGGACAGGTTACTTCCATTAAATTCAGAAAAGTGTGTCGTGCTCAGAATAGGAAAGAACAACCCAATCGCACCGTACCTTGTTGATGGTCGGTCAACCATTACTTTCGGTGTTTTCCTTCAACGACCTCGGAGTGATCGTAAACAGTACCTTAACTTGGTCCGATCATCGATATGCAAGCGTGCGAACTCGAAGTTATATCTTATTCGGAAGTGTTTCTCGCGAATCTCTTTTCGGTCGTTCTGTAGACTCTACAATACTTATGTGAGACCAATTCTCGAGTACGCCGGTCCAGCGTGGTACCCCGACTTGGCTCGCGATAGGGCTCTTCTGGAAAACGCCCAGAGAAGGGCTATTCGTATGCCCTTTGGACTGAGAAGACCCTCTTACGAAGAAAGACTTTCTATGGCTCAATTAACCTCCTTCGAACTTCGCCGCCACCGTGGTGACCTGATTATCACATTTAAAATATTAAAATTCAATTTTGGAAATCTCGACATGATGTATACCGTTAATCGCGACGAACGTCTCAGAGGTCATCAGTTCAAGCTCAAGAAGGAAAACTTTTCTGCTAGGTCGAGACGGAACTTCCTACCAAACAGGATTTTCGACTGCTGAAATAATCTCAACGCAACCATTGTATCTACTTCATCTACAAACACATTTAAAAACGGACTGGACAAATTTCTATCGGGGTAGATAATGGTTATTTTCTCATTTTATAATATTGTATTTTCTTTTCATTTTGGTCTGTTGTAGAGATATTTTATTTTAATTTCTTTTTCATATGTACATGCTAGTAGGTCAATTATTCTGTAATTTCTCTATTTTTGGGCATAATAGGGACCTGTCCCTCTGCCCTTATCAATATGTAATAATAATAATAATAATAATAATAATAATAAATTACATTTCTATATGCTTCTTCAGAAACTCAATATAAGAATAAAATAGTAGAAGTATTTGCTCAAATGAAAATATCATGCAACATATGTATTATCTGTCCAGACAATGCTCTATTACCTAGGAAATTCCATTCTGTATGCAGTTTCCTTCTCGAATATCTACAACAAATTCTTTCCTAAAAGTCTCATATTTCCAAGCGTGTGTATATCTATCATGTTACATTGAATTCTCCTTGAAATTGTGGAAGAGGCAGAAGAGGATATCTTTCAAATATTCCCTTACTTTAATATATAGGAGGCAATAAAACGATATCTGAAGAACAAAGCCATTGAAAATTATAGATTTCCTATACAACATAAAAAATATTGCGTAGGTCAGAAGTTTCGTGCCCACAAATATAATTCAATACTGCAGAGCATGCGCCTTTCCAATTTCCACTGAGATCGTCACAAAGTGTAATGGATTTTTCGTCCATTTGTCAAAATTATCGAAAGAAAAAATCGAATCTATTCACTGACAAACACATACTTAGGGTACATGCGAGTTTGATAGCCGTGAAAATAGAGATACATTCTGGTAAAATAAACATTTTTAGAATTGAGTTCCTTCGATAATAATTATGATAAGAATTCTGGCCCTTTTTTGAAAATATGAAAGGTGCGTCACGTACATAAACTATAAATTAAAAATACTATCGACTGAGTTCATGTTAGTGCTGCAGATTTTATTCGTGAGAGAAACATAATGTGGGAGTACAAAATATTGTTTGGTTACTGGAGTATTGGAAGCATAAAATTAATCTAGTACTCGGTTTCAAAATAGAATTGAGAGGAACATCAGACCCCATCTGTACCAATCTAACTTCGATAAAGTAGAATCTCTTCTGTTACATAATTCTTATCCTATTATATCAATCATTTATCATTTAATACACCAGGCAACGCCGGTTCCGAACGGCCAATGGGCTTGTAAACGAAGTACATTACCCAGCAATTAATCTCATAATTAGAACCACTAAATTCCTACACAACACCCAAGGGCAAGGTGGGACTCGAACCCACATCCTCGGCTTACAAGCGGTATACCTTACCGCTGGTCTACCGAGGCCTCAATACACCAGGCAAAAGTCATACTGCAACTTTCGTAACAGTCAATAATCATCCACATTCTGAAAACAATCTTTCCAATACTCCAGTAACCAAACAAAACTTTATACTCCCACATTACGTCTCTCTCACGAATAAAATCTGCAGCACTAACATCGTAACATGAACTCAATCGATAGTACATGCGATGTTCAATTTGTCAATATTACTTCTTTCCACTTCAATTCAAAGTAAAATTAAAGATACCACAACTTATTTGAAAATAGTACCATCATCTACACAATAGATTGTTTTGTCTGTAACAGGCCTTTAATGGATCAAAATGTTAGAAACTTTAAAACAAGAATTAAAAACATGAGGAAACTACAATCGTTTCCTTAGAAAAACCAGTGGTTTATCACAGCATTCATTAGAGACAGGTCACCGCATTAATTTCTATGACGCTAGCATCGTCGGAACTCAAAGGCGCCAAAAAAGAGAAGTTTTAACGAAGCACTAGAAATCAATAGTCATCCCAACAATTTCAATATATCAACAGATGCACAGAACATCAATATAATAAATTGCAACATCATAAACATCATCAATGACCGTATTGATAAGAATAACCAACATCTTGTAAACGTGGTGTCAGATTTCCTACCAACTTCCTAAATATTCATCTGTCATACTACCTGGGATTTTTTTCTTAGTTTCAATATGTTATTATTCATTGTCAAATTCAACTTCGTAGTGCGTACGATCACAAGGGGTTTCCTATGAAACTGGTAAAAGCGGCTAGCCGCGTGGTTCGACCGCCTATAGACCATTCATCTTAGGCCAAATTAGGTGGAAATCTCGGAAAATTGACATACCCAGTCAAAAACTTTTATTTTGGCATCCCTAAACTGTTCTCAAAAGTTACATATAATTGGATGGTCGCAAGTGTTAAAATCAGGGGTCAAAGTTCACAAAAATCGATTTTTTTAAATATTTTCTGCCAATATCTCTTTTTCCGCTATTTGTATTTATCATCAATATTGTAGAGAATTAAATTATCTACAACTATTGTGTTTAATATTTTTTCATGCCTCGAACTGTTTTCGAGATAGAGGGCGGAGAACGCGGTGTCAGAGAATCATGTGGGGTCAACTGGTAGTCCCAATCGAAAACCCGTAATATTGTGGTTATAAATTATTGCTAAATATATAATTACCATATTATATATATATTATATATTTATTAACTTTTACATTAAATTTAATCTTTCTTTCTAATAATTCTAGAATCGATCAATTCAATAACACTCATAATCTCTTTCTGTAATTGAAAAATTACTAAGGGACATACTTTAATAACATTTTAATTATATTCTCATTTACACTAATTACATTTGCAGTGAAAATTAATTTAGTACATCTCATTTAAAATCAGCAAACTCTTAAATTGGTAAATACTAACTAAGGACGTCAGTTTCGAGAGTTATGGCTGAGTTATGGTTTATATGTAATAATTTCGATTCATCTCAAAGTGAATTTGTTGAAGAATCTGCCTAATTTGAATGAATTTGCTGCAGCATTTGAAGAAGAAAACTGTCCGGTTCAGATATTATTTGAGAGTGGAATGCAAACCTTATTAGCAGTTTATAATGATCCAAAATCTGTGACTAGTATCGATCATCTCCGTTATGTACTTTACGTCAAGTCAACAAAGTCGAATAAACCTGTGCCGTTATCAGATATTCCACCAACGAGTGAAGCAGCTCACCAACATTTCAATCGCGTTCATTATCAAATTCAAACTTCGTTAGGGCATGATTTAGAACCCCAGGAGTGGGGTTGGACAATGCGTAACGAATTCCTGGAACCTATCATGACTATTTTTCCGCCTGCTCCAGATCAATTACTCAATACAATATTCTGTAACTGCAAGAGTGGCTGTGGCTCAAGATGTGGATGTGGATGCAGGAAAGCTAGGTTACAGAGCGCCTTAGCTTGCGCCCAGTGTAATGGATAAGCTTATCCCAATGCTGTACCATATCAGACCGATATTAATGATGATAGAACCTTTGACCCAGAAATCATGAATGACTTGGAGACAAATCTCGTTGAAGACGGTAATGAAGAGGAACTTGAAATTCTGCAGCAGCGGGACGATGACGACGATGATAAAGAAAAACAAGAAGAAGATGAAGAAGAGAATTGAAATTAGAGCTTAATCTCGAAATTTTATTAATTTTGACAATAATAAATCTATAAAATGACACATTCAATAAAAACATTAATTATAAATTCATTTCTTTTCTTCTTTCCTTATATAGAAAATACTTCATTTAAAATAGATAAGTAACCAAAAAAAATGAATGAGTAAATGAAAAATGATAAATATATATTTAGGAATAATTTATAACCTAAATATTACGAGTTTTCGATCGGGACTACCAGTTGACCTCACATGATTCTCTGACCGCGCGCTCTCCGCCCTCTATCTCGAAAACAGTTCGAGCTATAAAAAATTTTAAACACAAAAGTTGTGGATAATTTAATTTTCTGCAATATTGGTAATAAATACAAATAGCGCAAAACGCCTAGAAAACGAGATGTTTGCAAAAAATATTTAAAAAAATATCAATTTTCGTGACCTTTGACCCTTGATTCTAACACTTGCGACCATCCAATTGTATGGGACTTTTGAGAACAGTTTAATGATGCCACAATACAAGTTTTCATGTGGTAATATAGGTACTGGGTATGTCGATTTTCCGAAGTGAACCGCCTATAATGACTGGACTATAGGCGGTTAACCACTAGTGCGTAAGGAGCCTAATGATGCTAAAAGTAAATTTAACAAAAAAATTACAATTGTAGGAAACAAATTATCATGTTTGGCTATTTATCATTGTCGAATTCAACTTCTTAACTTCGTAGTGCGTACGATTACAAGCGGTTGCCTATGAAACTGGTAAAAGCGGCCAGCCGCGTGGTTCAACCGCCTAGGCGGTTAACCTATAGTGCGTAAGGAGTAGGGTTGCCATCACCTACATTGCCGATGCCGGACAAAAATTTAAAAAACCCCGGACATTTCTGTGAAATTATGTTTTTCCCCGGACAATCTGTAAAAAAAATTTTTTTAAATAAAATAAAACATCGTTTATATTTTAATTTTTTCATTTATTTGAACTTTAAACCGCTTGTTCGCTATATAAACAAAACAACAAAAAACAAATAAAATTCTATTATACACAGTTCGCAGTTTTCTCTTTTTTTTGGTATCATCAAATAAAAAACAACTCATGACGATAATTTTTTGGTGGATCAAAAATCAAATAGACTAGATTCTACATTATAATAGCAAATTATAGGATAGGTCATCTAGTTCGGTTAGATAGGTTAGGTACCCAAAAGTCTAAATTATTTACTTATTAACTATAAATCAAAAGTAAGTAACAAGTTTTAATTTTAACGAGATCGAGTTCTTTTCACTAATTCAACTTAACTTGAAATTTTTCAGATTTGCCAATTTTTCCCAAAATGTCTTTATTTTTCATCATCAATTTGTAAAAGTCGAGCAACTCAAGTCTTTAAAATTGGACATTATTTTGATCAGAGAAGAAAGCGTATGTGTATTCAGCAAGTTTCTCTCCTTCCTCTCCATTACTGCGACCCTAGCGAAAAAACTCACTCTACATTCGCATTGTGAGCTGATATACAAAAATATTGCTATGCAATTTTGAGCAGTTTAGAAAATAGATGTTTCGAAAAAATTCGGCCACAACTGGTTCGCATTTAATAGCTCATCTGCGTCACTGACACTCAAGCTTCACACACCCGGACACAAAATTTGTCCGGGTTTTACCCGGACATATTTTGAAAGCCCCGTCCGGACGACCCCCGGACGCCCCCTAAACTAGGACAAATCCGGGGAATCCCGGACGGATGGCAACCCTAGTAAGGAGCCTAATGCTAAAGATAATTTCAACAAAAAAAATACGATTGTAGAAAAAAAATTATCATGGTTTGTTTTTACTTTCAGGTAGCAACATTAACCTGATCTTCAGGGTGATTTCAACACCAGTTATTTAAATAAACAAAGTATTTCATATAAATCAAATCCCTTTGTTTCATATAAGCAACTGCTCGAATTTCAATATAAATTTTATTATAAACAAGAATTAGAATGTTCCATATTTTGTTCTACAAATAAATATCATTGAGAAACAAGCTTCATTGATTTTATGTTCCCCAGGGATGCCGACAAGATTCAACACCCAAAAACCCGGGAAACTGTTTTTTTGGAATCGCTGGCTCTTTGCCTACTAGACCAAAATAAAACATAATTTTCGGAAATTATTATGTAAATAACTATTGAAATTTATAATCAGATACATCAATTTTTATTTTCCTTATGGAGTTTCCATATTATACATCACTGAAAGTTCATTCAAGTGCGAATGAAAATTATTAGTATCGAACTAATAATTTTTATAAAAGTTTGTACTGAATTTGTACTGAATACTATAATTTGTAGAATTATAAGTTGTATTTCAAGTAATTTTTAGGTTGTTTAGATTTAATATTAATAACGTAGTCCTGCTTCAGAAGGTGAGATAATCGTTAAAAATTAATTAGAGAAACAACAAGTATTACGACATTCCTTGCTTGATGAGAGTAATATAACGGAATAATTGAATGGGATTTCTAGCGAAGACCTCATTGTGTTAATTGGATGCATACTGCGGCGTCCAATCTGCAGGAATATTTTCGTAACATAGACCAATCCAATTATTTCCTATACTCCAAATGTATTCAGTGTTTCGTTAACAAAATTCAGGAGAATTAGAAGCCGTATTTACCATATCCGTTACGTGGTTACCGAAACTCATTCAACGATCAAAATAGAAGCATCTGAATAACATGACATTTTGAGGAATATTTACACAATATTGGCTGTTATATTCGATAAAAATATTCCATTTCATATTATTCAACATTTTGAATCATATAATAATAATAATAATAATAATAATAATAAGTTTTATTTCCTCTGATTACATAAAAGTAATATGGGAAAGTGTCAACAGAAAAATTGCACATACTAATGTGACACTGTACAGGTATTTACAATGAAATAGTATACATATCATTACAAATACTAACAAAAGAACATCACAAAATCACATTAATACTTCTGTAAAATATTCGTCAACGGAATAAAATACTCTATCTAAAAGTAGTGATCTAACAGCTGATTTGAAAGGCCTAAGATTATCGATTTTTCTAATTCTGTGGGGTAGGTGGTTAAATATTTTTATACCCAATACATTGCAGCTCCTTTGTACTTGAGTTAAACGTGTAAAAGGTACATGAAGCAACTGCGAGGTAGACCTCCTCGTACTATATTGATTCACATCACTACAGCTAACCAAAGAAGATAAATTTCTTTTAATATAGATCACACAAGCATAAATAAACATACAGGGTACAGTTAAAAAATTACTCTTATAAAAATTACGACATGACGTTAATCTAGTGAGACCAAAAATTGAACGAACAATTCTCTTTTGAATTTTAAAAACATAATCCGCATTGGTACTATTTCCCCAACAAAGTATACCATATTCCAGCGCCGAGTTGACTGAAGCATAATAATACATCTTTAAGATATTCAGGTCACAATAGTTCTTAAGTTGCCTTATTGCAAAATTTAACGAAGAGAGTTTACCGCTCAATACCGCTACATGATTTTTCCAGTTTAAATGATCATCCATCGTAACACCCAAAAACTTCACTATACTTCACATATCATACATAATGTGTAAAGGTTATATTTGTTCTAGGAATCAGTAAGTATATTCTTTATTCAAGCGTATGAATAATGAGAACATATCAAAAATTTTTACAAAGTGAATGTATTAGAAGATTCATAAAACCATCGGTGTTTTATTTGAATTATTATAATTTGTACACTCCAATTAATAATAAAAACGTGTGAGCAGAGCTTCGTCACTAAGGTCGTATCTCATTTTTGTTCTTATTTATATACAAATTATCAGTTGGGGACTGTGTAAGTAAGCGAAAACTTAAAACTAATAAAAAAATAACTCTACTATGTAATTGAGGTTGAGGAAAATAGTTTAAACCACCAAAAGGCAATTTTCTAATATTACCTCGATCTAATTTACGTACTACATTCTGACTATTGAACTCAATCTGCGGAAGCTATGGAGGTGTGCAAAACCACAAAAAAAACAAGAAATATAGTATACTTCGAAAACAATCTTACATACATAGTTTCAGGTTATTCGGTTTGATGGAAGTCGTTGAGATGGCAATATGTACCAGAAATATATATATATATATATATATATATATATATATATATATATATATATATATATATATATATATATATATATATATATATATATATATATATATATATATATATATATATATATATATATATATATATATATATATATATATATATATATATATATATATATATATATATATATATGTATATATATATATTGATATATATATATATATATATACATATATATATATATATATATATATATATATATATATATATGTATATATATATATATATATATATATATATATATATATATATATATATATATATATATATAAATATATATATACAGGGTCCTGCAATAGTACCGCGGTGTTCCATCTCTATTTGGGAAACAGATAGAAATCTATATTTCTATATTACCTTGTTGCTCGAGCTCGACAAAATAAAAATATTGTCGTTCACACAGGGTGTTCAATTTCTTCTGGACGGATATCAACTATGTTTTTTCAAATAGCAACCTATATTTTTTATCGCTTCATTGGTTTCTACATAGAAAATAAAAGACACTTTGTGTATATCTTCACTTCGAAAATATTGACGGTTTTCGAGATTTCGAGCATGACAGGTTTTTTTTTCTAATATTTGCCACTCAGAATATTTCAAATTATACAGTTGTGCCAAGTCCAATTGAAATTCATTTTTGGTCAAATGTTCTACATTGGTAACTCTCTCAAACGATATATCTGAAATCAACCTGCGATATACAGGGTATGAAAAATCGCTTGCCACATATTGTAAATAAAAATGTTCAGAATCTTCCTTATTTCAAATGGAACACCCTATATATTATAGATCCATCAGAAGCGCCAAGAAAGGTTCTACAAATATCATGAAGTATTCCCTATGGCTAAGTTCACTAGTTTTTCTATAAAAAGCGAAAAACGGCAAATATTCATATTTCTTCGCTATAATCTCAATGAACGGATTTTTTCAAAAATAACTTGTTGGTAGATAAACAAGTTGTGAATTACACCACAAAATATACGTTGTATATTTGAAATAATTTCAATAATCTCCAAAATTGAGCCATATTCTTTCGATCTAAAACAACCTTTCAGCGAATAAAATATTTATTGGAAATCGAGTAGTCTGGCAAATGACAGATCAAAATATTTGCCTTCAAATAAGTGATTCATTAAGTTGAACTTTCGATATAATTTTATCAGAATGTTGTTATTTTTAGTTAAATATTCAACATTGGTTACACTCTCAAACAATAATTCTGAAATCAACCTGTGATATACAGGGTATGAAAAACCGCTAGCCACATATTGCGAATAAAAATTTGCAGATTATTTCTTATTTTAAATAGATCACCTTGTATATTATCGATCCATAACAAATATTTTGATCTGTCATTCGCCAGACTACTCGATTTCCAATAAATATTTTATTCGCTGAAAGGTTGTTTTATATCGAAAGAATATGGCTCAAATTTGGAGATGATTGAAATTATTTCAAATATACAACGTAAATTTTGTGGTGTAATTCACAACTTTTTTATCTACCAACAAGTTATTCTTGAAAAATTCCGTTCATTGAGATTATAGCGAATAAATATGAATATTTGCCGTTTTTCGCTTTTTAGAGAAAAACTAGTGAACTTAGCCATAGGGAATACTTCATGATATTTGTAGAGCCTTTCTTGGCGCTTCTGATGGATCTATAATATACAGGATGTTTCATTTGAAATAAGGAAGATTCTGAACATTTTTATTTACAATATGTGGCAAGCGATTTTTCATACCCTGTATATCGCAGGTTGATTTCAGATATATCGTTTGAGAGAGTTACCAATGTAGAATATTTGACCAAAAATAAATTTCAATTGGACTTGGCACAACTTTATAATTTGAAATAATCTGAGTGGCAAATATTGGAAAAAAAAAACCTGTCATGCTCGAAATCTCGAAAACTGTCAATATTTTCGAAGTGAAGATATACACAAAGTTTCTTTTATTTTCTATGTAGAAACCAATAAAGCGATAAAAAATATAGGTTGCTATTTGAAAAAACATAGTTGATATCCGCCCAGAAGAAATTGAACACCCTGTGTGAACGACAATATTTTTATTTTGTCGAGCTCGAGCAACAAGGTAATATTGTAGAAATATAGATTTCTATCTGTTTCCCAAATAGAGATATGGAACACCGCGCCACTGTTGCAGGACCCTGTATATATATATATATATATATATATATATATATATATATATATATATATATATATATATATATATATATATTGATACAGTTTGTCTGCTAGAGTTCGCACCATATGGAAATTTTTTGACTATCAATTTTATGAAAAAAAATTATTCTTTATAAAAAGTTTCCCATGGTCTGAAACCTGAAATGCAACGATCAGATATAAATTTTTTTCAGTCGTATACAAGATTTTCAAAAACATATTAATTTGGCTCAAGAGTAGAGTACCTTTATTTTTGACTTTTTTAAGAAGACAATTAATTTAAAATGGTATATTAGGTTAAAATATACAGTTATCTCTTCATGGTTCTCACCATAACTGAATTATTTATTATCAATTTTGTTATGTATCAATAATTTTAATGCATCTTCAAAATACTGCAAAACAGATGTTGTCGGTATTGTCAAAAATAAAGGAACTTTACTATTGGGCCAAATTCTTATTTTTTAAATAATTTCGTACTTATACGACTGAAAGAAATCTGCCGACGACACAAAAATAGTGACCAAATCCAAAGACTCATCTCTACAAGACAGTGAACTTACTTTGACAGTTTGTTAAGCTACCAAGAAGATACCAATGAACATCTGACTTCACCACTTTCGAAAATTGAGTTATTATCTACTGATGAGATCTGAACCATACATTACATTTTTTTAGTGTTTCATGGTAGATTCAGTAGGTAATCAATAAATGAATTGAAGAGGTGCTCAGGTTTGTAACTCAGTCAAGATATACCAAAGTGGAACAAATTTTGGTTTTTTTAATGTTTCAGAAATAAGCAACGGATGAAAATAACTACAAGTATAAAGTTATTTTAAAAAATGCGTAAGCAGGAAACCTCCGTCACTAAGGTAATATTTTGTACTTATTTTCATCATTTTTTACATACAAATTTTCAACCCCCTAGGACAACTTGGAGGATCTGTGGACAGTTGAAACCTTGAAACTCTATATTTAAACAGCGAAGGTTTAGAAAAAGTAATAAAACTCTCTATGGACAGTTCCATTACTCAATTCACGTACTAATTTAAAACCATTTATCTCAATCCGCAGTAGCTATAGGGGTGCACATTTCTAACCATATAAGTCGATTTACAGGGGAATCAGAGATGCAAAAATAATTACCTAACCTATTTTCTCAAATCCATACTCCCCCCAAAAAGTCCCAAAATGTCGAAATTCGAATATATATTTCGCAGCTAATACATGCACCTTCCTTCTACTGCTTGAATAGTTTAGACATACCAAAATTTTGACTGATTCTATCCAAAATTAGATATTTTTGGCCTGCTTCAAAACTGTAGTTGTTCAAATTGAGCTTATTCAGTTTGATGAGGGGACGCTGAAGATGCCAAAATATACACACGTGTATATATATGTATATATATATATATATATATATATATATATATATATATATATATATATATATATATATATTTACAATATTCACAAAAACTCTTCTCTGCCAATTAGTCAATTCATCTATTCATCAAATTTTTTCTTTCACAAAATAGGTACCTACCTACCTACTTAACGAATTTGTTAACAGCTGGTGAGAGCAAATAAAAAGTTATTATATATTTTTGAAGATTAGCGGGATTCTGCGATCTTTAACGTTAGCAAAATGATCTATAATATCCTCATAAAATTTTTTGTCTTTCGCCAAAAGTTTTACCAATTCCTTTTCAATAGACAACAAACTAATATTTTTTTTCAAACGATCCTGGCTCATTGAATTTCGTAAATAAGTTTTAATTCTCTTAAGAGTGGAAAACGAGCGCTCTACGGAAGCCAATGTCACCGGGATAGAAACAATTAGACATAAGAGTTTATAATCTTGATTCAAATCATTATCAAAAAGGTATATAATAGTCCTCACATGATTTTCATTTTGCCCCAAAATTTCATTGTCATTATAAACAACACACAGTTCACTTTTTATGGCCACCTTATCAAAAAAAGTGTATTTTTGAAATAAATTTTCCAAAAGGTTATCTGGAAAATTAGCCGAAAATCCAATAAACAAATTTTTATAGAGTAAGTCGAAGAAATGCAGTTCTTTCAAATCAGAGAACCTTATTTCTATTTGACCCCTAATAGTATCCAAAATTTCATAAAATATTTGCTTATAGTGAAGCTCCATATCTGCGTAACTGAATTTCTTTCGTTTTGGGCTAAATTGAGTCGTATCATCAGTAGTTTAAAATACAGAAAATGGTTTTTTTAAATAAACTTCTGCACGGAATTCTGACATTTTTTCCAAAAAAAACTTGAGCCGATTTCGTGAGTAAATTACATCTGAAAACTTGTGCTGTAAGATTTGAAAAACTATTTCTGTTTGTTCAAAAATTAATTTGAAGATGTTTAAAAAATATATGAATTCCTTATCTTGTAAGTAAGATATTAATCCGCGTGCGGTATTTAAAGTTACTTTATCGGTGAAAAATTCCTCACTTTCAACTATAGAATTGAATCCTCAAATCCTAAGCGGCCCCAAACACAGACATTTTCACTAGTAAAAAGTAAACACTGCCAACAAAATAATTTATTTTTTACCTGTGATCCGGTTAGGCATGGATGTCTCTCATAATTCCTTGTATTAAAACCGCGGTTTTGTTGTCTGTTACGCTGCACCAAATTGTTTAATTCAGGGGTAGGTCGCAATGTTTTTATCAAAACTTTATCCTCATAACTTAGTGCACTAAAGTTATGGGATAACAAATATTCCACTAAGTCATCATTGAAATTTTTGAAATAAACTTCAGTAACCAAACTCATTTTAAAACAATACGCGAGCAATATAAGTAAACACGCTGCCATTAGTAACTACGATTCAATTAATGCTTTCCAACGAATTCACTCGTGATTGGTCGACATTGTATGAGACTGGGTCTCTATCGGTGTTGCCATTTACATGTGTTTTGCTTTTCTATTGCAATGAAGTATTCATTCGGATTATTTGCACCGTTGTTTGCTTTTCTGTGGCAGGCATAATGAACGTTGAGAATATACCTTTCTAAGCCTCCTTGCCACAAATCTTGAAATGAATGAAATGCAGTAAATGTAAATAACTTCTATCTCAATTAATAAATTATATTATATAATGTAGGTTGAAAGGAAGGTAGGTGCATACAATAACATGATTTTGATTAATATGAATATGCTGAATGCTGACTATTCAATATAATATATTAGTGATACACGGAATATTGTTGAGGAGGAGGCTTAGCCTCCTTAGCCTCCTTTGACTAGCCGCCCCTGATATATATGTATATATATATATATATATATATATATATATATATATATATATATATATATATATATATATATATATATATATAAATATAAGTATATATTAATATATATATATATATATATATATATATATATATATATATATATATATATATATATATATATATATATATATATATCTACCGCACCTGACTGATGACTCTCGAAAAAGAACAATTGTCTATTAATTTCGGGAAAAATACGACGACAAAGCGCTCTGAAACCACGTTGAAACGGTGAACATAAGTTATTATATATCGAATAATTTCCCCTGAAATAGCTCTTGAACCAGTGTCGGCGCAAGAGCACCTAGACACTATGCAAACACAAGAAAAACTGTTTCTAATTTATTCTCAAACGGAATATCTTATATCTACCCATTCACGCATTATCCGGCGCCGCCTTGAAGAGTTGTTAATAGGTTCGTCTTTCTCATTGAAACGTATTCACAGAAAATGTAAATTTCAAAATCTAGATAATTATGTCACACTTGAAGACAACCATTCATATGCTCACCACTCGGAAATATGCTTTTCGACGGATTTGTTCAGGTACTTTGGTAATAATTTATTTCATATTTATGCCGTGCTGAAATTCACTGCAGTAATTTATTCTACTACTCTATTTAATGATGAATATTTTATGCTGCTTGTATTTGAATAAGGATTCTTCATGATTTCAAACGAAAATAATAATACTAAAGAAATACTAGAGATAAAATATACATATTCCTTCACTGGATTTAGAAAATTCGTGTTTACGATCATTTTATTGCCTCGGAAAGTGCATTGTTGATGATCTACTTCAGTAAATTGGCATGAAAGCTTAGTGAAGTGCCATAAGAGCTCAGTAAAATACGCTTTTTTCTAACCTTCCGGTTAGTACCTACCCAGTTCCCGGACGATTTTCGATTGAAGTATAGCACTTTTCGGGTCTAGTCCGGGAAGTTCATAGTTCCCAAACTAGGCTGGCAACAATTAAATCGTTTTTTTCATTTATACACTCAATAAACGAATAGTAGTATGAAAATATATGTTGGTAGGCTTTTATTAAATGAATGAAGAGTCAGTTCTCATGCATTTGCTTTGGATACTGATGATTATTTATTCAGATAGATTAATCAATTAGATTTATTGTGATTTTCTAAGCCATAGACCAATGAATGTTGAATTGAAGGAATCTTTATATAGCGTTGTAAAATAGCCAAATGTAGGAAATAAGTTTCAATGTCATGACAATTAGACAATTTATGTTCTCTTTTAAGATTTATCATGACATCTTAAGATCAAGAAATATTGAATTCAATTTATATCTAACTGCGCTCAACGGCTCAAACCAGGATGTTAGTATGTAATAACAGCGAAATAAAATAGACAAATAAGCGAAACAGATTTTCAAAGTGGCAAAAAGAAATACTGATCCAATTTATGTTGACCTTCTTGAGATTTGATATGTTTTCTTTCGATCAACAAATCTTGAATTTGGAGTCGTGGGATGGTTCAGGAATGGCGCGTGCTTATAATATTCTCCCTACTCGTAACTTTAGCGGCCTATCCCTCTAGATAACCGCTGTCCTGTAGTTCAGTTTTCTTGTGTTTTTTAGTTCAGTTTCTAAGATTAATTTTTTTTTGGCTTTCTCTCGTTTGTCTTACTTTTACGTGGGACTAGCTTTATCTGTTTTCATAATCGTGAGGAAGTCCATTATTGTCAAACAGATAAAGTTATAAATTGTAATTATAATTGGTTTTAAGTAAATTGGCGAAATAAATAGTTTGATTAGATTTGATTTTTAACCTGGAATTGCTTATTCACCGAAGACAGTTTTCTAGTACTTATTGTAGGAATGTTAAACATATAACGAAACAAATTTCCATGCGAATGGAAATAGGAAATATCCGATTAGTTTATAAAGATTTCAAGTTTTAGATTAATGAATCTTGAATTATTTATATAGACAATGAGGATAGAATGAAGTGAATGATTACATATCATTGTAAATATATAAACACCTATTTTCAAGATAGGTTACAATTGAACAGGTAAAAAACAACAACATTATCGAAATCATATTAAAATAATGGTTAATAATAACAATTTATACATTTATTAAATGAAATAATGCATGACGCACGTTTCGGTGAAACTTCACCTTCTTCAGATGCTAAAGGCAAACTAACCGTGTTTCTCCGTTATATCGAAAACAAGAAATAAAAAGATGACAAATTGTGTAGAAAGGGTGAATAGAAGGATGGTTACAAATAATTAGTAGAATAGGAAAAAACAATTATGAACTGCTAGTCAGGTAGTTCGGTAATTTCGAAATGATTGAGAAGGGGGCTTGAAGTATGATCGATTTGGCTATTCAATAGGAAACCGGAATGCTTGTATTTATTCATCTGTGATGATTCTAAAAAATTAAGTTCAATTCCTTTACTTTCAGCATTTAATTTAAAATATTGATAATTAATAATCAAAATTGAATGTGTGATTTTCTTGGATTAAATGGTTTGCATAATGTGAATCCGACCTTTGATTAACAAAGCTACGTTTGTGTTCTGAAATTCTAGTTTGAAAACTTCTGAAAGTTCTACCAGTATAAAACTTATCACAATCGCTACAATTAATTTTGTTGTGCTCATATAAGAGAGATTTAAGTTTTTTACTTGAATTTTCGATTATCTAAGCACAACACTAATATTGCTTATTGTGCCGGTAATAATTTAGGAAATCATATAAAAATAATAAATTCGAAGTTCATAAATATAATAAATCAGGAGTTTATAAAATTAATTGTGGTGACTGTGTTAAGTTTTAATACATTGGTAGAACTTTCAGAAGTTTTCAAACTAGAATTTCAGAACACAAAAGTAGCTTTGTTAATCAAAAGTCGGATTTACATTATGCAAACCATTTAATCCAAGAAAATAACACATTCATTTTTGATTTTAGAATATTAAATTTTTTAGAATCATTACAGATAAATAAATACAAGCATTTCGGTATCCTATTGAATAGCCAAATCGATAATAATTCTCAATCTTTTCAAAATTACCGAACTACCTGACTAGTAGTTCAGAATTGGTTTTTCGTATTCTACTAATTATTTGTAACCATCCTTCTA
The DNA here is from genome assembly GCA_030704885.1 of Cynegetis impunctata. NCBI lineage: Eukaryota > Metazoa > Arthropoda > Insecta > Coleoptera > Coccinellidae > Cynegetis > Cynegetis impunctata. Next base: position 174,228 of record JARQZK010002264.1, on the reverse strand, counting down.
TTCACCCTTTCTACACAATTTGTCATCTCTTTATTTCTTGTTTTCGATATAACGGAGAAAAATGGTTAGTTTGCTATTAGCATCTGAAGAAGGTGAAGTTTCACCGAAACGTGCGTCATGCGTTATTTCATTTAATAAAAGTGTAAATTATTATTGTTAACCATTGTTTTAATATGTTTATTAATTTACACCATGCATCGGCCCAATCAATCCAAAATTATCGAAATCAGCATACCTTTGAAATGAGTTCGTCGTGGTTGGCTAGATGGGCCCGGCAATGGATGCAGGAATAAGTGCGATGACATTGTGGTAGATAGGCCTGAAACGTCTTCACCATGGTGACCTGACTGCTGCTGGTGCTGCTGTTGGCTGCGACGGCAGGCCATGCGGAGCGGTCACACCTACAACAATTGAAAAAACATTATAATAAAGGAGTCTATGGAAAATTTTGGAGAATGAGAGAACATGAGAAAATAAACAAAAATGACGAATTCTATTTATGTGGAAAGATTTTACATGTTCAATAGCAATAAAAATTCTAGAGGTGTTCCATTGTTCATGTACCTGGAGTATCTATAAAATGGTTAATTTCAATGAATTACCGCACTCAGAAACCACCAAATTGGTCAATTTTTACGTATATTATATATATATATATATATATATATATATATATATATATATATATATATATATATATATATATATATATATATATAAATGAAAGAAGCAAAGTTATCGGTCTAGCCCGCATATGTCGAAGCAGCCGTTGACACGTGGCTGCTTCGACATATGCGGGCTAGACCGATAACTTTGCTTCTTTCATTTACTATTTCCCCGCGATAAATTTCTTCTTTGTATATATATATATATATATATAATATATATATATATATATATATATATATATATAATATATATATATATATAGATATATATAATATAGTAAATGTTTAGTAAACTGTGTTAGTGAAATATGCTTAGATGAAGTAGTAGTGGGTATTATCTTGAAGAGAAATGTTTTTGTTTGTGATTGAATTAATACAATACAATACAATACAAATCATTTATTTCCATGGACTTTTATAAGTATAGGATAATGTCAAAATGTACAAAATATATAGTGTAATACAAAGTACCTATCTTTACAAAAAGTAAAAAAATAAAATCACAAAATTATCACATACAGTACACATTATTAAAAATTATTAAACATGTACATAGATATATATATATATATATATATATATATATATATATATATATATATATATATATATATATATATATATATATATATATATATATTCTATCCTTTCCTTAACTTTGGTAAAAGGTCAGAGACGTTGCAATTAATAAATTGGTTAATAGAGTAAAACGTGTTCCTAATAAAGTTATCTTTCAGCATAGTTTTAAAAGAGGTGTATTTCTGAATCTTTTTTATTTCTGTTGGTAATTTGTTATAAAATTTAATTGGTAAAACTAAAGGGCTATTGGCTACTTTTGAGAGCTTGTGTTTAGGAATCTCCAAGTTTAAATTTGCTCTTAACTCATACGTGTTTCTGGAAATTGGATAATTGGTTATATTCTTTTTAACATGCATTATTGATGTAAAAATAAATAATGAAGGAAATGTTAGTATTCCTAATTCAGGAAATAATTGTTTACACGAATATGTATACGGCTTAAATGTAATTGTTCTTACTGCCCGTTTTTGGGCTCTAAAGACCTCGCCAGCCCTGGCGCAGATTCCCCAACATATAATACCATATGTTAGGCATGACTGTACGTAGCCATAATAATAAAGCAGTAATAGGGAAACGTCAACTCTTTCTCTTAGTTGCCATAATACATAAGTGGATAAGGAAAGTTTTTTTAAAACTGCATCAACTTGACTTGACCATGTAAGATGCTCGTCAAGAATAATGCCCAGATATTTCGTGACTGTATTCTGTTTAATTGAACTATTATGCATCTTAACAAGTAAGCTTTTATTTAGATCTGCAAGTGAAAATAACATCATTTCGGTTTTTGATTGATTTAAGACGAGACCATTATTTTGACAAAAATTAATCATTCTATTCACGGCACCAGTTGACATTTTAGACAACAAATCAAGATCACTATAAGATGTCGTAACGTTTGCATCATCCGCAAACGCCCCCACATAGTGATATGGGAATTCATACATGACACTATCATATTTTATAAAAAATTATAAATAAAAGCGGGCCCAAGATGCTGCCCTGGGGTACGCCACTGGTCACTGGTAAATAGCCTGAGTTAACCGATAGATATTCATTTTTTAAGTTAGTTTTCTGCTCTCTATCTGTAATGAATGATTCTATCCACCCGTAGGATACACCGCGCATTAATGGTGTGTAAGTAGTGCAATTTTGAATAATTTGCGATGATATTGAAAGTTTTCTTTATTTTGCAATTTTTATAGTTTTGAAAAAGGCTTGGAAACTAGCCGAAACGTTAACAAGAATGGAAATAAATTTTGAATAATTTAAAGTAGAACATCAATATTATAAACCCTAATACCCACTAATACTTCATCTAAGCATATATATATATATATATATATATATATATATATATATATATATATATATATATATCTTTAGGCCCCTATACACGGCCGTTGATGTCTTAACACATCAACGTGCATCCAAGAACGTGCAACCAATAACGTTAATGTGGATGCAAAAATACCCACGTTTTTGAATGCACACTCCGGATGAACGCCGCGTTGATGTTTTCTGAATCACTTGAATCTTTGAATGCGCATTCAACGAACACGTACAGGTGTGTGAACGTGTGGATGCGATTTAACGTTATATTGATTGTACATTCTTGGATGCACGTTGATGTATCAAGACGAAACTGTAGTTTTGTACGTACGTGTGTATGCAATAAGGTTTTTGGATGCACGTTCTTGGATGCACGTCGATGTATTAATTTATCGTCGTCCGTGTGTAGCCCGCATTTGGCTGTAGTGTTTTGTATATTTCTACGTTTCTGGTTCACGTTCGTGATTCAGAACACAACCGTGTCAACGAGGCTTTATTCTACAGTAGGCTAATTACAATACGTAAACTTGTGCAGCGTAAGTATGCGTTTGACTTCGATTGTTCAAAAATGTTCAACGGTCAAGCCAGACCTCCTTATCAATAAGAACAGTATCATTTTGCAATATTATTTTTCTTCAGTGGAATATAACGCGTCAGTTAATTGCTAGAGCAATAAGACCAGATTATAAGATTCAATTACAAATCATTCGATATTCAAATGCAAAATCAAGGCCGTTTTTTTTTTAATTAACGAGCAAATTATTATTTCAACTTCCTGGTTACAATTTCACAATATTTAAAATGATCCACTGCACGCGATAGCCTCCAAATTTATAATGATACGAACAACGTGCGTTCCAGTTGAATAACAATAATATCTGGAATTACTGAGGCGCCCAAACATCTCTTTCAATAATTGTTTACACGCTTTTATTAGCTTTGTATGTATCTATGTAACTGAATCTTTGAACGTGATTCTCACCCCCTTCAAAAAATCGGATTGTTTTGAAACTTTGTACACTCACCAAGAACCGATAAAAATGTAATTTGTTAATTAAATTTTTTCCATTATCCTGATCAGGACCTTCAGGATTAGCGATTTTCCAAATCCGATACCCAGTAGGCACAAAAAGCCGATTATTCGTTGCTACAAAATTATCATCGTTTTAAAACTATTGAAGCAAAGATAAATAATAGTAACAAAAAAATTAAAAACACGCTTTTGTAGTTTGCATGACTGAAAAATAGAAAATGAATAAAAGCTGAAAAAAACTGAGGAACACGCCTTTGTAGATAACCGAACTAAACAGTAAAAAATAAATAATTGTTTGAAAAAACTGGAAAATACGCTTTGATAGAAAAGTAATAGACCAGGGTAGAAGCCTTTAAAAATGATGAAAAATTGAAAGAATATAATAAAAATTAAAGAAAAAATAAATTACGGGCGATCTGAGGTCGGGAAGGGGAAAGGGGTTGGTTTTTAGGGGTAAAAAACGGTTTATCTCGATTTCCGGCAAAACTACAAGTCCTATGAAAAAAGTCGAATGGCAAAATTGTAGGTAATAAAAAGATCTACAACTTTTGTGTCTACACTTTTTTCAGATAAACCTCAAAATTTATGTGAAAAACTCAAAGAACCAAGTTTTTGGTTTTTTATTTTTATCTTTTACAAACAAATTTTTTTTTTCATGCAATTTATCTTTCTATGTCCCAAAAAAAAAGTCGAATGGCAAAATTTGGTAATAAAAAGATCTGCAACTTTTGTGTCTACACTTTTTTCACATAACCTCAAAATTCATGTGAAAAACTCAAAGAACCAAGTTTTTGGTTTTTTATTTTTATCTTTTACAAACAAATTTTTTTTTTCATGCAATTTATCTTTCTATGTCCCAAATCATTATGAATCATCGCAACAGATCAGGAAAATTTCCATAAAAACTAATGATGAATTCATTCACCACAGCTTACAAACTGGCCTCCTTATCATAATTTGGATTTTCCCGAGGATTTCGAGAGAATCGTACAAAATTTTTTTTCTCGAAATCAGTAGCAGATACGACAAAACTATAGGAGACCGAAAAGTTTAGTATAATAACAAAGCTTCTTTTTACGTTTTTTTTTTCAAATTAACAGTTGCACACCAAAAAAAAGTTCTTGAGGAAAACAGGTGACAGTGTTCCAGAAAAAATATCACCATGTAGATCTGCTATCGAAATTTCCATGTCACGTGGTGAGAACTCTCAAATGTAATATCTATGCCAAATTTCAGTTGAATATCTTGTAGAGTGTAGATACTATGAGAAAAAAACTTAACTGTAACTGTACTGTAATTTATTTAATTTGAAATATTTTATTTTGACTTAATATCGAAAAAGCACCCTAATTTTCAATCGGAAATTCTCCCGTCAAAATATCAGCTTTTTTCAAAAAGTTGTTGTGCTTTCTGTTCGTTGAAATCTCTACTTTCCGATGATGTGAAAAGAAATACATTTCTATAGTAAATGTTAACAAACAAATGAGTTAATAAAGTTAATATTTAATAATACACATACGATCTTTTGAGAAAGTTGTAGAATCTTCTTTAAATTATATGCGTAGATGCCTATTTATTGCTATTTTAAGATAACTTATATACCTGAGTGACCTACGGAAAAATTTAGCCCATCAAAAGGTATTTCATAGAGAATTTGTGAAAAGGCTAGGAGGGTCTGGGCCTTACTACATACCTGTTATTTCGTAGCTGCTGTAAAATTTACTATAGTAATCTATTTTTTTTACACCATCGGAAAGTAGAGATTTCAACAAACAGAAAGCATACCAACTATTTGAAAAAAGCTGATATTTTGATGGGAGAATTTCCGATTGAAAATTAGGGTGCTTTTTGGATATTAAGTCAAAATAAGGTGAAAAAATAAATATTTCAAATCAAATAAATTACAGTATATTTGGGACATAAAAAGGGAAGTGTTCACCAAATTTCGTGAGAAAAAAAGGGTTATGTGAAAAAAGTGTAAATACAAAAGTTGTAGATCTTTTTATTACCTACAATTTTGCCTTCGACTTTTTTCCGTAGGACTTGTAGTTTTGCCGGAAATAGAGATAAACCGTTTTTTACCCTTAAAAACTCACCCCTTTCCCCTTCCCAACCTCAGATCGCCCGTTATTTATTTTTTCTTTAATTTTTATTATATTCTCCCTCTTTTCCAATTGGTTTCATTCTAATATTATTTTTTGGTTTCAAAAATTATCGACCCTGGTCTATAAACTAAAAAGTAGAAAATAATTCAAGGAATTTAAATTAAAAATAGTGTAATTGACGATAAAAATTTGTTTTAGGGGGCTTCTTAAGACATTTCCATAATGACTCTACTTTCAATAATATCTGTCATTAAAATATTATAACAATTGACTTTTAGTTTGTTTTTTATCAAATCGTGTTTTTTAGTTTTTTTAAACTATTATTTATTATCAACGGGATGTTTCATTACTGGACAGCCGCCATCGTAAAAGTTTAACGCGAATCATTGCATGTGCTATGTACCGTAATTTTATTAAGTCTACTCCTTTCACGATGTAATTAATGATCAAACGTCCAATAAAAATGAGACGATAATCCTTTCGGAACTAAGAAAGCGCCATGATTAACAGGGCAATATAGTGATGACAAGATTCTTGTTATAGATGAGACATTTAGGCAGTTGAGTAATATACCACATTTTTCCGGTGAATAATATACTTATTAGTTTATAAGTACTTAAGGTGGATATTTCGTGAAACATGTTCATGATTTTTTATTGTTATGAATATGTTGGCGTTACTGGAAACCTCAGCCAGCTTGAATTCTTCAATTCATTACTCTCATGTAATAAAATCGCATAGATAATATGTCTGTAATATTGATAAAATTTTTACATTTGAATGTTTTATCTGTAACTGCTATATGCGTTAATAAAGATTTTGTATTTGTATTTGCATTTACTTTGAAAATGAAAGAATATAACTGTATCGATTTTGAAGATTTGACAATTAATCGCAAAACAGACCCTAATATCGTATTGTTCAATAACTTAGTTCAACGAATTGTAATTATACCTCTTTTTAATGTTAATTTTCACAAAGTGAAATGCATTTTCACATCGTAATGACCAAAGATCATAATATAAACCAGAAATAATAGAAAATATGATACACAAAAAAAGTTTCAAGAGAGAAATTCTCAACTTTATCCCGTCACAAAAGAAATATAGCGAAATTAGGCTTTAGCTTGAGAATAATGAAGCATGAATTAATTAGAACATAACTTCCATAACAACTGCGATATTTGTGAAAACTCTGAAAAATTTTCAAATTAGAAAATCAGAATATAATTTAATTTCCTACAATATTCACAAATCAATGAATTTAAATACTCAGGACTTTGTCTGAATAGTCAAATAGCCTTCTATTGTATTAATTAAGTCGGCATCTGTCGATACTTTGAAACGTGCATCATGTTTTATTGTTCCAATATTTGTGAAAATTGTTATCAATGGTGTTTCCTTATGAATAACTGAAAATTTCCTCGAGAACCCAAAAACTATTTAATTCATTTTAGAAATTGCTTCAACGAAATAAATCCGCAAATATGCAGCAAGAGTGCGATTACAAAAAATTAAATTAGATCATGCTTGAAATTCTTTGTCAGCATTTTTATTGTATGATTACTTTTTTTTCTCACGAATGAGAAATATGTATTGGTTTTGGTATTGGTAGGTGTGGATGGTGACCGATGCGCTGCGACCTTATTAGATCTATTGTGCCCCATCTTCTTCTGCTTCTCGATGTGTTCTCGTTTTACAGCAGCCCCTCAAGCCTCAATACCTTCAGGAATTTGAGGATTTTAAGGGGGTCTATCCGTGGTATTTCTTCTACAGGCAGCTGGTATGATCCCAGTGTGTTTAGTCTTTCATGGTGCACAGCATAGCACTCCATCAGTATATGGTGGGGTGTTTCTGGACGTTCTTTGCAGAATCTGCAGGTGCTGTCCCCCTCTAAACCTAGCTTCCTTAGGTGTTCTTTGAGTCTGCAATGCCCCGTAAGAAATCCTGTGATTGTCTTTAGACTAGTTTCGCTGACGTTAATCAGTGTCTTCGATCTTGCTCGGTTGAACTTTCCGAGAAGATCTTTGGCCTGCCTCAGTCCTGGAAGTCTTTGCCAGTATGTTGCTCTCATTGCTTCTTCAGCTTTATTGAGTTCTTCTTGGAAGTAAGATTTTCCAAGTCCGCAGAAAAGTTCTGGCCCGATTAGTGGCGTTGACGCACCCTTTCGTGCCAGGGTGCATTACCCTTCACTCCGTCGTGCCCTGGCACCCAGAGGAGGATCACTTTGTTGTTCCTGCCCAGATCGTTTAGTTTGCCTAGGCATTCACAAACCATCTTTGAGTTGATGTTATAAGAGCTCAACGCTTTGATGGCTGCTTGGCTATCGGAGAGGATCGCAATTTCCTTGTTCCGGTATTTCCTATCAAGGTTGAACTGAATGCACCTTTCTATGGCGTGAATTACCGCTTGAAAAATACTGGGGAACTGGCCCATGGGTTCTGAGTATTTGGTACGAGGCCCAACGACTCCTGCTCCAGTTCCTTCGGGAGTTTTAGACCCGTCCGTATACCATATTATGGTATTCTTCTCCAGAGCTCGAATGGATTCTATGCTCCATTCCTTCTTGGTATTTAGTTCCGTTCAAAATAATTTCTTGAAACTAAATTTCCTGGTAATTTCGTCAGTTGGGAGGTCAGCAAGGTGTGCACTTCCAGTAAGGGTTGAGTCCCTTGTACCGTATGTAGCACCTTTGAGTCCAACTTTAGCCAACCTGAGGTTTGCTCCCCAAGCAGTTCTCGTCACCATGATGTGGAGAGGAGTGAGGTCCAGAACGACCTCTAGTGCTGCTCTTGGAGTCGATCTCATTGCTCCTGTTATAAAAAGACATGCTAGTCTTTGCACTTTCTCCAAGGTTTTCTTTGCTGTATATATATATATATATATATATATATATATATATATATATATATATATATATATATATATATATATATATATATAAGTATCTTCAATTTCAGAAGCTTCAAATGACAGATTGTGTGAGAGTTAGGGTACCTATATACCTCAGTTTGTACTTTCAAACATATGGCTCTTTTTCATTGCCATTATTATTTTATTTAGATTAGTTGTACGAACTCAATAAACATTATTGCATATTAATTATTCAATATTGGTTAATGTGTAGCTACGTACTTAAAACATAGTCAATATAAGATCTCTCGTTACTCAAAAAAAAAAACTCGTGAGCAGAAGCCCTATCAGTAATATCGTATTTTTCACGCGAAATGCATCGCGTCGAGATGAGATACTAACGGATTGACTTATATTTTGAAAAATCACGCTTAAATAGCAAACCGAATAAAAAACTAGAAAATAATTTTTATTTTACTATAAAAAAAATCGCGAAGTGCATCGTGGTTGAGGAAAAAAGTTGAAACCAACGATAAACGTACCTCAACATCAACTCAATCCACACACCAAATTTCAACACCCTATCGTAAAAAAAAAATCGCGAAGTGCATCGCGTACTGATGCAATGTCGAATGCAGCGCGGTTGAGAAAAAGAGTTCAGAAAAAGGATTTTAAGTCAACATGAACTCAATGTACGTACCAAACCTAACCTTCCAACGCAATAAGAAGCTGTGGAGTTCGGCGATTTTTTGAAAACCATGAAAAACAAGAAATATTCACGTAAAACTGGCGGCGGTTGGAAATATTTAACCAAATTTTGATAGTTTCGTTCTGCAATTGAAAACGGCTAGAAAAACTACACCAGCACCTGACTGCTTTCCTTCGATACACTGCAATAGTATGTATGGGAAAATACGACTAAAAACAGATATTGTGAAACTTTCTCATGAATAATTTAGGAAGAGGTGCTTATTTTACGATTTCCTCAACGCTGTATTCATGTGACGAATACACGAGAGCAACATTTCCTTTACTAACCAAAAAATACACAGAGTAATGATGGAATATTGAATAGAGTGAAACAGTCCAGAATTTGTTTATTTACATGAAAGCCTGTTTAGCTACTATATATAATTTATTCCGTTTTTGAAATAATTTCCATTATGGAAATTGACAAAAAATAAACGTTTCTACGAAAATAGGTTATCCGATTGACATATGTCATTTGTTACACTCATTCATATACTAACCCAATATTTATTTGATTCATTCAAAGATATCACTGATTCTTGAAAAATTTGGTACCAAAGAAAAATAAGAATATACTTGAGTTTACTGTTGTTTTGAAAATTAATTGTTTAGTTTCCTTCCAAATGTGGAATGCAAATATCGAGGTAAGTATATAGGCATTTTTTTTATATATTGCTTCGATTCTTGATTTTATTCCACATATGTTTGTGAAAGACATTAAAAAAACAATTTCCATAGGAACTACCTAATTGTTCACCATACAAGTATGCTCGTGATCGTATGGCCCCATCTTATCATTGGTGAAGATATGAATTATATCCCTTCAGTTCCATTTTTCCCTGGTCATCAAGTTATCCTTCTACTGAGTAATAAATGGATCAATTTCATTTTCTATAATTCTGAACAATTTTCCTGTGTTAGGTTTTCTTCAATAAAAAGTGTTCCAGATATCCATTTTTAAACTCCTTTTTACTATAGATTATACTTGAATTAATTTATTTCTTTCAAATTTATATGAAATCGAGAGCTTTTGTTTTGGACTGTCTATTTTTGAATAAAATTACGGTATTTGAATGAAATAATACTGATAAGCTATAAAAATATTTCTTGTGGTGATTATGAGAAGAAAATCGATGAGGTGATTTAGTACGTGATAGCGAGAATTACATACCCTTTAAATACATTACCACATGATGCGAGTCCCAACACAACCTGTAATACGTTAATATTATTTATTACATAAAATCTAGAACAAGAGTACAACCATATTGAAATTAGGCAAGCAGGAAAAGCACGAATGAGGTCACGCTATAATTCAAGCAATAACCAAGATCAGATCGGCCTAAAAAAATCGTGTATTAACATGCAGCAGATTTTACAGCTTGAATATGAAGCTGAAAAATTGCAGATTAAGAACAGATTATTGAAGCTTTATGAGAATTATCCGCACGTTTTATTCAGAACATGCGAATAAACATGGTAAAATACATTATAGGTATTATATTCATATGTTCATAATGATAATAATAATGTGGATATGACTGCAGCTATTCAATTTTATTTTCTTCAATCCATTACCTGTATGGTTGTATCTGGCTTAAAATTTACTGCACAAACATAGTACTCAATAATTATATTGATATTTTATTTTTTTCACTTTAAACCAAAACTTCAATATGTCCTCGAAATAGCATATATCAAATTATCACACGAGATGAATTTACTTTCATTCAGTAAGATCATTAGGTACATTTGTAGGTGCTGGATTCATCAAGGTCCTTTGCTTCGTCCTTATTAAATTCCAAGTTCCTAGTAAACAGTATTAAGTATACAGTTGCGTTATTTTATGGTAACAGAGCTACAATAGCTATGTTATAGAAAATACTTCAATACGATAAGTAATTAGAATCTTTTACATCCCTTTTTGGAACCTTTATCAAGAGATTCGCAACTGACAAATGGAAGCAACTTCATTTTGACTTTATAATGAAACTCAATTCCACTTGGCACATGTATGTAGACGAAATATATTCGAATCTGAGCTATACGGAGTCGGAATGAAGAACTATTTTACGCAAAATAACTCCAATATATGCTTATACCATTTTAACTGCCACCGAACAAATATTAACGCAAAGGAGTGAATCAAATGACCGCATTACCATGAAAATGTTGCAGTCCAATTGGGAGCCGACCGGAAAAGAAGAAATAAGACTTGCCTATAACACAAATATTGTAAAAAAAAGCGTGAACAGCCGAGCTCTATCACTATGTGCTTTTTCATTTTTGTGGAGGTTCTTGAGATAAGCAAAACCTAAAAACCTAAGGAAAAGCATGAAATATCTACATTAAAATGGGGGCGGTTGACGAGAATAGTCGAAATCGCCTAAAGGTAATTTCCTTACATAAACTCAATTCACGTACGAAATTGCAACCCCTATTACTCAATCCGGAGCAATCGTGCAGCTGATCAAATCTCAAAAAAAAACAAAAATCTCTACATAAAAATAGTGACGGTTGAACAAAAGAGTTTAAACCCCCAAACGATCCACTTAATTTACGTACTGAATTTCAACCCGCCAACTTACTGTACAAACTCTGGAAGTGCGCAAAACCGCAGAACCCATTGAAATAATGAATCTCTAAGTAAATATGAGGGCGGATGGAAAAAAAAGCTTGCCCACCAAAAAGCATTTCCTAATTATCAATTCAATTGATACACATTTCAACCTTCTTAATTAGTATGAGGGGGGTTTCGGGGTGCAAAAATACTTCAGCAAATGGTTTTTTTGCTCCATGCTCCCTCCAAAAATCTCTAGAAGGCTGAATTCCATATATGCTGTTCATAATTAATTGCTTCAAAATTTCCCAGATTTCATATTCAGGCATCTACGCGCCACTCCCTTCCCTGGGGCTACCAAAATTTTAGAAGAATTTCCCAAATTTTTGAAGATTTGTTTTGCCGGAAGAACAACCAACATCGGGAATGTCGGAGTTCTTTACACCACACTGGTGAATAGAAATGGAAGATCAGTCGAGAGATCAGTCAAGCTCAATACTAACAGGCAAGTATCAGTAGATTTCATCGGTGTTACTCACTCCATTAGTTCTCTTCTTGTTTGCTACTGACACTCATGACAATATTGAGGTCTGTTCAAACTGCCCCCATCAATTATCACTTGAAGCAAACATAACCAACATTACGAAAATACGAAAAAATTCATAGTGCATCTTACATCAGATCTATGCAAGCGTAATACTTCCTGCTAGTCCTCATGGATGTCGCGAGGTTCCGTAAATACAAAAAATTATTTGGCGGACAACGCACGCTGGCTTGCATTCGGGAGGTCCCGGGTCCAAACCCCGAGGACAATCGGTCTGCAATGAGTTTTTCTCAGAGGTTTCCTCATAGCATAGGTAGGTCACTAAATGCAATCACACAAAGGCGAATGCTGGGCAAGCATTCATCTTCTGAATCTACCACACCCCGTCTCCTCCATAAATATCCGATCTCTCCCATTCTTAGTGCACTTATATATGCGAGTACATCCTCTGATTTGAATAACCAAGCTAGTTAGCCTAGTACTTTGGCTAGTATTTAGGAGGTCCCTGTTTTTCTCAGAGGTTTCCTCATGGCGTTAAGTAAGTCACTGCTTACATATTTACAAGGTGAGTGCTGGGCGTTTATAAATCCTCTTAATCCTACCAACACTTCCTATATTCCATAAATATTCCGTCTCGCCCATCCTCGCCTAATGCACTTGTACATATAAGTATATCCACTGATCTGGCTGAAGGAGTTAATCCCGAACCCAAGCTGCCCGCCTCTCTGAAACATACTTCAGGGAGGAATGAAACATGTCTGTTTCCTTTTTTTCCTTTGATCTAGCTAAAGAAGTTCATCATAACTTAAACAGTCCGCCTGATATTTCGTAGTTGCTGAGATTTTCCTTTGCTTGGACACGAAATAACTATGCTAATTTGTTTCACACAAATTAAACTCTACATAGATGTTGCTATTTGAATCATTAAATACCTTTCTTTTTATGAATGTTAGCATTTCCTTCTAAAAGCTCATACCTCCAACTATCTCTCTCTTATGAGGCATCGAATCACAAAATAAACGTCCATACATTCAATTTTTCAAATTAGTCACGATGAAGAAGAAAGTATACTTGCGAAACGAACGAGACTTACGTTATTGAGGGCAAAAAACAAATTGAACATTAATTTAACGACGTACTTATGAAACACTAATTGAAAAGTTAAAAGCAGTTGTCTAGAGGCTGACTAACATCGTTCTATTTCGCTGTGCTTCCATTAGGTCGATCAAGACGACATTATAATCTTCGATTAATTTCAAACGACATTTCACTTTCGTCGAAAGTTACTTCATGCTCGCTTCACATTTTCCTTAATCGATATATACCGACAGAGTTCCTGAAATAGACCATATTTACATATAAACCGATTTGATATAGCTTGTTGTTTTTCATTCGATCTTCTATAATATTAGTTTATTTGGATTGAGAAAGGAATCTCTATATTTCTAAATAATTTATTCGCAATATATGTTTAACGCAAATATATTGAGAATGAATATATATATTTGCGTTGAACGTGCGCATAGTGTATGATGAAAGTGGATGGCGCTGTGATTTGTTCGCATGTCACTAGTTCTCTTGTTGGAAACAATGATTTAGTTATGTGGATTAGATTTCATTGCCCACTGATTCCGATGGACGGGACACTGATGAGCTCTCTTTGACGAGCGAAATATACTGTCTAGTATTTCCTTCGTATGTGGCACCGGTTTCAAATTTCCTAATATTCTCCCTTGATGGATGAATGAAAATTCTTAGTGTCTAAGAGGGACAAGAGATTTGCACTCATCTTCGAAGCGATGAATGTTAGGAACAGAAAGATGGTAAGAGACCTCTGTTTCGACTACTTGGAAATATTATTTTCCATCAACTTAGTATGATAACAGTAGGATATCTCTAATTTTACCAGGATAATCTTCCATACGAAACATTATAATATGAATCTCGCGCCAACACTATTTGTCAGACTCATCATCGCCGATCCACAAACCACTTTCAGTCAAAATCCACCAAACAGGTAACAAAAACTCATACGTTCATCAAACTAAATCTGATGTCAAAATTAGCTGGCAAGAGTGTTTATATATGGCAAATATATAATTTAATATAAACAGAAATTCTAAAAAATATTAGTTTTTCCTAAATAACGTGATAACTTCGAAAATCAATGGTGTAATGACAACCCAGATATTTTTGTCGAGTAACTGGATGTATGTGGAATCTATTTTACCTCTTGAATATTTCTTGCTGGATGAGCGGTTTGGCCAGAAGAAAATATTCACAATTACCTGCATCATACATCAATTTCAGCATAAAAAGTAATTAGTAATAAAACAAAGTTGGACGTATGTATGAAAATTATTGTGAGAAACTAAATAAATCGAAAACATTACTCAAGCAGGTTTTCGCGTAATTTAGAAAGAACCGATATTTTAAAAAAATTTTGACGGCTTGGATATAACTTAGATCGACCTATTTTGACGACAGGAGTCTGTCGTCAAACGTTGTACACGTATTTTCCAGACACCCTATATATATATATATATATATATATATATATATATATATATATATATATATATATATATATATATATATATATATATATATATATATATATATATATATATATATATATATATATATATATATATATATATATATATATATATATATATAGGTATACCGAGCGTTCATTTGAAAACTTGCCACCCACGTTATCTGCGTGAAGAGACAGATTTGCTAAAATCGCCGAAACACGTCAACAAATTTATTGAGGGGGAATAGTTTTCACGTAAAACTGGACTCCGTCCCTTCAACCCCCTAACCACTGGAGCTACCACCCGAAATTTTTTTTATGAGATAGGGGATACATCATTTTAAAGGGCTGTTTAATCTCTGACAGACAGTGACGTGAGACTGTGGAACCAGTAACCGGTAACTAGAACTTGTCCTAAAGAGTGACAATGAAATTAGTTTCGGAATGTCATAAAAAGGTAGGTAATCAAGCAGGCGTGTTTAGTGATAAAAATGAATTTGTAAAGATTGAAATGGGTGATATTCTTTTTATGGGTTTATTTATCTTCCATAGAGAACGCCATTTTTATGTAGAAAAATCACGTTAAACGATGGTTTCAAAACTTTGCTAACTATAAATTGACTTGAGGGTTTAAGAATTTTAGTGACGGAGCTCTGCTGCTCACGAATTTTTTTGAACACCTTTTCCTCGACGAGTTTGACAATTTCGAAATAAATGATGGACTGGGCGATGGTGACACAAAATATTAGGCCATTTGTACCAGTACGGCGGTTCTTCAGGGGTCTAATTACGTAAAGGCAAGAAGGAAAATGATGGTCATAGCGCTGGTACCGGCGGGCCAATCGCGTGGGCGTTAATCGAACGCGTCGGATAAATAACGAGTGTCGAACGATTTGTTCCTTAAAAATGCATGTATTTTCAGATAGTCGAAAAAAAAGAAGTAGGCGGTAGCGTAATGCCATACTTCTCGGGTGTGACTTACAGTCCGCCATACCGACGCGAATATATTAATTTAAATAAAACAATTCAACCATTTGTACCAGGCTAATCTTTGCATAGCTAATTATCGTCGAGTAACGATTCACGAAAATCACCTTTCCGACAGTTCCCAATGGCAGCCGTACCACTGCAAATGAGTAATTTTGTTTTTTCGCCAAATGATTTGTACTTCCCTGAAACTTTTTTTAACAGTACTCTGTATGATCATAAATAGAAGTCTGATAATGCCATACCCGTGGGAGGTCAAAATCCTAAGATTTTATTCGTAATTCCAACGATTTGTACCAGTAGGTATGGCACCACTTTTTCCCTCTACTAGAAGTATGGCAAATATAATAATGGTCACATTGTATCGTATAATTTCCAAAAATCCAAACGCCATACTGGTACAAATCGTCAAAAAAAAATTTTTTTTCACCTTTTAGCTCAACTCCGACAGTCGTCCGCCCCATGGTTACAAACTATAATAATTTTTTTAGGTACAATTGCATCCGAACGAAGAGAATACAATGATGCCATGATGTAAAAAATGATTTTTCAGTCGTATTTTTAAAACGTGTCAAATAAATAAGTATTTCTAGTATGGCAGCACTTTTTCTCCCTATTAGAAGTATGGGAAAAATAATAACGGTCCATTTTGTCAAATACTTTCCAAAAATTCAAATGCAATACTGGTACTGGTGAAAAAAAATTACTCCTTTGCAGTGGTATGGCGGCCATTGGGAACTGTCGGAAAAGTATGGCAAGGTGATTTTCGTGAATGGCTACTCGACGATGATTAGTTATGCAAAAATTAGCCTGGTACAAATGGTTGAATTGTTTTATTTAAATTAATGTATTCGCGTCGGTATGGCGGGCTGTAAGTCACACCCGAGAAGTATGGCATTACGCTACCGCCTACTTCTTTTTTTTCGACTATCTGAAAATACATGCATTTTTGTGGAACAAATCGTTCGACACGCGTAATTTATCCGACGCGTTCGATTAACGCGCACGCGATTGGGCCGCCGATACCAGCACTATGACCATCATTTTCCTCTTTGCCTTCACGTAATTAGACCCCTGAAGAACCGCCATACTGGTACAAATGACCTAATATTTTTAGACTACAGGCCCATGACAAAAAATGGATGGGTCATATGAACCACCAGGTGACGTATATAGGACGATATAGGAGCATAAAATAATAAGATTCAGCACTATGCCGTCACTTGTAAGCTGTCCAACTGAGTGCTGGTGAGAATTCAAAAGTGCAGGTAGAGTGAGTACATTTTGGTCATATACTTTTGTACGGCATTTTTACCATCGATAGATCCATGAAAAATAATAAGAAAGCGCGCAGTGCCGTAAAAAAATGGTGCGCCACAAAGTCGGTAAATTTGTTTGACTTTCTGACAATTTCCAGGGTAAATTTGGTCATTTCATTCTGTACGGCATCAATTTCATACTGTTTCAATACAGCTTCTAATCCATTATTCCGCAACGCCGTACAAAAATCATGCGGCAAGGGGAAAAAATCGAGGGTTGCAACCCCCTCTCTTTCCGTGGTCCGGAGGGTGATTTGAAACAACATAAAATTAATTTATTTTGGAAGTATTTTATGCATAGATAATATTTTTTCACATGCCCTACATTTTCGTTGGTCCAAGGTTTTTAGGGAAAAAAAACTCAAGGAAAAATCCACAGAACGAAATGTAAGAAAAACTCATACAACGAAATGTAAGGTGAAATTCATGACGATATTTTTTTATACGGCATTTAGATAGTTTATTTATACTTAATGCAATAATTTATAAAAAGTTAATGCCGTACAAATCTGAAAGTTCATATTGTGAAAAAGTAATAAAAATAATGAATAAATATAATTGCATTAAAATGTACGGCATCATTTTTTCCTAATTTATTTATCTTAATACTATTTAAAACAAGGGGAAAATGTCGAAAATTGCTATATTTTATTAATCTATGAATATTTAAATTTTTGCAATGATTTAAAAAATTTCAGTTTTTGTATTTCTCTATAATTTTTGTTTGGACAGTTTCTTTTGAACGGCAATACTATACAACAATTATATTTTACAATATCATGTTAAAAAAAAAGTTGCCGTACAGAGTCAAATGATTTTACAGCTTTATAAATCAAGTATACCATGAAATTGAGATAATTATTAATATACATTCAAATGAACAATAATTTTTTGACGGCATTATTTTTAATAGTACTTTTGAGTGCTAGATAATGTTTTGGAACCGAACCGTACTTTTTCAAATCACCCCCCGGACCACGGAAAGAGAGGGGGTTGCAACCCTCGATTTTTTCCCCTTGCCGCATGATTTTTGTACGGCGTTGCGGAATAATGGATTAGAAGCAGTATTGAAACAGTATGAAACTGATGTCGTACAGAATGAAATGACCAAATTTACCCTGGAAATTGTCAGAAAATCAAAAAAAATTACCGACTTTGTGGCGCACCATTTTTTTACGGCACTGCGCGCTTTCTTATTATTTTTCATGGATCTATCGATGGTAAAAATACAGTACAAAAATATTTGACCAAAATGTACTCACTCTACCTGCACTTTTGAATTCTCACCAGCACTCAGTTGGACAGCTTACAAGTGACGGCATAGTGCTGAATATTATTATTTTATGCTCTTATATCGTCCTATATACGTCACCTGGTGGTTCATATGACCCATCCATTTTTTAACATGGGCCTGTAGTCTATTTGTGTCACCATCTGCCGGTCTATTAGGGTTACTTCAATCTTCGAAATAAATGCTCAACAAGAATATTTGCGTGTTCCAGAACAATAAATTATGTTCACGAATTATTAACATTTCTGAAAATATCTCATTGTTACCGTGTACTAATTCAACTTATCATACAAATGGGGATAACAAGTAACAACAACGGCGATGAACTTCATGAAGTGATTCACGGAATATTCGGTAGATACCATGAAAAACTTGATAAATAATTCATGGAATGCCAGTGTATGATACTTATCTAGCACCGATTCTTTGTTAAACAAACCAACAATCTCAGAATATTTTCACGGGTTTCGCATTTTCTGAATCACTTCGTTTCCAGTTAGATATAATTTTACCGCACAACGAAGCTTCGTGTGAAAAGAATATTTTGCACTACCTATCAGATAAATTTCAGCGGATTTGAAGCGTCAAAATATCGCAGAAATTTTAATCGTGATTTTCTACGAATTAAATTTCCTACCTGAAATTCGATGTTAGATTATATCTTGGAGGCGTATCACGGGCGTCGAAAAACGAAGTTTTATAATTAAACGTATTTTATCATCGTCAAGAAGGAAGAGGTTATTAACTCAAACCCAAGGAATAATTTGCTTGAAGCTTAGTTTCAACCTCCACCTCATACAACATTCATCAGTATTTTAATTGAACGTCGAAACTTCTAGAATTCTTACTTTTCAGATGAACTCAAATCGGTGTGGCTTGTAACGAATTCATACCCTAGATTTATTCTTATGAAAAATTGGAGTCCAAGAATTACAAGAGGAAGTAAATTGGAATCTTTTTTGGGTAGTTAGCAGCATATATATGAGAGAAAATCTTTTTTAGAACTTTCGGAAATGGTTACATCATTAGGAATACTGAAAATAAAAAGTAATACTACTATTCAAAGGGGAGTGATAATATTAAATTGAAACATACTTCCTATTTGAGGTTATCTATTAAATTGTTTAGTTTGGTCTGTAAGGGATAATGTACATTTTACGGCAGCAAGGTCCAAATCAACGTCATTCACTACATAAAATTTTCAGTTCAAATCAATCTAACACAAAGATTACAGTAAATAATCAACTCCTACAAACTGTCAAACATATAAAAGATGCAAGGTTGCTAATACCTGTAAAAACACAAACAAAGAAGAAGATGAAAAAAGGAAATTCCAGTTCACCTATTTGTCAGCAACGATTTTGTCGTATATATACAGTGTGGACCATCCCATCAGGAACTGCATCGATCGATATCTCAGAAACTGAATGTAGGGGAAAAATTGGAAATTGTGGAAACTGGCTAGATGTCTTAGGGCCTATTCAGCTAAAATGTTTTCATTTATTGGGCATTTCCGGTTATACCGGAAATAGACCCTAAGTCGTTTATTTTGGAGGGGACGCCCTATATATTATTACATTTTTGAATACTACCCAAGATTCTAGGCAGATTTTATGCATCATGTCCAATACCTAAGTCTAAGCGTTTCTGACATATTTAAGTTTTTATGACAAAAATGAAGATTTCAAGTCCTAATATAATTATCAATTTATTGTTCCTATAAGGAAGCCCTTATTACTCATTTTGGGTTGCATTTCTTGTTCAGAAGGACTTACTTTAATATATTTTGTATAATATTTCGACAACTAATAATACAGGGTGTTCAAAAAATGAGATTGAGAAAACTGATTAAAATCAATTTTTTCAACCTCCAATTTTTCTTATTTTTTCGTAGTTAGCATCAAAAATAAAGTTATCTATACCTAAATTTTTAGTTTTCGACATATTGCCAATTTTATATTTTTATATGACGATTTTGCATTTAATCATCAATAAACAATTAGATCTAGGATAGCCATAATCGTATTTGACATTTGAAATCATCGTAATGGCACCCTGGTTAAATTATACAAACGAAGATTATTTAAACTTATTTATTATTTATGGACAATGTGATAAAGTTATTTCTAAAACATGTGATACTTTTGTGACATAATATCCTCAAAAACAGAAACACATGATAAATTATCTGGAAAACTTATTTTACGATCAATGGATAGCCAACAATGTACCAAATTTTTGGCCACCTCGCTCCCCAGACCTTTCAGTACTCGATTTTTATTTATGGGGAAATGTGAAAAATAACGGGTATAATACCGCAGTGACCACCATGGAATACTGCATGAGGCGAGTAAGTACAACATTTGAATATCTCGACCACCAGTCAATAAGAAGAGCCACCCATGAACAATTGCGGCTTAGATGCGCAAAATGTCTAGAAGTTCGAAGACACCAATTCGAGCATTCACTCGAATAATTTTTTTAACATTTCTATTTCCAGTTTACCATATCAATATTTTCATTGTTAATAACTGGTTTATTCCTCTAAATTTTTCCTTTGCGGGTCCAAAGTTCTTCAAGTTTTCTATAATTCGTCTTACAGTATTTGGTGATATAACCGGGGTGCCATTACGATGACTTGAAATGTCAAATACGATCGTGGCTATCCTAGATCTCATTTTTAAATGCTTAAATGCAAAATCGCCATATAAAAATATTGAATTGGCAATATTTCGAAAATTGAAAATCTTAGGTAGAGATAACCTCATACAAAATTATCTTAATTTTTGATGCTTAATACTACAAAATTAGAAAAATGGGGGGTTTCCATTTGAAAAAATTGATTTTCGCGCATATTCATAAGCATAACGAATACAGATGACCTTTGGACTGTTACGCATAAGTTTTCTCGTGCTTGGGCCTACCTCCATTCGCCTAGTGCCAGGAGTAAGTGGGATAATGAACTTCTTTCCAATAATCGATGATTTCAGAAATAAAATTTAATAATTTTGATCCTTTGTTCGAAAGTTTTCGTGATGAATTCTGCAAGTGTGTTTCGCAAGGCTCGGGAAATCGCAATTTCTACGGACAAAATATAAATGATTCACCACAGAGCTTCTTAGTTTCAAGACAGCAAAGGAACCTGTTAGCGAAATCTACCTGACCGTCTTTAGTCCCGATCCCCACGGAATATTTCCATTATCGACAGAGCCTTCGCAAATATACCTGTGGGAGGCCCGAACTTCTCCGAATAGGATGATGAAATTGCCCAATATAAGCGTGTACGACGACCTTTTCGGCAATTTGTTCTCCTGCGAAGTGTTGATCGGAATTTATTCGTTTTTCGCGGAAGTTTGGGAAAAAATCGATAGAAAGGGCTGCAAGAAGCAGCAATACGATTCCTGTTTCCTACGATATCACAATGATTTTCATTCATTTTCTTTCATGAACTTTGCGAAAGCTCAATGAACAAAGTATTTTTTAACGAGTTGTAAAACTTTCTTGAAACTGACAACTGAGTCGTGTGGGCTAAACTGACCAAGTTATTATATCACATCTTTAGGAAATAGAGGTATATAAATAATATATATATATATATATATATATATATATATATATATATATATAAATATATATATATATATATATATATATATATATATATATTATATATATATATATATATATATATATATATATATATATATAATATATTATATATTTTTATATATTTATATATTCATATATTTATATATATATATATATATATATATATATATATATATATATATAGTGTGCCCAAGAAAGTTCCGGCAACTTTTATGCTAAAGGCGGGAGAGGGCTGTTTCGGATGTGCTTTAAATTTTGCAACACTGCTCTATGTTAATTTCATTAAAACAAAAAAGAGTGTTTCAATTAGATTGTTAGAACTGTCATTGTTTGTCATATTTTAATTTCAATATAAGTATGAATTTAAGCGTAGAGCAAAGGACAGCTATTGTTAAATGGTTTTACATGGCAAGGGAAGGACGCACAGAAAATGGTATCTTGATTGTTCATGATAAGTGGCGACAAACTTACGACCGGGAACCACCTAAACGATCATCAATTTTGGACATTATAAAAAAGTTTGAAACGTATGGAGAAGTGACGAACCAATATAAGCTGATTTTTCCGTTTGGGGATACTGTAAACACTTAGTTTATTCAGATGGCCAAAAACCTGACATCCCTACCTTAAAAACATATATACAAGAAGTGTTTCAGACAGTGTTCACTCCAGATTTGTGCACAAAAAATTTTAGAGAAGTTGAGCGTCATGTACAGTTATGTTATGAACATCATGATGCACAATTTGAGAATATTTTATAATTTATCGAAATGACGTTTTTTTTAACCTGTTTGACATTCATTTTTTATTTGACAGTAACAATAAATCATAACGCTTGCGACTGTTTAGTACTGTTGCCATTTTTCAAAATTAACTTCAATCAACAGCTACCTCTATTGAAAGTAACTGAAAATCTTGCCGAAACTTTCTTGGGCTCACTGTATATAAATATATATATATATATATATATATATATATATATATATATATATATATATATATATATAATATATATATATATATTATATCTATACTATATACATATATATATATATATATATATATATATATATAATATATATATATATATATATATATATATATATATATATATATATATCTATATATATATATATATATATATATATATATATATATATCTTATATCTATATACATAATATATATATATATATATATATATAAATATATAAATATAAAAAATATATATATATATATATATATATATATATATATATATATATATATATTATATATTCAAATGACAGCTCCCTCTAGTGAATGTAACTGAAAATCCTGCCGGAACTTTCTTGGGCACACAGTATATAAATATATATATATATATATATATATATATATATATATATATAATATATATATATATATATATCTATACATATACATATATCTATATATATATATACATATATATATATATATATATATATATATATATATATATATATATCTATATATATATATATATATATATATATATCTATAATCTATATACATATATATATATATATATATATATATATATATATATATATATATATATATATATATATATATATATATATATATATATATATATATATATATATATATATATATATATATATATATATAGATATATATATTATATATTCAACTGACAGCTCCCTCTAGTGAATGTAACTTGAAAATCCTTGCCGGAACTTTCTTGGGCACACAGTATATAAATATATATATATACCTATATATATATATATATATATATATATATATATATATATATATATATAAATATATATATATATATATAAAATAAGGATAATAATATTTGGGTATAGCAGCAAGCAAAACGTATACTCTTATAACACTATATTTCCGATATTTCGACAATGATTATTGTCATCTTCAGGGAAGCTACAACATAAGCACAAAAGAAAATCAAAAGTTGCTCCATAACGGTCAACCGTAACACTACTCACTGTGTCCTTGAGAATGATTGCAAAAGATGTAAAAATCGAGATACAGCATAATTGATTTCTATAAAACATTATTGATCGAGAAACACAATGTGATGTCATCAACTAACATTATAAGTTAAATGGTCACAATAAAATAAAACAAACCACAATTAATTTAGAGGAAATAAATATCGTTGAAGTTAAGTTGAAAATTTAAAGAATATAATTATCTACTTCGTCATTACATATTGACTGAAAAAGAGACGCGACCAGCATTTTGATCAAGAAAGTAGACATAGACAGCATCAAACAAGAAAACTCTAATGTGAAAACATGATAATTAAGGTTCACAGATTGGTCACTGCTAACAAATAAAATAGCCAGAAGTATAAATGACTCTTCCCTCACACATCCATTTGAGAAATGTCGAGTGACGAAAAAGTTTTTCTCTAAAGTCACTAAGGTTGTATTTTCCCTTAATTATCGGGCGTTTTTATTCACCAATTTTCAACACACTTGCTAATTTAGAGGTGCTTTGGAGGTGAGGGGAACCTCTAATCAGACGAAAAAAGCATAAATATCCCTGGTGGTGGTTAACGAGAGTGTTGAGAACCCAAAGGATACTTCCCTACCATAAACTCAATCAATTTACCAAATTTCAACCCTACAATTTCCAAAACCAATAAAGGTGCTCAAAACATCTAAAACCATGCAGAATCTAGAAATCTTCACTCAAAAATATCGGCAGCTAGAGACAAAAGTCTATGAGGCTCCAAAGCACTCCAATTACATTAACTTAAGTCACGTATAAATTTTCGACTTTCTACCTACGTCCAGAGGAGTTTTGGGGTACATAAAAACTCCATAACCTCCGAATAGCTCCATGTACCCTGCAAAATACCATACATTATTCTTCCGCTCATGTATCTCGCCGATACTACCACATTAAAATAGCGCCAGTTAAGGAAAATAGTTTGAATCACGTAAAGAATCAACCATCTAACTCAATCTGGGAGAGCTGTGCAGGTGCGCGAATCCTCAAACACCACGAAAAAAACCAAATGGCTACCATTAGAGAAAAAAGTTAATATCGCCAAAAGGAAATTCCTTGGAATCAACTCGATCCAAGTATAAAGCAGGATTTTTTGGGTTCCATGTACCTTCCAAAAAGAGCTAGAGGCCTGAGTTTCGGCAATAATCTATATAATAGATGTCAACATCTTCTCGCACAGGCACCTGCCTTGCCAAGTTTGCAGATGCCAAAATTTTGATAGAAATTACCAACTGTTGGTAGTCTCCAGGTACCAAATTACCAAATTAATATATATATTGTAACGGTCTTTTGAACCGTTCAATTTGGTAAAAGGCTACCGCAATAAAACGCTCGACCAGTTGACGTACCGAATTACGTTGACCGATGCGCACGACCCGGCGTATAGTGGCCATTTTCATTTCCGATTACCGTCTCATTCTTTCTCGATTTGGTGTTAGTGAAACTAGTCAAGGGGTCAACAGATTACGTGAGTAAATCTTTCGAATTTCATTTTAATTAAAAGTTGTGGAAATGTATCAACCTTCCGATTCATTTTGTATGGTATTTCTTCCCATAAATTTCATTTAATTAGTTGTAAAACATCGCTGTAGGATGGGTATTAAGAAGTCTCCACATGGGGTAGCGTCCTTTGCATTTTATATTAAATTAACTTCAATTTTACAGTATTGTGGTGAGAAATATCATTCCTAAATTCATTTGGAAGACTATCCATATCATTCTCCTCATTTAAACGTCGCGATGTCCATGGTAAAATACTGATATTGAAAGATTTAATAATTTCGTGCATGTGCCGCCATCCTTAGCCATATTACGAACCGAATAATTTATGTTTGATAGAGTTTTCTTCCACCTCGTGATTTTGAGTACAATACATGTAACTAGTAATCATTGTAGAACCCCGGAAAATTGTACGCGTTCATGATAATGGCAATGGTGGTCGGCAACCCAAGATACTTCGACCTGTACTTACGAACTAATGTTAAACAGGGACCCCTTTACTTTGGTAGCTTCACGTTGAGAGCTTTACTTTGGGAGCTTTACTTTGAGGGCTTTACTTTGGGAGCTTTACGTTGAGAGCTTTACTTTGCGAGCTTTACGCTGAGGGCTTTACTTTGGGAGCTTTACGTTGAGGGCTTTACTTTGGGAGCTTTCCTTTGAGAACTCTACTTTGAGAACTGAAACATTCTCAAGTTGAGATATCGATCAAGTGGAGAGCTGAACCACTTCAAGTTGAGATACCGATCAAGTGTAGAGCTGAACCATTTCAAGTGGAGATACCGATCAAGTGTAGAGCTGAACCATTTCAAGTTGAGATACCGATCAAGGGAAGAGCTGAAGCATATTAAATTAAGACACCGAGCCATCCAAGATAGGCCAGAATAGAGGAAGCCACCACCGACAGCTGTCGCGTAGATAAGTGCACTTCGTTATTAGTTGTAAATTAGAGTCAATATATTCTTTTGTTACATTAGAGTTTTATTGAGAGTGTATTAGTACTGAAAAAGATATCATGGCGCCCTAATTCCATCTTTTGGTCCACTATTAGTTTAAGTAGCGTGATTTCAACAGTTTAGAACCCCCACATAGAGCTAGCTGGTAACATCTTGTGGCAAGTTTCTTTCAAAATCCAACATAGAATTTTTATAGGGGTTGAAACATTACAATATATATATATATATATATATATATATGTGTATATATATATATATATATATATATATATATATATATATATATATATTATATATTTATATTATATATATATATATATATATATATATATATATATATATATAATATATATATATATATATATATATATATATATATATATATATATATATATGTATATATATATATATATATATATATATATATAAGGCAATAGAATAAAAGATGAGATTACCCAAAATACTAGAGGTAGCCAATAAAACGATGTAGTGTGCTACAAATATCTTGTTTATTCAAACATCAAGCTTTCGTCTACCAATTGCAGACTTCATCAGGAAGCTGAAAATGTTATTTTTATGAGAAAATTTCCTTATATACAAGTCAGGAAAAACTTTGAAATTAATAATTAGTATTATTTATGTTTTCTTTAAAAATACTTACAAGAGAATTCAAGATTGCTCTAGCGAGCAAGCAGCCAGTTTTTTATAAAATCATCAGTACAGCAAAATGCAAATCCAAAAACCATATTATACATAACTAATTTATGAAACTTTTACTTTCACGCATAGCATTTTGCTGTACTGATGATTCTATAAAAAGCTGGCAGCTTGCTCGCTAGAGCAATCTTGAATTCCCTTGTATCCTTTATTTAAAAAAAAAATATAAATGATACTAATTATTAATTTCAAAGTTTTTTCTGACTTATATATAAGGAAATGGTCTCATAAAAATAGTTCTTTTAGCTTCCTGATGAAGTCTACAATTGGTAGACGAAAGCTTGATGTTTGAATAAACAAGATATTAGTAGCACACTACATCGTTCTATTGGCTACGTCTAGTATTTTGGGGAGTCTCATCTATTACTTTATTGCCTTGCTTTTGTTACCTGTACCTCGTTACTGTCCCCCCTAATTTGAATGTTATTTATTCCAATTTGTTGCAATCTTCACATTATCGATTATAAGAGACTTCCTTGGTTTCGTTGATAAGAAACTAGTGTGCTTTGAAGTATAAAATGCAAAATCGAGTAGGTATATGTATCACATACAAAACTATAGCGTCATTTACTGATAAAGACCAGCAAAGTTATGAACATATTGTAATACTATATATCATTGATTCCCAAAGTGGTCCAGGTGGACCCCCAGGGGTCCACGAAAGACTCAACGGGGGTCTACGTTGGCGTGACAAAAATATGGGGGTTCACAATTCGTAAGCGGGGGTTCACGAAAATTTATCTAGTTTCGATAGTGAAAAACTGAAATGTTGGCTTCACCTATCAATGTAGGCAGATAATATTTTAAGTAATTCAGCGACTGATACATGTAAAAACTTGCATATTCCATATTCAGTGCATCGTGTCGACACTTGCAAAGCATCGCTCTCCGTCGTCCAAAACTTTTGTTCAGACTTGCAAAGGGACGAAATAGGACTTGTGGTGTGTGTGTTTGCAATCTTGCATGAACTTGTTTGATTCTTTACCAATATACCTTGGCATACGAATGCCAAGAATAAAATGTTAATCATTTGTTTCCTGGATTTCGAAAAGAAAAGTAAAGCGAATCGATGATAGTGTTTGCCAATATCGGAAAAAGTGAGTACTTTTTAACAGGTAGAATGCCTTAATGGGAATATACAGATATACGTTCAACATTTAATTGCCCTGCATGATAACTTCAAAATCAGTTTTGAAGATATTCTGATGATGCAAATACCACCTTGGATCATGAATCCATTTGATGAAACAGAAGTGGAGAATATGATATTACAAGAGAAGCTACTCGAGCTTAGCACTAATAGTGCTGAAGGTGAAATTTGAAGAATGGTATCAAACAATTTGCCTGCAGGTAGAAATACCCGAAAAATATACTGGACTGTGAATAATTGAGAAAAAGCTTTTGATAGCGTTTTCTTCGTCATATCTCATCGAAAAAAGTTTTAGTGTCGTTACCAACCTTTTAACCTAAAAAGTAGCAGATTTGCGGTTATTTATAACAAAACTGAAGCCGGATATTGATAATTTGCTGTCAATCCATCAAGTATATCCCTCTCATTAAAATTATGGCTATTTTGTGATTGTCATTGTAGACGAAGTAACGTTACGTTATAAATATTAATTTTAATTGTATCGCGACTGTTAACATATTACAATGTAATATGATAACAATAATAAATAATAGTGTCTTGATCACATATTTGAATAAATACAAAACAAGAAAATATATAATTTCTGTTTTTATTTTTACCACTCCGCAGGGGGAGAGGATGGTTTGGGAATTTTCTGAATAAGATAAGTGAGAATTCATTGGTTTCTTGTGCTTTGAGTAGATTTCAAAAAAGTGATTCCATCCAACTTTACTTTTTGGCCAACTTAGCTTTTTTTGACATCCTCTCACAGCACAATCAATTAACTAATTAAATAAACCAATAAATTCTCACTTCTATCTCGAAAACTGTTAATTCTTGGTTGAAACTCAGACCCAACGCAAATTTCCATAGTAAGATCTAATCTTCACATTTTTTGTCGAGTTTTGGGAATATGGTGGAATTGTAGCTGCAGGGGGTCCACCGGAACCAGCAAAATTTTCAAAGTGGTCTATGAGAAAAAAAAGTTTGGGAACCTCTGCTATATATGAATGTAACCATCTTTCACCATTTCAAATAAGAACTTTTTATTATACGAACCGCCAAGGGTGTTCTAATTGATCGAATTTCTAACACACGGAATAATCGCTATAAATATATATATATATATATATATATATAATAATAATAATAATAATAATAATATTTATTAATCTCAACAATTATTCACATTACAGATATAACATTGCACTGAATAAAATAGAGACAAGTCAAAATGAAACTAAACTTACTTTTTACAAAATGTAATAAATTCATTTATTGAATAAGGTTCGCCATACAAAATGAAACTATAAATGCGATTTCTGAACAACCTAAAATCTTCAATACCTTGTAAATGCTTAGGAAGCAAATTAAATAAACGCATGGCCATATACAGAGGTCCTCTTTCAAATCGAGTTGTACCATGGATTGGAAAGAGGAAGGGATGAACTTGCCTAGTATTATTTTCATTGATATATGGTGAAAAATAATTTTTCTGCAACTTGAGGAAGACTAAAAGACGATAAATGAATAGACCAAACACTGTTTGTATTCTGTTGGATCTAAAAACTCCGCGGCAGGATTCTCGAAAGCTCAAGCCGCACATTATTCTCAATACCCTTTTTTGAATGAGAAAAATTTCGTCAGCACTAGACGAACTGCCCCAAAAGATAATTCCATATGCTAGTATAGATTGGAAACTGGCGAAGTAGAGAGTTCTCATAACTGCAGCTTCCACCTTGCTTCTGATCATGATAAACATATAAGCAGCAGAGTTCAGAGTCTTTCTCAACTTAGCCGCATGATGATCCCACCGTAGATGTTTGTCCATAGTAACACCCAAGAAATTAACTGACTCCTCCAAGGTGACAGTACTGCTACCAAGGCACAGAGAGGCAGGATAGCCTTCCTCAGACTTTCCGCCGCAAAAGAAGATACCTCGAGTCTTGCTATGATTCAGAATTAGACCATTATCGTTACACCACTTATCTACAGCCAAAACCACATTTCTACCCGCCTGGATACAGGATGCGATATTTCTTGATATAACCAAGAAATTGCTGTCATCGGCATAAAGAATTGACTTACAATTATCTGATGGTTTTATGTAGCAAAGAGAGTTTACAAAGACAATAAAAAGCAATATATATATATATATATATATATATATATATATATATATATATATATATATATATATATATATATATAAAGAATTTGATTCAACAATTTGAACAATTCAAAACATCTAATCTAACAAGTTAAATTTAATATGATGCATGTCATAAACTTGTTATTGCGTCTAACAACAATATTGCAGTGAAGGTTGAAGCTAACTTACCTCTGTTTGAGTAGACAACAAAACAATAGCTAACGCAATAAAGAGTCGTTGAATCTGTGCAATCAGATCTGGACCGGTCCAGTTGATTGTAGAATTACAGTGAAATTATTGTGAATTCTTCGGCATACCAGATCTAATTAATACAGTACAGTCGAGTGCTAAAATATTAATTGAATTATTAGACCGGGAACCGGAGCCAATGTTATTAAACAACTTCGACAGTACAATAATAATTTTGCGGTGCAATATGTATGCAACCTGAAATTGAATATCGTTATGTATAGAAACAGGAGTTAAATTACTAGACCAATTAATAAGCTTTCAGATCTATGAAGGATGAATATACTAATAACTATTCAATTTTCTCATTAACGAAGTGGAAACTGCTCAGCAGTCATGTCCTTTCTTTCGACATTCAGGTTTCCATTTCATTTGATCGCACCTCCAAAGTTCGAAAATCTCAAATTATAAAAATGGACGATATACTTAGCTAATAAAAATTAGGATAAAATTAATAGTTTTCATGACACAGAATATTTTTTTTATATTTAAGGAAAACATTGAAAACTTTTCCCACGACATTCGAGTTTCAACCCTTCAGCACTTCCTAGCTTTTCTTGGGAATGTCAACCTCTAATTTATGATACAACAAACAAAGCTGTA
This sequence comes from Cynegetis impunctata, assembly GCA_030704885.1. NCBI lineage: Eukaryota > Metazoa > Arthropoda > Insecta > Coleoptera > Coccinellidae > Cynegetis > Cynegetis impunctata. The sequence continues at coordinate 142,734 of JARQZK010002264.1, read as the reverse complement.
GAAGAATACCGGCCATCCATATAAACAAAAAAACGCGTAAATGCAAGCTCCGTGACTGAAATTTCCCGTTTTCTTTCTGTTATTTTCATCATATCAATTCTTAACTTCCGAAGACAATTTGGACGGTCTGCTTATTTTCACAGTATTGTCATCATGAAAAGGATTTTCAGAAAAAAAATTGACAAAAACACCCCTAAGGTAATCTCCTGTGGATTTTTCACATTTTTTGAAATCAAAATATATGGAATCTTACGAGAACAATTTATGAAAGTCTAGCCAACCTGAAATACTATTAGCTCCAAATTCAAAATGTATATTTACAGAATGGATTCCCTCACATTCAGTTCAAGCTAAGAAAATCATTCTTTCCTGATGATTCTGGTCAGGGCATAAGGACGAAGTGATGAAATTATTGTATTATCATCAGTCGTTATTCCGTGTGCCAATTTTCAAAATAAATTAGTTAAATTCGGTAAAATGTCGTTGACTACATGTGAAGCTGACACAAGCATTAAAAATTGGCTAAGGCATCATGACGAAGAACACCTCGTACTCGGTAGTCGTCCCGAAATGCAGCGCGTACTGATAACAAAGCAGGACGAGGTGCGATTCAAGGGGTATAGTCACCACGAAGTGCAGCGCGGTTGAGAAGAGTTAAAAAAAAAATTCAAAACCAACCAAAATTCAAGAAAAATTTCTACGTGAATATGGTGTAAAGAAAAAAGTTTTTAATTCCAAAGAGAGCTTCATTTTTTCCAACCCTCTAACTCAATTTGATGAAGTGAAAAAAATCCTTTAAAAATTTGGTTTTGAGCTCCATGCTCCATACAACCTTTGAAAACATCGAGAATGCTAAATTTCGAATATATCATTTATAATTAATTTCTACATATTTTGCCATCGGTTTGATACTTTTCCGTCCATGCTCATCACAGCCACACAACTTTTTTAAATGTTCTGATATATCTTCATCATCATCATCAGCTTATACTAGTCAACTACTGGACATAAGCCTTCCGTAAATTCACCCACAACGCTCGGTCCTGAGCCGCCCGCATCCAGTTTGTACATATACGTTTCAGAGCATCTGCCCTTCTGGTTGGAGGCCGTCCTTTACTTCTTAGGGCATCCGCTCTAGATCCATAATGCGTTTGGTTCATCAATCATCCGTCATTTTAGCAATATGTTTTGCCCAGTTCTATTTCAGCTCGGCTTTAGTTTGTATGGCATATTTCAATCCAGTTCGTCTGCGGATTTCAATGTTTTGTAATCTATCCTTTAAAGATAATCCCAGTATAGATCTCTCCATTGCATACTGAGTCATTGTCTGAGATATTGGTTGAAAACCTTTCTTTTTAGACATATTGGAAGTACTGACTTGAAGAACTGACTAAGCTTGCCAAAGGCAACCCATGTCAATCGTATTCTACGAGTACGTTCGCATGTTTGATTATCCCTGCTGGTACGAATCTCAGGTCCCAAATATTTAAAGGCAGTTGTTTCCCTTACTATTTCTCCACACACACTAACACTTCCACCAAGCACAAGATTCGTCGTAATTTCAGCTTTAGCCATATTGATTTTTAAACCTACTTTTTGTGAGGCAACATATGATTTTTCCAACATTGAGCAGCGTCGTTCATACTGTCCGCGATCAAGACGATATCATCTGCAAATCTGAGATGATTTAGTTTTTCACCATTTATATTCACTCCCATTTTCTTCCAGTCTATTTCCTTATACATACTATTCTAACAAAGAAGTGAACAGTTTGAGTGAGATGGTATCGCCCTGTTTTATGCCTCTCTTTATCGAAAATTGGTTTGTACTTTCTTGGAGTCTACTAGATGCTGTAGCTTGGTATTGGTATTGGTAGGTGTGGATGGTGACCGATGCGCTGCGATCTTATTAGATCTATTGTGCTGTAGCTTTGTCATATAAATGTTTTATGAGCATCGTATAGCGATGGTAGCTAGATAGTGAATTCAACATCTTATGCTGGTTTACTGTGTCGAAAGCTTTGTTTAATATATAACCATAATTTATTTCGTTCCACTGTCATCCCGACCTGCTTCGCCATCAATACGCGATGCACAACCGCACAACGCATAAAATACAACCTTAGCAGCTATGCAGCTCAAGCTTATAGTGCGAATATCGATATCAATGATTTCTTATTAATTATAAGTTGTAACTATGTTAAGTGCTTTCCTGGTGCTTCAGATTTAATATTGATAAGGTAGTCCAGTAGGTGAGGAAATCATTAATAATCGATTTGAGAAACAACAAACATTACGAAATTCCTTGCTTGATGAGAGTAATATAACTGAATAATTTATTGGGATTTTCGACGAAGGCCTCATTATGTTAATTGGAGGCATATAGTGGCTTTCAATATTCTGGAATACAATCATATCATAGACCAATCCAATTATTTCGTATATTCCAAATATATTTTCCGTCGACCTCTAAATAAAAGCTTACTTTAACGTACACGAAATTGATCATTAATGACCCATTTTAATGTGCAATTTCTCCTATTTTAATGTATGATTGTCATGGGAAACCAAACACAGAAGTATTCAGCACGGAATAGTTGAATTATTCTGTGTCTGTACTGTTATTCCACAGAGAAAAGGAATTCATAATTCAAATCGAAAAATTTAACTCTATACAAGTTTTTTCTCTCTATACAGTCTTTTCTTGTTCCAAGAACAAGAAAAGACTGTACAAGTATCTTCGTTCCTCTTTGAATAGCAAGGTGGGGATACCCTTCGTTCGTAACTCCTCTGGAGCGCCTTGCGAGACACTTACCCAGGTAGCTGATATGATGGCCGGGACATTTGCGGCCGCTTTTGTATCGGAACCGGACAATCTCATTTGTGATCCCACTTTTCCACGTACTGTCGATGAAATAAGAAGCATCGAGATGAGTGAAGAGCTGGTTCTGGGTTACCTTTCGAAGATAAATAAGCATTCCGCCCCTGGTCGAGATGGTATTTCTTCACATTCTGCTACATTTCTGCGCTGAAGCCTTAGCCAAGCCACTTGCTTTTATATTCTCTTATTCTTTCAACTCTTCCTCTCTCCCTCAAGATTGGTTGTCAGCTTCTGTTACTCCCATTTTCAAGAAAGGCGATAAGCTGTCTGCTAGTAACTACAGACCAGTAAGCTTGACATCAAATGTCTGCAAGCTACAAGAGAGAATTATTAGTGATAAGCTGTTAGAGTTTGCATATCAAAATGACTTAATTCCGAAAGAGCAACATGGGTTTCTTCCAGGTAGGTCCACCATCACAAATCTTCTCTCCTGTGTCAACGATTGGACTAGATGTGTTGATTCTGGCACTCCGGTAGATGTTGTGTACCTTGATTTTGCACGAGCGTTTGATCGTGTTCCCCACCGCCGACTCCTGTGGAAACTTGAGTTCCTGGGAGTGAGAGGTCATCTGCTTTCTTGGATTAAATCATTTTTGTCATTCCGTACGTTTCGAGTTAGGGTCGGTGACTGTTTCTCCTCTTCCGATATAAGGGTCCGTAGTGGTGTTCCCCAGGGCTCGGTACTGGGTCCCAGCTTGTTTTTGTTGTACACTTCTGAGCTTCCGCGTATTTTTAAATCCAGCTGTGCAATATTCGCGGATGACACGAAACTCAGTAACTGTCCACGAGTCAATGCAGGACACCTCCAAAATGACCTTGATAATTTATCCAAGTGGTGCGAGGAGTGGTTGTTGCCTCTCAATATTGATAAGTGTTGTGTGCTTCATATTGGCAAGGGAAATCCTAAGATTGCTTACTTCATCGACCAGCAGAGGCTGGCTAGTGTCTCGCAACATTGTGACCTGGGTGTTACAGTCACTGAGAACTTAAATTGGTCTACCCACATTTCAATTGCTGTATCCAGGGCAAAAAAATTTACTTATCTACTATCCAAAACTTTCCCTGGATGTGATATTGCCACATGCAGGACCCTCTACACAACTTACGTGCGACCTATTCTTGAGTATGCGGGCCCAGTATGGTGGGCAAATCTGAACAGAGATCAGGAACTTTTAGAATCCGTGCAGCGGTGGAGCACACGTATTCCGTTTGGCAGAATTCGCCCGGACTACCAGACTAGGCTGCGGTTGATTCAGTTGCCTTCTTTTTCGGAACGCAGATTGAGAGGTGACTTGATAGTCACAGAGCGCTTCACTCTCTCTTCGGTGCAGACATGGCGTACCTCTTTCCACTCAATCAGAATCGGGCATTGAGAGGCCACTGCTACAAGCTGGCCAAAGAGAACTTCAGGACAACAGTGAGGAGCAACTTTCTCCCCAACAGAGTCTTCGAAATCTGGAATCGGCTTCCCTCTGAGATTGTGTTTTCGCAAACGGTGAATTCCTTCAAGAACTCTCTGGATAGATGGTCTGAACTTCATCGTTAATAAATTTAAATAAAGTAAATTTAATTTTCAATTTCAGCTCATTTGAGTTGTTACTCAGTTTATATGTTTGTAACACTTCTCGAATTCTTTCTTAGTTTCAATTTTATGTTTATATTTTTGAGTTTATAGGTTAACCTTAACTCTCAACTTTTGTAATAATAATAATAATATAATAATAATAATAATAAAGTAGAAACTGCGGCAAAAATTTTATGCAATAATCGTTCGAAAGTAAATAACACTTCAGCTTCCACCAGTTCCACATATTCCTTATCGGATATTGTAGGTAATGTTAACTATTCAGATGTCACATGTCTAATATTCCATCTATGAATTTCTCAAATTGTTCCATCGGGAGCATAAATATAAATATATCGAAATGAACATTGAAATTTATATTGTGTCAAGTGTATCTGTCATGCAAAATAAAAATTTATTTCAATCAAGAATTTATACTCAATTCATGATGAGGTCGACGGAAAAATTTTGTAATAAACTCGTTTATTAATGTAGCGATTAATGGTCTCGAACTATTAACGCGCTCGCTCCGCTCACGCGTTAACATATCTCAACCATTAATCGCTGTCATTGATAAACTAGTTTATTGAATAACTATTAGTGTTTCGTTAACAAAATTCAGGAGACTTGGAAGCCGTATTTACTATATCTGTTACGTGGTTATTGAAACTCAAACTAACGATCAAAATGGAAGCACCTGAGTAACATGACATTTAGAGGAATATTCACACAATATTTGCTGTTATATTCGATACAATATTTCATTTCATATTGTTCAAAAGTTTGAATCATACCATACATAATGTGTAAAGGTTACATTTGTTCCAGGAATCAATATTATTATATTATTCAATCAAGTGTATGAATAATGAAAATATATCAAAAATTTTGATCTACACTATTATTGATACACTGGAAGTGAATGTATGTATTAGAATGTTCATAAAATCATCGGATTTTCTTTGCATTATTATAATTTGTACACTCCAATTGATAGAAAATACGTGTGACAAGCGGAGCTCTGTCATTAAGGTCCTATCTCATTTATGTTCTTTTTTAGATAAAAATTCTCAAACTTCCAAGTAAATTTGTAGACTTTGAAGGTGAGCAAAACTTTAAAACTAAGAAAATAACATGAAATCTCTACAAAGAGAATGCGGTCGGGGAAAATAATTTAAACCACCGATAGCCACTAACATGAACTCGATCTATTTTATGTATATAATATTGACTTTTCAACTTATTTTGCGCGACGCTAGGAGGTGCGCAAAAATAACAAAAGCCACTGAAGAACCGAAAATATCTACAATTAAATCGCGGCCCGATATGCTTATGTCGCTAGAAGTCACTTCCACAACATCAAAATAACCCATGAACAAAGTTTCAGTCCTCTAATTCATTCTGTAGGAAGTTTAGCTCCATACATCTTTCGAAAAGCCCTAAATATATATATATATATATATATATATATATATATATATATATATTTTATATATATTATATATATATATATATATATATATATATATATATATATTTTATATATATATATATATATATATATATATATATATATATATATATATATATATATATATATATATATATATATATATATTATTTTATATTATTTTATATTATATATATATATATATATATATATATATATATATATAATATATATATATATATATATATATATATATATATATATATATATATATATATATATATATATATGTATATATATATAGAGATTTGGTTTGATTTTTGGTTGTTCCAGGTTCGAAAAAATACTTTAAATTACTAGATTAATTCGTTTAATAGACGTTTCAGGAGAAGTACTCTCTTATTATTAAACATGAAAATAAAACCATCTAGAGTATAAAACAATACCATCAAATAATTATTATAATATATATTTTGAAAATGATTTTCTTTATTTGACAGACAAATAAAGAAAATCATTTTCAAAATATATATTATAATAATTGTTTGATGATATTGTTTTATACTCTAGATGTTTTTATTTTTATGTTTATTTTATTGTCTATACTAAGATACTGAGGAAGAGAGTACTACTCCTGAAACGTCTATTAAACGAATTAATCTAGTAATTTAAAGTATTTTTACGAACCTGGAACAACCAAAAATCAAACCAAATCTCTATAATATAAATGACCAGGTAATAAGGCGAAGTGAGAAATTTTTAATATATATATATATATATATATATATATATATATATATATATATATATATATATATATTTATAAATAAATAAATAAGTATACATTCTTGGGAAAAATGCAACGAATGAAAAAAGACGAAAGGTGTCATAATATTGGTTAACAATAATTTAATGAGAAGACATTGAAGAGCAATTAAATGAAAAAAAAATGAACGAAGGAATGGTAATGAAATCATGATAAATAATTTGAGCTTATTTGTAAAGATGATAATCAATTCTCCACTTCTTCAAAATCATATACATAATCTATAAATACGCTGATATCATACTCATATCTTTATATAGACTATCCTACTCAAATTTTCGAACACTGGTACTCATCTGCCTTCATCATAGCTATCATCAACGTCTACTGAATCACTTTCACAATTAATTATTTCGTCCACGACTGTACTATAAATCATTCATTATACGTGTGCTTCCTGAAGTATAATTATACCTATTATTCACTAGTGTGTATAATGGTTTATTATACACTGCATGACGTCACACTCAAAACGTATGTCCAAACTTGAGACTATCATTCACATTGTTAGGATAGTATTGTTATTAGATTTTTAGGTTTTATGTAACTAAGATAACTTTTAGGCAAATTATTAAACTAATATTTAATATAATGCCCAACTTATTGAATATTTATTCTAATAAATTATCTATTTCATTTTTATCAGAGTGAAAGAAAGGAATGGAATCGATGTCAAGTGAAATAGTTGACGTTTACGTGAGTATGCAGTTTTCAGTGAACATAGAGAATGTTATGTCAACGCTTTTGATAACTATTTTTATTGTTGAAAATGCAGATTATTACTAATTTTTTCGAGGAAGTCGTGGACAAAGTATAGTATTCTACTCGCACAAAATTACAATTTTTCACTCGGGTGAATTGCGACACTCGCTTGCAGCTCGTGTCGCAAACTTCACCCTCGTGAAAAATAGCAATCATTTTGTGCTCGTTGAATAATATACTATTTTCTACACCTGTACTATAATAATACACTTATATGCCCATAATTCGTTTCATAATGAGATCCATCATGCTACAGATTTTTCATAACGATACAGATTTTTAACCAATAGAAACACATAACTTTTCAATGGAGTATGCTGTGTATTTGACGTTTATCCTAGATTCCTATCTATTTGTCAAAATCAGTAGGTATTAAATTTTCGTAGAATATAACTAAACTTCCAGAATTATATCATCAAAATGCCTGATATCAGCGATACAGAAGAATTACCATCGACTTCACCATACATATCGGGGAAAGCAGTATATGCAATACAAAATATTTTACACCAAAAATCTAAGACAGTGTACGAAAACTATATGAACGGTTTATGGACTGGAGAAATACAAATGATATTTCGACATTCTCCGAAAACGTTTTCATTGCTTATTTTTCAAGAATTGATGGAAACTATGAAATCATCTAGTACATGGACACATTATTCAATACTGATGAAAGTCGTTGGTAAATATCAACCTTAATATAGACATTTCGAAATATAAGAAGTGTCAAACTTTATTTAAGCGAAAGTCCGAAGGACTTGTTGGAAAAAAATCAAAAATATTTTCACCTGAACAACTAAATAATTCTAATATTTTCAAGAAATCGGATTAATTGAAATATTATGTTCAGTATAAATATAAATATAATGTTTATAGTTTTCTATATCCATGGAAATACCGGAGGTAATTCCATTGATTACAATTTTGTATTTTTTTTTATAGAAATACGAGTAATTACTGTGATTGTGTTTAATATGAATATAATATTCATAGTTATTCATTATTTATCGGGTTTAGAAAAAATAACTTATGCAACTCTCATGTAATGGTTATTAATACACTCGCATAAACCATACGAAACTCGCCTTCGGCTTGTTTCGTATCTCGGTTAATGCTCGTGTATTAATAACCATCATTACATGATCGTTGCATAATATACTATTTTCTTCAAACGTCATATAAGTGATAACTTTTGTGACGTTCCTCAATGACATTAAGTGTGATTTATATGACTAGGAGTATAAGTACTTATACTCCTAAGCGTATAAACACATTATAGTACTATGAATTTATTCACAATGGTATTTATTATTTATTCGTAACATTTATAGTAAAAGTACAATTATGAAGATTTGCATCATTTAAGAATCCTCCACTTCTTGCAATATCAGTACTATTCATAACAACTTTTCCAGAGTGAACGGCATTTACAAATCCATTACTTGTATCGGGTTCATTAAATGAAGGTTGAAGAATTCTCTCAGCAATTTTGGTTTTACTTTGCACAGAGTCTTCGATGTACCCTTCGGCAACTGAATCAGATTTCCAACCCACATGCCTTTTCAGCGTAGTGATATCCACCCCACTATCAACAAGCATTGTTGCGGAAGTTCTTCTTAAGCAATGCCCTGTATATTCTTTCCAATTTGGAATCTTCAGATACAATGCCACGTCTTTTGCTACACTACCAATTTTATGGATACCCATAACAGTTTTATAACATTTCCCATTTTGATATTTCAAAAAAAAACGTCGTTCTCTAAAATCGGCAGGGCGCAAATTAACGTACTTTCTATATTTGCTCAGATATTCATCACCCAGGACGTTGAAGGTTCTTCTCTTATTAGTTTTAGTGTTGGGAATGTTTATTAGCAGCAAAGAACCCATATCTTCAAGATCATCAACTGTCATATTCACTAGTTCATCGCAACAACATGCCCCAGATATTCCAAATATCAAAACTACCTAAAAAATTAAATGTTGGTTAGCACAATGTGAAACAAACAGAATGTAATTTTATTACCTTCATCGCCAAATACTTTTCATCTGGGGCTTCAGACAAAAATTTGCTGAACTGTTTCCTTGACAAGACTCTCGATTTCTTTGGCTTATAACCTTCTCCTTGCTTTTTTAAAAATGCACGCAAATTGTTGTATTTTTCAATGTTCACATTATGCTTCAAATTCAACACAGACCTTATCATTGAATAATGAGCCCACAAACTAGAGCTCCTCATTTTCAGTGCCACTTCGGTAAAATATGCCAACAAAACGTTCTCAGAGTATTGCACTACTTTTTTTTCCATTGCACCATTTGTTGAACTTAACAAACGCAGCTTCATATACTGCAGCAGATTTCGTCGGCAGCAAGTTTTGTATAGCTATTCTAGCTGCCTCTACCACCTCGGGAGGATCATTACATATTTCTAAACTCATTTTCTTCACCGAATTTGAAATATTTGTTTTAATGGATGTCAAACAAGTACGTATCTATGACAACGATACGAAAAAGGCAATATACAGTGAAATAAGTTAAAGATTCAATCTTGTTATCTTTATTAAAAAATTCGTTTCCTTTTATTGTTTTATTTCGAATGAAATTATGCACGTTTGAAGAAAAAATAGTATATGATATTCGGAGAATAAGATACTTTATGTGCTTCGCATGGATTGTCTGACTCACTACGTTCGTCAGACAAACTTTCCACGCTCAGCACATAAAATATAACTTATTCTCCTAATATTATAATATACTATTAATGCACCTCAACATCGTTAATCCGTGTTCACACCGGAATCATATTTTCAAACGCCAGCCAAACCCGCCCAAATAGCCTCGACGTTGACGCGTTTCTCCCTTCTATACCGAAAGCGGAACCTACTCGACACGGAAAACAAAAAAGACACAAAAATCCGTCTACCAAACTTCGTCTATACGGAACGGAACACAGACGACATGTTCTTTTTTTTTCCTTCCGGTTTCTCCGATTCGAGTACAGTCTAGACGGAAGTCGGTTCGGCGCACTTTACGACCGAGCTCATTTCGCAAGCTGATTGGGAAATCGAAGAGAAAAGCTATTTTTCACGAGTACACGAAAAATAGGAACACGCGAGCGACGATATCGATCTCGTATTGACGAGGACGGAAAAAGGAACCCATTTCGAGAAAAATCGAATAAATCACCTAGCGTTCAGGACACGATGAAAAGTGATTCCTGTAACACCTACAAAAACTTGAGTTCACTGGAGGTTCTCATTTGTCGCTGCAGTATTCGGCTCATTGGAGAAATTAAAGTTTCTCAGGAATTAAGTGGAACCTATGTTATAATCTAACGAAACTATGTGATTTTTGACGGGAGCAACCCATTGAATGATAAATGCCTTAGTGAAATCTAGATAATCTATTTACTTCTTACAGTACAAACAAAATTTGTTTTCCATATGGTAAAGGGGAGCCTTTCGATATCATTGAAATAAAATTGAAGAGAGGAACAATATTAACTATAACCATATCAGGTTCATTGAACAGTTCACTCCGTACATACAAATGGCGACGGTTCGGGAAAAGAGTCGATTCCTGCAAATGTTCTGCCTCAAGAATAACCCAAGATACCTATTTCAGCTCATTTGATCTGGATATGCCTGAATGTACGGAAATATATATATATATATATATATATATATATATATATATTTACATATATACATACATACATATATATATATATACATATATATATATATATATATATATATATATATATATATATATATATATATATATATATATATATATATATATATATATATATATATATATATATATATATATACATATATACATATATATATATATATATATATACATATATACATATATACATATATACATATATATATATATATATATATATATATATATATATATATATATATATATATATATATATATATATATATATATATATATATATAAATATATATATATATATAATTAATTTCAAAATAAAACACACTTGGCTTAAGTTTCATTATATAAAAATAATAAGATACCCACTGTATTTAGCAGTAAACGATAGTCGACATGTTTCGAAATATTAACTCATTATCTAGACTATATTCATAACTCGAAACATGTCGACTATCCTCTACTACATTTATTTTATGATGTTTCACCAATTGATGTGCGAGAATTCAATCTAAGTTATATATAAATATATAAGACGTCAAAAAAACTCTAGAAAATCGTGGTCCAGGAGGTCTGAAACGTCTATAAAAACTACTCCCGTACTTCACACAGTGCAATAGCCTCTTATTTTTGGGTAAAATACGACTAGAAAACCGCGAAAATTGTGGTTCAGGAGGTATGAATCTTATTTAAAAACCACTACTGGACTCGAACGTTGCCTTTCGACACAGTGTATAGTCTATTATTCTCGGAGAGAATACTAACAAAAATTGAATCAATATTTTAGTGGAGTGAAAACATTCTTATTATCATTGAAAACATAACGAAATTACGTGATTTTGGATCCAAGGCAAGTATAGCATCAACATAAAAATATGACAAGAACCAAAATTGTGACTCTTAAGCTACAGTTCCATCCTAGGAACATCGGCGAACATTTTATTGCTGAATGTTTCTCCTTGTTGCCAAGGGTATAAACTTATGGCACCATACGTAAATTTCTTGTTTCCACTGAAGCAAATGAAATTGTCAATACTTACATATTTATTAGTAGAAACAATTGGTTGCCGAAACAAAAAAAAATTTTTAGGAATATCTAGGAACATTTATGGAAACAAGCAACAGCAACAAATTGTTCCTCCGGTAGAAACGTAGCTATATATTTATTCGTTTGCGTACTTCACATCACACTGAAAATCTGCGACACGAATGCTCGATACCTTTCCACTGCGATAGCAACACGGATTTTTTTACACATGTTTCCTATTTTCTTTCGAAGTTTATCGATCAGAATGGAAACCGGCGACAAGTAAGAACAGTCAACATTTGTTGCCGAAAAATTTTAAGGAACATTTACGGAAACACGCAACAGCAACAAAATGTTACTCAATATTCCTCCGGTGGAATCGTAGCTTGAGGAGTGACCAGTAGAAACAGTCAACATTTATTGCCGAAACATAAAGGAATTTTAAGGAACATTTAGGAACAGTTTCGGAAACACGCAACAGCAACAAAAATGTTCTACAATCTTCCTTAATGTTCCTCCAGTGGAACTGTAGCTTTATATGGATTAGACAAATCGTATCTCTAGTTGAACTTTAGAAAAAATATTGAAGGTAAGATATCATGGTTTCGAAACGTTAGACAATGGACCAGGCTGAGGACAGTGGGATACCCTTTCAGCACCATCAGAAATTATAGGAAGAGTGGGCACATGTGTCGCGAACACTCATTAATTGATACGCAGTAGAAGAAAAAGAATCCAGCTTCTTTCACTGCCCACCACAACACAAACACATGATATATAAGTAGAAAACATGCGTCATAAAATCCAGGTCGTTATTTTTGCGCAATATATCACATTTTTCTGTATGAAATAATATATTGAATATTCTTCGACATTTCATGTGGCAATTTCAAAGGTTGAAAAACAGAAAAGTTGCCAAGATAAATTGAACTATAAATAAATTCCGAAGAAACACGTTCCAGACATTTCCTCTATCTATCCTATTTGTGTATTGGAAATAACAACTTTTCAAATTCTCAAGAATCGAAAACGAAAAATATAATATTTTTGTTGAGTCAGCCGAATAGAAATAATATTTTCACGTCGTAGGCTGTGATTTGTTTTTTTTTCAAGAGAAAATTAATCGATTCAAGAGCACGCTTTTATTGGCTTGGTATGTAGGTATGTATCTATGTAACGGAATCTTTAAATATGATTTTCACCTCATTTGCACACTTATCAAGGACGAGGCAATAATTTGAATGGTCATATTATCTCGATCAAGACCTTCAGGATTAGCTATTTTCCAAATCCGATACCCACTAGTGCCTTTGTGCCAAGTATGCGTTTTAAAACGTTTTGAAACTGTAAAAGCAAAGATAAATAATAGTTGAAAAATAAATAAAAAACACGCTTTTGTAGTTCGTAGAACTAAAAAACTAAAAATAGAAAATAAATTATAGTTAAAAAAAACTAAAAAACATGCTTCTTTATATAACGATTTAGAAATGCGAACTAGAAAGTAGAAATAATTTTCAATAAATTTATAAATTAAGAACAAATTAACAAAAATTTTTTTATTGTAGAAGAGCGTTTGGTTCTTTTCAAGATATTTTCATAATGTCTCTCCTTTATCAATATCTGTCATTAAAATATTCTAACAATTGACTCCAAGCACTATATGCATTCCTACAATAAAATTAAATTTTTTTATTAATTACACTTTTCTTTAACTTAAATTTATTGAAAATTATTTTTTACTTTTTACCTCGCTTTTCTATCAAGTGTTTCTTTAAAACTATCATTTATATATCAGAATTCATCAAATTTGAATTGACACAAATTTAACGGGCTTCAATTGATGTTTCTTGATTCTCCTGAAATTTAAATTATTTCTAGCTTGAACAACGATTTTAAATTCATTCCCCATCTCTGAGGGGAGTAAAGTTTCTTACGTTTCAATGATGAGGCTGAGGTCTTCACGAACCGCAGTGTAGCTGTTATATATATCAATAGACAACAAGAAGTTATTTGACGCATCTCTCATTGATTGTGCGACACCGATGAAACCGAATAAGATCGAAACAACTGTTCTTTTTTAACTAATCTACGTTTCATAATTTTAATACATAGTTTTTGTGTTTTTCGAACAAAATCTACGGATATTATATTTCTGAAATATTGTGCAAATAATCGTACGCTTTTCAAACTTCCACCCTATTCTAAAAGGAAGCAACCTTGAAAGATGACTAGAAAAAATAAAAAATCCATTCACAAATGACATTTGACACGGTACTTATGTGCAGGGGAAATTTCATTAATCCATATTACTAGGTGAATCGCCCCCGTATATATTGGGAAATGTAATGAACATAATATATGGCCGGCGAATAAGTCTAATTTATATGCGATCGTGTTATTCGAAGCACCATCGTTGAGAAAAATCAAAAGTGGTAAATAACAGTGGAATTCTTTTAACAACGACGCTTCAAATAGCGCACTAGGATATAAATCAGAACTACGTGCCCCCGATACAATCTCTTCAGACTCTACAAGGGCACACTCAAATGTATGGAAATCCTCAGGACAAATACAGCTTTTATTCTAGTACGACGATATATGCATATACTTTTCATTGTTCTGAATTTTGCTGATTGCATTCCTTTTGTAATAGTGCTTGCGATATGGTCTATTATCTATTTCAACATTCATATTTTTCAGAAAAAAAGAGGATAAGATAAAATAAATTTAAAACACTCGTAAGCAGTGATATTTCGTATCAGAAATTAACTCACACAAAGATAGTTAATAGTACAAATAAACTTCGTAGTGGCGGAATGATATTTCGTCTCTACAATTAACTCATACTAAGATAGTTAATAGTACAAATAAACAGCGTAGTGGAGGTTCGGTGGCCCAACGGTATGATTAACACTGTATTGTATTCGACTGGAAGATAGATGTTTGAAACGATGAATCATCCTAAATCCACGATGAGAGAAATCGGGACGGAAGTTCACCAAGGATCGGTTCTCGGCCCACAATTATTCGTCGTTATTTACTTCGATAAAATACCTACTTTTTCAAGCACGAAAATCGTTTTATTCTCTGACGACACAACAACCTATACTGATTAATATCCAGCTGCAAACTGCCTAATAAAATATTATCTGAATAAGATCGCCGACTATTAAAAGTATCGAAAATTTAAAAACGTGAGCAAAAGCCTGAAAGTCTACAAAGAATCTTGAAATTTTCTCATTGAAATTGCGGTCATGAAAAAATTTTTTTTCTGGGGTTTGGTTTTTTGCAAATATCTCTAAAGCTAATTGTGATTTTGGATATCTAAAAAAACTGGAAAAGAAGCCGGAACTGTAGGATTAATATTTGTAATTTTCTCAGAGGGGTATATATATATCGGGTAATCTTGCTTGAGCAAATCACGCCCATTTAGAACACTTTAACAATAAACATTATTAAGACATTTTAAATATGAACACGAAGAAATTAAAAAATTCAGGCACTTACTGAATAGGTGAATGAACAATAATTCTGTTAATTGATCATTTTTTGCTGCTTAAACATGAACAAGTGTAATAACTGAAATTTTTTAAACTTTCTTGGAGCTAGTTTTGAAAGGCTTCAGCATAGATTTCCGTTGAATTAAAAAATAATTCATATACAGGGCTATTCAAATTCGAGTATATGCATGGGGATTTCGATAACGGTAAGAGATAGAGGGATGGTTAAATGGGGGCAAAGTAGCATATTTCAGAGGTCAGTTATATGGATTAAAAAAATCTGATCTAGCTCCTTTAGTTCTGGAGTTATATAGGAAAATTCGAAAATTTCGAAATCCTTTTTTTGCCTATATCTTTTTATTTAATGAATTATTTTCAAAGCAATTGTCACTTTGCCATTGCCACTTTTTCTAAGCTATCTAAATATCTGAATAAAAATTATATACAGGGTGTCGTATAAATTGGGCCACCCTCAACTTTCAATTTTCAAATACGGACCTGTATTTTTCATTGCATTTTTTTGAATGCCAAGAGTCATGTTTTATATTGACGTAGTATTTTCATCTGAATTACAGAGTGTTCTGGAAATATTGAACTATTATCAGTAAAATTTCAACATTTTTTTAAAATTTCAGCTCTAATTAAATAAATATCATAGAATAAGGTATAAAATGCCTAGGATTTGGAAGATAATCAACATTATTCGACGAAAAATGTCTTCTTCAAGAATTCATTTCAGTTCACGCAACCCATGATCAATGTACGAAAATGCGAAATTCTTCCTAGTACGTTTATGTGCATATAATCATTGCCCAAACAAAAAAATGTTCGACTGGCAATCTTCATATTACAGACACCAATTCGGAAATATTTCATTGTTACTCACTTTCCGAACTATCTACATTTTTCAGCTAATTCATGGGCATTCTGTTGCTATATACAACAATTTATTATGATTAAACTATTTGAATTCTCATAGTATGCTTTGGAAAATAAATATTTATTTCACCTCACTTGTCATTATTTTGACAGTTTCTTGGAAATTATCGTTGGTATTTAATGAAAAATCTGTTAGTACTGAAAATGGGTTTCCCCATAGAGCAGAAAAGAGATATGATTAACGTTTTCTACAGAAATAGCAGGAGCATTCATCTTTCCGCTTGA
This sequence comes from Cynegetis impunctata, assembly GCA_030704885.1. Lineage (NCBI taxonomy): Eukaryota > Metazoa > Arthropoda > Insecta > Coleoptera > Coccinellidae > Cynegetis > Cynegetis impunctata. The sequence continues at coordinate 125,871 of JARQZK010002264.1, read as the reverse complement.
CTTTTTTTATGGGCTACACTAAAAAATAGAATATATCAAAAGGAAATTGAAAATATAGAAAATTTAAGAATTAAACTCATGAACGCTTTCGCATTACTACGCCGAAGAGATATCTTCAGAGCGAATAATAACTTAAAAAAACGACTCTGTAAATGTCTGGAACGAGAAGATCGTCAATTCAAACATTCATTTCGATTATGATTACTTATAATGACTTATTTCAATTCTAGATAATAACTAAACATGTTCTTATGCGATAAGTTATACAATATGAAAACCTATATGATCAAATACAATGTTATGCTTGTGACAGATTATGTTTGTGAGTTCTCAGCAGAATACATACAACAGATCTTTCTCATACCTACTGAGGTGAATCGACATGGGGATCAATAATTATTCTACCAATGCTACATTATGGTAAAGAAATAAAATGTCTCTCAGGAATGTTGATTTTATTCTATTGTTATTCCGAACAAGTAGTGAGACTAGATAATCTGGAAATTCTGAAATTCATTTTTCTTAAGGAATCAATTTGTCTGATTCACCTCTCATTCTCTGATATTATTCAATTAGAGTTGTTATGGAATTAAAAAATGATGAGATATCACTAGTATTAGTTCAATATTCCCAAAACACTTTATGATTTATATAAAAATAAAACGCCAATATGAAACAAATATAGGTAGTTCGAAAAGTGAGTAACAATGAAATATTTCCAAATTGGTGTCTGGAGTATGAAGATTGCCATTGGAAGATTATTTTGTTTGGGCATTGGATTATATGCACATACATGTACGTACTGGGAAGAATTTCACATTTTCGTACATTGATCATGGGTTGCGTGAACTGAAATGTGGATGAATTCTTGAAGAAGACATTTTTCGTCGAATAATGTTGATTATCTTCCAAATCCTAGGCATTTTATACCTTATTCTATGATATTTATTTAATTAGAGCTGGAATTTTAAAAAAATTTTGAAATTTCACTGGTAATAGTTCAATATTTCCAGAACACTCTGTAATTCAGATGAAAATACTACGTCAATATAAAACATGACTCTTGGCATTCAAAAAAATGCAATAAAAAATACAGGTCCGTATTTGAAAATTGAAAGTTGAGGGTGGCCCAATTTATAAGACACCCTGTATATAATTTCTATTCAGATATTTAGATAGCTTAGAAAAAGTGGCAATGGCAAAGTGACAATTGTTTTGAAAATAATTCATTAAATAAAAAGATATAGGCAAAAAAAGGATTTCGAAATTTTCGAATTTTCCTATATAACTCCAGAACTAAAGGTGCCAGATCAGATTTTTTTTATCCATATAACTGACCTTTGAAATATGCTACTTTGCCCCCATTTAACCATCCCTCTATCTCTTACCGTTATCGAAATCCCCATGCATATACTCGAATTTGAATAGCCCTGTATATATATATATATATATATATATATATATATATATATATATATATATATATATATATATATATATATATATATATATATATATATATATATATATATATATATATATATATATATATATATATATATATATATATATATATATATATATATATATATATATATATATATATATATATATATATATATATATATATATATATATATATATATATATATATATATATATATATATATATATATATATATATATATGTTCAGAAAGATTTCCGCGGTCGGAAGTATTTGAAAAACTTGGTTCACGGAATGAACCGCGTAAAAGATTTGAAAAATCTCGACGTTTCGGCTCCTTTTGCGACGCCATCTTCAGGAGAATTAGAAGGGAATAATTCAGAATCGTGGCCTCAATCTGCCTACTCCACGATTCGAATTAGGAGGAATCGGAAATAATACGTATGCGTGGTCTCAACCTGCCTACTCTTCAGAGTCAACTGACGGGCCGATCGTCGCGTGGCCGTATTTATAGGGGAGGGGGGCGGGTTCTCACGCTCATCAGTGCGGGATTCACTCTGATTGGGTGTGACATGGCGACCACTGAGTAGTGGTTTCCATGCAAATGGGAGTCTGTGACTGTCATCTCTGGTGTTCAAACAATTTGGACGTTTTTCTATTTCTACAGCTTCACGGAAAATTCGGGATTTGAAAGATCCCGAACCGAAGCAGTACGGTTAGTGGAGTAGGCAGGTTGAGACCACGCAATCGTATTGTTTCCGATTCGTCCTGATTCGAATCGTCGAGTAGGCAGATTGAGGCCACGATTCTGAATTATTTCCTTCTAATTCTCCTGAAGATGGCTTCGCAAAAGGAGCCGAAACGTCGAGATTTTTCAAATCTTTTACGCGGTTCATTCCGTGAACCAAGTTTTTCATATATATATATATATATATATATATATATATATATATATATATATATATATATATCCCAGCTAACAATTTTATGTTCTATTAAATTTGAGAGAACGTTTTCTCAGCAAATTTTATAGAGCAATGTTTGTTCTAAGAACATTCTCAAGACGTTCTTACAGCAGTTATACAAAAGAAATGGGCCCCGTGCTAAAGAACTTTTCAGTTCTTTAAGTTGTTCTGTAAGGTATGTAGAAAACATTTATAAAATTGTTGTGTAAACGTTCTTACAAGTCGTAAAGAATTTCTATGCGATAGTTACAGAGCAATGTCATACGAATTCTATAATAGTTCTAAAATGGTGTCTTAAAATTCTATTATAGAGCGTATAAAGAACTTCTATATTTTTGTTCGTTAACCGTACATATTGTATTCCATTATACAATTATTTTGTTGCGTGACGTTATAGTTACAAAACTTTAATAGGTTTTTTTACATCTTTTGAAGACAAAATGCTTCTGTATCACTTTAAATCATGGATACGCGTTAAAAATGATATGGACGCCATAATATATAAAGTACCTTCACCATTTATTTGAATTTTCTAGTAAGTTTGAAATCAAAAGACGAATAAATTTTAATGCGGAAGAAAAATTAATGTGAAATATGTGGTATATATATATGGTAATTTTTCAATGCGCCCTCATTTTATCTCATTTTTCTACAATGTTAAAAACTAATTAAGTATTAAAAAAAAAATTATTGATAAATTTTGCCGCCAAATGTATAAAAAACAGTTAGAAAGTGAATATACATCATATTACTGATAATATTTGGCCCATTTATGTTTCATATTAGTTTTTATCTGAATTTTTCTTGTTTCTTTACAAAATGGCGACGAAATGGAAAGCTTATCTCGTACTTCCAATATGGATGCCAACTAATATGAATCTTTTGTGTCGATTGCAATGATTACAGAGCTAATATACTTCATAAGCAACTACTATAACTCAAATTTGCCTACTAAAATTAACAGTGTTGTCTTGTTTTACAAGATTTCCCCAAGCACTAAAATTAGTACAGGCAGGCTGCATTTTGAAAGAAAAAATATATAAATAAATAAACGATTTTTTCACAGAATATTTCTCTGGTGATATTACCGTTATTAAAGCGGAAATTTGCATACAATATTTCCCAGTGACTTTTTTTACGAGTCAAAAATATTTCCAATATGGCTCACAATGTTTTTACTCGACTGTGGCTAAACTAAAAGGAAGTATTACGATTTTAGCAGTCTATATATATATATGTGTATTTATGGATGTGGATATATAATAGGTATGTATGTTCTATGGTATCGCCTGAATTATTGGTACTATTTTGGAGATTGAGGTGGCAATTGATCCGTAATTATTGCCTGGGTGACATTAACTACTTATTTCCGTAGCCAACTGTCACCTTGTTCGCCCTTAAAAACCCTATGGAAAATTTTGTATGTAAACTACGTATTTAATAACATTATCAACACAGAGGAATACCTAATTTGGTCTACATTTAAAATCTTCATCATTATTGTTCTGAAGCTCTATTAGCCAGTCATTTCTTTTTACTATAACTTCGTCATCTTCTTGGTTTTCTATGTCGCTGTCTATTCTATTGTTTTGTTCCTCGATTAAGGTCTTTGGTACCTCAATAACTACACTATCTGTTTTTAATGCGGTAACCTGGAAATCCTTATTTGTAGCTTTGCTGTCATTGCTGTTATTTACGGAAATTCTATCACACAATAAGCTTTCGTAAATTCTTTTTGTTTCCCTACTGAATGCTCCACTTTTTTTCATCTGTTTCCATTTACTTAAAGACATGGTTTTTATAACAAACTTCGTCTAAAACTTATACACAAACGAAATTCACTTTTAAAATGGCGTCAATTAAGGCATGGTTGTTCTGTAGTGCTTTTTTATGAAACAAAAATGGCATAGATTTAAACCTAATTACTCTGTAATTATTGTATAACAACTATAACATTACTCTCTATAACAACGTTATAGAGGTTTTTTTTATTAAGTTCGTTAGCAGCTTCCATATGCATAATTTGTTATTCGTAGCAAAATTGTCTCTTTGCCACCCTTTATACAATATTTCTATAAAAAAACTATAATCAACCACTACGGAGCAATTCTATAGGAGCTTCACAGGAGTTGGTATAGTTCTATAAGATACTTTTTTACATCGGATTTGGAATCATTTAGTTCTATAAGCACCATTACTGTAAAATTGTGCTACTATAGACAGTTATCGAGCAATTATTTACACTTATCTTCTGAATGCTCTGTAATTATGTTCTAAGAACGTTCTTGCAATAAACTTAAAGAACAATTTAGCTTACGAAGACAAAATAGTATCATCTGCTTCACTTATACAACAACTTAATGTTCTAGACACAACTATGAAACCTTTAAAGAACAGAAAAGTTCTTTTACTCTGAATTTATAGAAGCTTTTTGCTAGCTGGGATATATATATATATATATATATATATATATATATATATATATATATATATATACAGGGTGTTTCTAAATTGATGCGAAAGATTTCAATGTGTGATTCTTCAGCAAAAATTAAGAGGGGTCTTTCATATAACTTTTTGTTCAACACCCTTTTCCCTCCAAGTTACAGCCCTTTGAAATTAGGTGAAAAAAATAGTTTTTATTGAATACATCCACTTTGGAAAAATTTGGAAGAATGAAATTTGGCAGATAACTGCTGCTAATAAAATGGCAGTTTTTGAGTGTTTTTGTTATCCTTAAATGTAATCATAAGGGGCTGAAAAAAACAACCCCTATAATATTTTGCATCAGAACTTTTTAATGCGCCTATATTTTCCTTTTTAAAAAATATATTCGAAAAGACAGACTCGATCTGCAACTTTTTTATGTCTTGACTTTTATTCATAAAGTTGTTAGTTTGATCACAAATAAATAAAATAGTGCTCAGACTATTTTCCCATAAATGCACAGAGGTCATCATTTATTAAAAAAAACAAGTAAGCTGCTGTCAATTGTCAAATAATTTGTTAATTGTTATTAGTAGTGCTATTATTTTTCAATCCGCTCTAATTTGCAATATTCTTCAACTGAATAAAAAAATGCCATTCTTTCAATAAAGTTTTATTTAGTTGTGAAAAATGTTTGAAGTCATTATAAAACTGTCTAGAAATTAGAAAAAATCAGGACAATAAAACTATTTGTCATATGACTTCATTTGAAAGCAGCTTACTTGTTTTTTTTAAAATAAATGATAACCTCTCTGTGAATTTATGGGAAGAGTCTGAGCACTATTTTATTTTTTTGTGATCAAACTAACAATTTTATGATAAAAAGTCAAGATATAAAAAAGTTGCAGATTGAGTCTGTCCTCTCAAATATATTTTTTATATAGGAAAGTATAGGCGCATTAAAAAGTTCTGATGCAAAATATTATAGGGGTTGTTTTTTTCAGCCCCTTGTGCTAACATTTTAGTGTAACAAAAACACTCAAAAACTGCCACTTTATTAGCAGCAGTTATCTGCCAAATTTCATTCCTCTAGTTTTTTCCTAAGTGGATGTATTGAATAAAAACAATTTTTTTTCACCTAATTTCAAAGGGCTGTAACTTAGAGGGAAAAGGGTGTTGAACAAGAAGTTATATGAAAGACCTTCTTAATTTTTGCTGAAGAATCACCCATTGAAATCTTTCGCATCAATTCAGAAACACCCTGTATATATACAGGGTCACTCACGGTGGACGGTAGGTTTGACGATTACGAAGAACGGAACATGAGATTATTCTGAAAATTTGGTTTCATGGGTAATTGATTTTGCTCTATCGATCTCAAATAATAGTGGCGCTGCGGCGTTGCCGCTTATACTAAAAAGTAGCAGCAACTATGAAATTTTAAATGACACACCCTATATATTATTTCATTTTTTGCTTCTCTACCATTTTCCAATTGTTTTTGTATGATACTTCCCTATACCTAGAGGTTTTCGAGAAATTAAATGGTTTCCTTATTTTTTTGTGCAAAACATAGCTTCAATTAAACGTTCATTACTAAGGTATTCAGATTCGTAGGACGCTGAAATTTTAGGTGTAGTTTACCAAGTTCCGACGTATCAGGAATATTCTAAGGACTTTGTTCTCCATTATACAGGGTCCTTCAAATTTTGCGATTTTAACGATAAATACAAAAATAGTAAAAAGTGCATTCTTTGAAATGTAATACCCTGTGTATTATTGAATATCTCGAAAGAAAATTGAAATTTCTTTCAAATGATATATTATGTTCCTATACCTAAAAATTCAGGTTTCCGAAATAACAGCAATTTCGGAAACCTGACTTTTAGGTATAGGAACATGATATATCATTTGAAAGAAATTTCAATTTTCTTTCGAGATATTCAATAATATACAGGGTATTACATTTTAAAAAATGCACTTTTTACTATTTTTGTATTTATCGTTAAAATCGCAAATTTTGAAGGACTCTGTATTGGAGAACAAAGTCCTTAGAATATTCCTAATACGTCGGAACTTGGTAAACTACACCTAAAATTTCAGCGTCCTACGAATCTGAATACCTTAGTAATGAACATTTAATTGAAGATATGTTTTGCACAAGAAAATAAGGAAACCATTTAATTTCTCGAAAACCTCTAGGTATAGGGAAGTATCATACAAAAACAATTGAAAAATGGTAGAGAAGCAAAAAATTAAATAATATATAGGGTGTCTCATTTGAAATTTCATAGTTGCTGCTACTTTTTAGTATAAGCGGCAACGCCGCAGCGCCACTATTATTTTAGATCGATAGAGCAAAATCAATTACCCATGAAACCAAATTTTCAGAATAATCTCATGTCCCGTTCTCCGTAAACGTCTAACCTACCATCCACCATGAGTGACCCTGTATATATATATATATATATATATATATATATATATATATATATATATATATATATATATATATATATACAGTGCGGAAAAACAGTATGGGCTTACCCTAATATTTTGGTAGCCTTCAGGTTTTATGGAAAACGCTCGAACAGGTCGATTTAGTTTTTCTGTTTCCTACATTTTGACCAAATTATTTTGTTCTTCTAATGACATCTGTCAAAAATATGACGTCATCGACAATTTTCTCAAATGACAGTATATAGCAGGCGATACATCGTTCGAAAGCTCTTGCTTCCCTCAGTATGTTCCCAAATTTTTATGCGATTCTGCAGCTCCGTTTCAAAATGGCGGCCGTCCAAAACTTCTATTGTAATGCCATTGAGATATCGAATTTCGTTTTTCTCGATGGAATTAAAAAACAAGCTCAGGCCAAGAAACTTAAATTGAAGACAGGAATTGAATGATAAAGCCTTAGTACTGTCTGTACGATTTTTCTGATAAATCGGGAAAGAGTTATTCTTTTACTGGGAGTCAATAAAAAATAATTTTCAAAATTTTACCGCCGCCATTTTGAAACGAAGCTACAGAATCGCATAAAAATCTAGGAACATATTGAGTGAAGCAAGAGCTTTAAAATGATGTATCGCATTCTATATATTGTCATTCAAGAAAAACGTCGATGACGTCATATTTTTGACAGATGTCATTAAAAGAACAAATTAAATTGGTCAAAATGTAGGAAACAGAAAAACTAAATCGACCTGTTTGAGCGTTTTCCATAAAACTTGAAGGCTACCAAATTATTAGGGTAAGTCCATACTTTTTTCCACACTGTATATCTATATATATATATATATATATATATATATATATATATATATATATATATATATATATATATATATATATATATATATATATATATATATATATATATATATATATATATATATATATATATATATATATATATATATATAATCCGATATCAAAAAAATATGAAAAATGTGCTCCAGGAGGTATAAAACGGAATTAAAAACCACTCACTGTGAGAAAATACAACTAATAAAAGTTGACTGTTCATGAGATCGAACTAATAACTAAATCTAATAAGCATCCATTTTAAGTGGATCTAAGTCTGACCTTTCGCTCGCGTATGACACGACGCTTCGTTAACCAGATTATTCGTAATAGCGACTTGAATTTTTATATTATTTCCTTGCCGGTTGTGAAATGCACCAGGTCCAAGGTTTCCGCTGCATGCAGCATAATCACGTCGTTGTTGAATTGTTATCCGAGTCCGACTTATCTGCTATTTTCTCTCGTCTATGTGAAATTCTTAATTGCAATATTGTTACTAAGTCGAACAATACCTTCATTTCCATTGAAAATTAACCATTACACACACACACCCTCACACACGCATAATATTAGGAAATTTTATTTCCGTTTGAACTGATATTAGGTAAGTGCTGTTGATTGGAATTCATTAGTTTTGAATCGTGTTTTCCACTTCAAACGCAATTATCAGTTTAGTATCAATCTTCCCACAATGCATTCGAATTCAATTGATATATGAATAAATGCATCTGAAACTCTCGACTTTTGTCAAATATCGGACTGGATAGATGAAAAATCAGTGTTATCTATAATAAGATGCACTTATGTAAGTACTCATTATGGACAAAAATTTTGTTAAATTGTTAGCAAATCGAAGATAAGCACTCATTGTTTGAAAATTAGTAAAACGAAACTAAGCCCTCAACATGTGTTCCGGCTTGCTAGTTAATTCTCTAATGTATACAAATAATCAGTTTAAGTACTTCAGAGGTCATCAACTCAATCCTCGTGCAAAGTTCCACCCTTTAACTCTGTTTAAGAAGATTAGGGGTAGCAAACCCCCATTTTTTTTAAACTCCAAATATCCTCCAAGGAGCCCTAGAAAGCTGAATTTGAGAATTGCTGTTCATAATTAATTTCCAGGTATTTTGCTATTACTCATGCACGTACCCGTCACGCCAAATCAGTATCAGTCCTTTTGAGAGTCACGAATTTCATGACGAAACGTGAACAGTAATATACAATAAAGTCGATTATATATATATATATATATATATATATATATATATATATATATATATATATATATATATATATAAATATATATATATATATATATATATATATATATATATATATATATTCAATAAATTACAACTAATTTAAGGAGCTTAAATTATAAGCAATATGTTTCTGAACTTAAAAAAATTTTGTTAAGTAAGTAGGGCCTATTATAGTGTCAGGGAATTCTTGGAAGACTCGATTTGAAAAGACTGTAGAGTCATGTATGTGTATGTATTGATGATTTGTCCGATTTATGATTGTGTTCGATTATTCAATGACATCATTGTATTACAATGCAATAAAGTTTAATATTATTTATTATTATTATTATTATTATTATTATATATATATATATATATATATATATATATATATATATATATATTATTTATTCGAATTGTTGTTGCCTGTGAACTATTTCTAATCTCTTGATAATTATTAGCAATAACAGGCTTGTTGAATATCAAAAAACTCGATTTTATTAAAAAGTTGACGTTTCGCCACGACATTCGTGGCTTTATCAAAACTTTTGAAAAGTTTTGATAAAGCCACGAATGTCGTGGCGAAACGTCAACTGTTTAATAAAATCATGTGTGTGTGTAATATATATCTGACATAGGAAAAACCTCAAATATCGTGGTTCACGAGGTATGAAACGGATTTAAAAACCACTCCTAGTAAAATAGTCTCTTATTGTCGGAGAAAATACGAATGAAAAAGATGATAACATTGATATAGACAAACAACTATGGTGATTTATAATCTGCGTGTAGTCTATTATTGCGACATTAAGAGAACGTAATACATCCTACTATAAGTGCCAACCGTCACTATTACATGGGAAGGCATCACCGTACGTGGAAATGCTCTTTGGGGTGCTTTTAGGTTTTAGTCAACGTGAAAAATTCATTCTGTTTATACTTGGAAGCATATTCAAATTCTAAATGGATAAAAATAACCAAATTTCTACGTATATCAGCCTCATACGCAAAAATGATCTAAATGTTCCTTCAGGTGGAAATAAAACCTACAAAACTAGTGAAAGTCTTGGAAACACTGCGAAACTCGTAAATCATCGGGGCGTCATAATTCCGCTTGTTAAATAAAAGAACGGCTGGTTTGACCTTAACGTATTTTTAAATCTACCTTGTTCCGTGTTCGCTCGTGGCAGGAAGAGAAATGGGAGAAGAAAACTAGTTATAATGTTTCCAAAATCACTCACATTTCCGAATTGAAAGTCGAAATGAAACCTAGAAAATAATTTATTTTATGGAAAAATTATCGGGAACTGCATCCCGTATCCGAACAGAACCACGTTTCAAAAGCGAATAGTTTATTTCATCCAAAAAAAAAATGCGTTGTGCATAAGGTCAGGGCCGTAGCCAACGGGGCGCCAGAGAAAGCTGAGCCCACTCTGGAATTATTTAAGCCCCCTCTAGAAAAGATACCAGAATTATAACAAACCAAAAATTTTTATATCTGCGTTGAAACATAAAACTAACCTAGATACAAACAAATCTACCTAAATGTAAAACTGACTTAAAATTATTTATTTCTGGCATCTTTCAACCCGCAAAACATGTTCACGTTTTTATCCTAAAATAAAATAGCGACAAACGAGCGGCTACTAGCAGGCTTGCAAGATTTTTTCAGAGTCGTTGAGTACTTTAGATGCTGATTTGTGGCCCAAAAGCGCAACCGTGGTTGCGACATGTTAACGGAGAAACATTGGTAACAAGTATTTTTGCATATAAAATTCACTTATTCTAGCAGTTATTTCATACATGTTTTGCTGCTAGTTTGTTACCCAAAATCGCATTCATGATTTTTTCGCAACCGCACGAAAAAATAGTACACCCAACATGTTGCCTACTCGTCCAAAAAACAATAATAGCTATTTTCGGGACTTTTTACTTAAATTACTATCACACGTTTTCTTCATTCACGTATATTTATTTTAATACTACGTAGAAAACAAGCCCCCTCTAGAATTTGTTAAGCCCCCTCTAGAAAGCAGTGCTGGCTACGGCCTTGCATAAGGTACCTACTGATTTAGCGAAGCAGGTCGGGATGCGATTCGAACGGGATGGTCTCCACGAAGTGCATTACGGTTTAGGAAAAGAGTTGAAATCTACAAAGGATCGTACTACAACATGAACTTAAGCCAACTGTCAAACGCATCACGCTCAAAATCAGCTTATTCTTATGTAATCATTTCCACCCGCTGATTTCGATTTCTTCTAGCTTTTGCGATTCGAGCTTTCATTTTTCTGTGTCTATTTGTTGTTTTTATGTGTTGCCACACCTTTCAACTGACAAATCACAATGATCTGCAGGTGTCTAAATTGTGAATAATTTGGTATTAAAGATTTTAAGGATGTTTACTTTCTTTCGCTATATGTGAAAGTGGGTTTGATGAATAATTTTGTCAATAATATGAAACAATTGAAAAATGCAGGCCATTAAGTAATTGAGTTTCTCAAATAAAGTAATGGGAAAGATAAAGAAGATATTTGTGCACAAGGCAGTTGATATTGGGTTTTGGATAATACAAGAGAGTATAACTACCTTAAGGTACTGATGGAAATGTGTCACCATCTTGGATCAAACATAACACTTGAAAGATATTTTCTACACTCCCACCTAATCTTTTCGCTTGACCATCATGGCGCTGTCTAAGCAAGACTTCAGCATGATAATGCGGCCAGAAAAAAGATAATTAGGAATTTGAATTGAAGCAGTGCTTGCGAATCGCAACGGTAGGTCAGTATTTGGGATATTCGGCAACTCACAACAAGTGAGCCATAAACAACGGTTTAGTGAGGCTACCTGAAGATCATTTTCAGACCCAATCATGTGTCAGGAATTCCAATAATAATTAAGAACTCTTTAAATGTAATAAATTATTTTTTTTTTATAGAAAACGATATATTCAATACGTGCTAACGAAATGATTTCTTTGTCATATTCATTTTTTCTTACCCAAAATTACCGATATTTGACTCCGCAAAAACATCACAAGAATACATAGTAATGATAGTAGCTCCCTTCCAATGTCAAAATAATCTTATGATGACCTATAAATCTTGTTTATGTTAACTCACTCAGTTTCGAAATTTACTTCCTTTATTTATGATATGATTACTCAAATCGTAAGTAGAACATCTATTTTATTTATTATAAAAACCATTAAGATTTCCCTGTATCAAGAAGTTATCAACGTTCTGATATTGGTCAGTCCAGGAACCGGAACTGAAACCATGGCAATGTACATTCATTTATTAGATCAAGACGCAATTGAAACTAATTAGTCCTATTTTCCCCGATAATAATAGACTATTGCACTGTATAGAAAGTCAACAGTGAAGTGGGGGAGTGGGTTTTATATCCTTTGCAGACCCTCCTACGTCACGATTTTCGAAATTTTTTAGGTGTGATAAAAAAATATATATAGAGTGTGGCCCATTTTTCGGATTGATAGAGCCGATACATAGTGTAAATTGATAAACATATTAAAACAATGGTAATAATAACAATTTACACAGTTATTAAATGAAATAACGCATGACGCACGTTTCGGTGAAACTTCACCTTCTTCAGATGCTTAAGTTTGCCTTTAGCATCATTTATTTTATTTAATAAATGTGTATATTGTTATTATTAACCATTGTTTTCGATGACCCATTTTCAATGGAAATACTCCTGTGGAGTTTGAATTTGCGAACCGATCGCAACCATGCTTTTTTTGAAATGTTTATTTCCAATTTCAGGGCGTACTACGATATTTTTTAATTACCACGCCACTGGATTAGGCGTGTCCCTAAATAGGTATGACGAAGATTTCATATAAAAATATTCATTCATAACAAAGTTATGAGAACTCAAAATTCGAAAACTCACACTCAACAGTCACATAAAAAAAACCAATATCAACAGATAGCCATAGATTCAACAATAAATTGCCACCAGATGAATACTCTACAAACCTCTCCAGCACTTCTAAAGTCATCTCCCTAAAGGTGTATAATTTCAATTTTCTCTCTTACGGGTGAATATTGTTGAATCTCTTACAAATGTCAAACCGTAATATCATTTCCATGGTAAGTAACATCTAAATTGAAAAATCTATTAGGTCTTAGTTTTAGTTGATTTGCGTGGAAACTTGGATGTAGTTCTGTTATTGTCATATATAATACCACTAGAGATGAAATTTTGCCGGCAAAATTTCTCGATTTTAATATGAAAGTTTGTTGCTTAGGCGATTTCGCGAATGACATTTGTATATATATATATATATATATATATATATATATATATATATATATATAAATATATATATATATATATATATACTATACATATAAATATATCTATATATATATATATATATATATATATACATATATATATATATATATATATATATATATATATATATATATATATATATATATATATATATGTGTGTGTGTGTGTGTATACCTATATAATACAGGCAGGAGGAAAAAAAACGCTAATAAATTCGAATGAATTGATCTATTCAATCAAGATAGCAAAATTTCGAAAAAAATTTCCAAGGAGTTAGATCAACATATGATACTAAAAATAATTCAGATGAATTTATTTCAAATCAAATCATTAATACTGTTTCAGGCCGTTTCAATTTTGAATAATTGAAATTAACTAAATAAAAAAATCCATTCAGTTCTTGGGAGTTACGCGAATAGTATTCATTCATTTTCAAAATGAATAAATACATTTGATTTTAGTTTATATATAGATAAGGTTTTAATTAATATAGTTTTAAGGAGTTTTTGGCACGATTGCAAAAAAAATCTGAACATTTTTTGAAAGTACTTAATATCACGATCAAACCGTAAAAGTTTAATTTCAATATATAAAAGTGGAAAAAATTGACAGCGAGTTGAAACGTAATCCGAGCGCGTATTACTTTCGAAAACAAAACAGTTATTCTCGAAAAACACAATGTTCCCCCACTCCAATCGAAAAATTTTATTGAGAAAAGTTGTGCAGACGTTTGCAGCGAACATTTTGGTACCAAATTTTGTCGGTTACCAAAAAGTTATGAGTTCTTCGTTAACGAGAGCTCTTTTTTGGGGTACGCCGCTCGCCTAATATTTATGGAAATCCTTAGATCGTATGTTTTCATTCTGAAGGTTGTAATATTAGAACATGAATTATGTGAAATCTTAATTCTATATTAATTTATGCTACCGATTAGTACATTTTCTGGTGCGTAAGCGAGAAGTTGCTGATGAGGTGCTCACATGAAAGATGTCCTTCATTATGTCGCTTTAATGTCAGTGAAATTCTGAACCTTTCCATCCGTGCTAGTGTAATTGATGGAAATTACGAGGCTTCCTTTGTCATGGCGTCGATGGATTATTGCAAGGCGGTATAACGTTAATCTGGTAAATGAGAACGAAACCAGAACTCTTGCTAATTAGATAGTCATGCCAGCCCTCAATATTCCACCCACGGAGTTGAATTTCACGTACAAACGCACAATTAATTTACCACAGTAAGCACTATGACAGAGAAAGGTGGACAAGATTTTGTTCGTGGGATAGTATGCTCACAGAAAAAAAATCTCGAAACATTATACTGTAGCGAGTGACTTCGTAGAAAGTATCGCTCTGCTTCACTTTTTTATTTCTTATCGTACGGAAAAAATTTAAAAAAATACATAGAGGAAATTTTTTTCTTTCTAAATATGCTTGTTATGTTACGGTTGCTTTGCATATATGTATACGGAGACGACAAAAAGTATTTTTCAATGGAATGCTCTATATATTTTTGGATATTAAAATGAAAGGTCATTTTTTTTTTCCTGATTTCCTGATAATACACCATACAAGTTGATATTTGGTTCAGCCGTTTTTGCGTTGTTTAAGGAGCATTGAATTCATTTTACTTTATATACGCTGGCATGATTACTGCATAGAAAGCAACATCTTTTGGAACAGTGTGCCATGAAAATAAAAGAAACAAAAAATGTTTCTGAACTGACTTTGACATTTAATATCGAAACTAAATTGATTTCTTGTAATAATTCGTTTTACAATGGTGATTTCAGTTTTAGATGGTTGAATTACGGGAAAATGGCTGAAGCAAATATAAACTTGTATGGTATATTTGAAATCAGAAAAGAAAGACCTTTCATTTTAGCCAAAAATATAAAGGGAAGAAATACTTTTTGTCGCCCCCCGTATACAAATAAGTAAAGTAACCGAAACTTAGTAAGCATATTAAGAAAGGAAAAACTTTCGCCTATATGTCAGTTTTTTATTTTTCTCATACGATAACAAATAAAAAAGTTAAAGAGGGTGCTAGTTTATAGTCACCCGGTACAACGAATAAAAAACGCGTGAACAGCATTGCTCCGTCACTCCGTACACAAGTATTCTTCAGGAAAAGTGCATCATGTCGAAGATGGAATAAGAAACG
>JARQZK010002264.1:85000-107500 GCA_030704885.1 Cynegetis impunctata | reverse complement strand
GGGGATAGGATGGAGCGCCAAAAAAATTTTTATCAACAAAATTAGTAATTGCCTTCTAACCAACAATCAAAATTTTAATGTCAAGTTCAAGCATCTGGAGAAAAGAGCTTTAGTAAATTGAAGCTCATGAAAACCTATTTGAGAAATGCTATGAAACAGCTTTCCAACTCATTTCGATTGAACATCAGAGGGCTTCCTCGATTTCCTTTGATGACATAATAATTAGTTTTGCAGCAAAGAAGGCCCGAAAGCAGAGATTTTAATGTTTTATTATTATAATTATTGTTGTGGTTCATGTATTGGGTAGTATGCATTTCTTTTAAAACTGTACTATGTATTATAACTACACCCAACTTTTCTCTATAATTATGTCTGATTTATTCATAGTAGTTTTTGAATACTACTGTGATGTATTATGATAAAGAATTACTATTTAATCAAAATAATAGTGTAATATTTTTATCTAGCCTCATGCAGCACTAGGCCCCTTGGTAGATTAGTACTCAGAGGCAGGGTGGAGATTTGTCAATGAAAATTCAATGTTTAAAAAAATAACAACAATTCAGAGCTTTACTCTTCTTTACTTAATAAAATTTTAACGGTATGTTACAAATTGATAAGAAAAAAACATTTCTGCTTCAAATTGCGGATATTCCTTCAGAAAGACGGAAATCGTTCGGACTGAGTGAGGAAAATAATTTAAATTTATTTTTATGATCGTTTATTTAAACTTAAGTTAAACTACTAACAATGATTTGATATATAACTGTTCTCTAGTTATGAATTGTTCTCCCCTGTTCCTAATGCACGGCTGGCAACTCTTTCTTACTTCAGCCGTTACGGTAGCTACTATTTGTTGAAGCAGAAATATTTCTCTTTTTTGTTCGATCAAAATGTGATTTTATGATCGTTTATTTGAACAAAAGTTACTACTTATTATAATTTAATACCTGTCTGCTCTCTTGGTCCACATTTTGTTCGAAAAAAAAATATTTCTGTTTCAACAAAAAAAATTTTTTTTCCAACAAAATGTGCAACAAGAGAGCAGATAGATTAGTGTTATAAGTTTATCTTTTGTTCAAATAAACGATATTAAATTCACATTTTGTTCGAGCAAAAAGAGAAATACTTCTGCTTCAACAAATAACTAGCTACCGTAACGGCTGAAGTAAGAAAGAGGTGTCAGACGTGCATTAGGAACAAAGGAGAACAGTTCGAACAAAATTTATAACTAGAGAACAGTTATATAACAAATTATTGTTGGTAGTTCAACTTTGTTCAAATAAACGATCATAAAAATAATATTGTTCGAAGTCCGAACGTTTTCCGTCTTTCTGAAGGAATATCCGCAATTCGCAGCAGAAATGTTTTTTCTTATGAATTTATAGCATACCGTTCAAAAGTTTATTAAGTAAAGAAGTTTTTAAAGGAGAGTGAAGCTCTCAATTGTTGTTACTTTTTTCAACATTGAATTTTTAAGTTGATTCATTTGCACAAAATCACTGATTTTGTGGAATAAAAATCCTCGTATGCGCATTTGGTACCAACAGTTGTGATGAAAACTATAAACTATTCGAACAAGCAGGCATTACAGTATATTCAGTTGAAAAAATTGGGCTTTTACGGGTATTAATAAAAAACTTATGAGGATTTAAAGGCGGAAGTTTGGGAAATCTGAGAAAAATATTGAAAAAAATTATATCTCCTTAACCGTGACTCTTAGGACGCAGGGTCCGAAGAGAAAAGGTCCCAAAAACTGTTGATGCTTCATGTGCCGAACACCTGTATATATATATATATATATATATATATATATATATATATATATATATATATATATATATATATATATATATATATATATATATATATATATATGTATATATATATATATATATATATTTATTTATATACATATGTATATATATATATAGTAAATAATTCTTTTATTGGGTTTTCTGGTTCAGTTAAAACAGAAATGATGTTGAAATTGTTCTAATAACGTTTGATTGGATCCAATCATATGGGTACAACGTGCGTTAGAAATATGATCGTTTTATTTATGTGTTAAAAGGTCTCAATTTCCAAGTGAAAAGTAAAACTATAATTGTTCGATTCTTTCAAGTTTGAACATTGTGAATGTGTTTTATGATATGTTTAAGGTAAGATTTGACCCTGTTAAGTTATTATTAAGCATGATTTGTGTATTTATTTATTTTAGCGATGACATGACATATGTAAATTTGATAAAGGTTAAAATAGTAACCGAAACGTTATTAGAACAATTTCAACATAATTTCTGTTTTAACTGAACCAGAAAACCCAATAAAAGAATTATTTACAATATAAATAAGATGGTTCATGAGTCAGATACATATTCAAATATATATATATATATATATATATATATATATATATATATATATATATTATGTATATATATATATATATATATATATATATATATATATATTATATATATTATGTATATATATATATATATATTATATATATCATGTATATATATATATATATATATATATATATATATATATATATACAATATGACCCGCCAAACGTTGTTTTGCCATATAAATTATTTTTATCTACCTATTTATCTATCTGCCGATGTACCTCTTTCTATCAAACTATTTAACTATCTATCTATTTATCTAGATAGTTATCTATCTATCTAACTATCTATCTATCTATCTATCTATCTATCTATCTATCTATCTATCTATCTATCTATCTATCTATCTATCTATCTATCATTAAATCTAGCTATCTATCAATCTATCTGACCCAGCAAACATTGTTGAAAATATTAAAATGGCTATTAAAAAATATGGGTTGTTGATAGAAGGGTGAAAATTTAGAGTTGTATGTATTTTTTAATGCAACATCATGAAAAAAGAAAATTAATAAATTTTGTCTCAAATACTTATAAAAATGTTTGGGGTGGACCATCCTAATCACTTAGGGTTATGAAAAATATATTACGACCTATTCTCAGACCGACTATTGTTATTTTCGATTGCCGTCTTGCAACCCTATTGCCGATCTGTTGATAAAATAAAAAAAAAGAAAATCGCGATGGCAAAGTAGGGGTTGATCGCAGAAGGGTAAAAAATTGAGAGTAAAATGAATTTTTTTATTCTAAGTCATGACAAAATGAAAATAAAAATCTTGTATCATAAAAATTTTGTATCATAAAAAAACAGAAAATTTTGTCTGAAAATAAAATAGAAAATTGAGGGGTGGACCACCCTCAATATTGAGAGGAATGAAAATTAGATGATGTCTGATTCTCAGACCTACCCAATATGCACACAAAATTTCAGGAGAATCGGTCGAGCTATTTCGGAGGAATTTAACAAATAAAAAATAAGGGTTTATCGCAGAAGAGTGAAAATTTAGAGTTGTATGTATTTTTGAATGCTGCATCATAAAAAAAATAGAAAAGAAAATTTTGTCCGGAAAAATATAAAATAAAAAAATAAAGGGGTGGATCCCCCTTAACGTTTAGGGGGATGAAAAATAGATTTAGTCCGTTTCTCAGACCTAACCGATAAAAACACAAAAATGCACGAGAATCGGTTCAGCCATTTCGGAGGAATTTAACAAATGAAAAATAAGGGTTGATCGTAGAGGGATGAAAATTTAGGGTTGTATGTATTTTGAAATGCTGTATTATAAAAAAATAAAACAAAAAAATTTGTCTGAAAAATGAAAATTGAGGGGTGGACCACCCTTAACATTAAGGGGGATGAAAAATAGATGTTGACCGATTCTCAGACCTACCCAATATGCACACAAAACTTCATGAGAATCGGTCGAGCCATTTTGGAGGAGTTCAACTTCGAACACCGTGACAGGAGAATTTTATATATTAGATATATGAAAATACGATCTTAGTCATGGAACTCTGCTGCTCACGCGTTTTTAAGTTGTTGACGCTAAACTCTGAATTATAGCTATACTCATCAGTTAAATAATTAAAACTTTTAATCATCTTAAATTTTAATTGAGTTTCCTTCGAACTTACGTGTTACTGGTTAAGTTATTCCAAAAGACGAAGTCCCAAATCTTTCATCATTTTCATGAAACTAAAATATTCTCTCTCTTGTATTCCATGAACGGAGACGCAATTAATCCGTTGATATAATGTTCTCGACATGCACACTTCTCAAAATCGATAAGAATGTGAGCACATTGTTCCCAACACCACTTTCTGCGACATTCTGTAAGTTTACGGTATTTTACATTTTGTTAGGGCGTTATAAGAGTATCATATCGTGTATCTGCGTCACAACCGAGCGCCCACGCATTTGTCTTTCGAAAAATAAAAAATTCTCGTGTTGCGCCGAAATTAAGGAATTAATTAATTTCCGTCATTTGCATTCATTATAGTTTCAAGCAAAATGCGATTAGATTCTGAATATCATTAGGTAAAGTAGTGAAAAGATACTTATGCTATGATTTAGTGGAAGTATGCTGATATTATATATATATATATATATATATATATATATATATTTATATATATATCTATATATTTATCTATATATATATATTTATATAAATATATATATTTATATATATATATATATATATATATAAATATATATATATATATATATATATATATATATATATATATATATATATATATATACTAGCTGACCCAGCAAACTTTGTTCTGCCATTTAAATTATTTTCATCTATTTATCTTTCAATCTATTCATCTATCTGCCGATGCATCTATCTATCTATCTATCTATCTATCTATCTATCTATCTATCTATCTATCTATCTATCTATCTATCTATCTATCTATCTATCTATCTATCTATCTATCTATCTATCTATCTATCTATCTATCTATCTATCTATCTATCTATCTATCTATCTATCTATCTATCTATCTATCTATCTATCTATCTATCTATCTATCTATCTTTCTATCTATCTATCTATCTATCTATCTATCTATCTATCTATCTATCTATCTATCTATCTATCTATCTATCTATCTATCTATCTATCTATCTATCTATCTATCTATCTATCTATCTATCTATCTATCTATCTATCTATCTATCTATCTATCTATCTATCTATCTATCTATATATCTATCTATCTATCTACATATGTATCTATCAATCTATCTGACCCGGCAAACGTTGTTCTGCCATATAAATTATTTTCATCTATCTATCTTTTCATCTATCTGCCGATGTATCTCTATCTATCTAACTATATATCTAACTATCTAAATAGTTATCTATCTTTCTATCTATCTATCAATCTATCTGACCCGGCAAACGTTGTTTAAATTAATGGCTATTAAAAAATATGGGTTGTTGATAATAGGGTGAAAATTTAGAGGTGTATGTTTTTTAATGCAAAATCATAAAAATGATTGGGGTGGACCACCCTAATCACTTAGGGGTATGAAAAATAGATGTTGGCCGATTCTCAGACCTACCCAATATGCACACAAAATTTCATGAGAATCGCCGGAGAGCCATTTCGGAGGAATTTAACAAATAAAAAATAGGGGTTGTTCGTAGAGGGGTGCAAATTTAAGGTTGTATGTATTTTTGAATGCTGTATCATGAAAAATTGAACAGAAAATCTTACTTGAAAATTAAAAAAATAGAACTTAGGGGTGGAGCACCCTTGACATTCAGGGGGATGAAAAATAGATGTTGGCCTATTCTCAGACCTATGCACACAAAATTTCATGAGAATCGGTCTAGCCATTTCGGAGGAGTTTAACTTCTAACACCGTGACACGAGAATTTTATATATATTATATATATATATATATATATATATATATATATATATATATATATATATATATATATATATATATATATATATATATATATATATATATATATATATATATATATATATATATATATATATATATATATATTTTATATATATATATATATATATATATATATATATATATATATATATATATTTATTTTTATTTATATATATATATATATATATATATATATATATATATATATAACTTGATAATATGAGCAAGTTACTTACCTAGCCAATGACGTACAGTCAAAGCCATATATTGGACGATTTATAAAAAAAGTGACAACTAATTTCAACATCGTAGCAATGACACGATAGTTATTTGTGCAACCAGTTGGGAAAAGCATAATTTTTCGTAATGAGCGTATTTCTGCGCAAAAGAACGCGAGTTACGAAAAATAGTGTTTCCCAACGTGTTTCACACAATATTTTTCTAATTTTGAATTGGATTTGACTACTTGAATTTAAATTAAAAGTATCAAAACGTCCCTACAAGCGTCCCTCATCTAGTGAATTCGGAAATATTTATTTTTCACTTCGTTGCTATGGAAGTATCGTTAGTGTCATATTTCGTAATTTCGATAATGTTTGTCTATGATTTTGATTGTCAACAAAGTGAAAATAATAATCGCTTTTTTTTTCGTAAATAATTCCTTGAATTTGTATTAAAATAGAAGAATAATATACTGCAATGTCCGATTCAGAGAACGACGTACCGAGCGACATCGAGGAAGCGGCTCAAACTGCGATATCTACAATTATTATTCCTAAGAAGTCGAGAAGCAAGTAAGATTTGTCCTATGCCAAATTTTGTTTATGGTGTGAACAAAAAAGGATTACTAATTGGAACGAAAAAATTTTGCTAGCGTATTTAAAAAAAAAAAAAAAAGGGAATGAAGAATTTAACCTTGTGGGGATTATATTCGATGTTAAGAACCGAATTGTGCTTGAAGAGAAATATTGACATCAAGAAGTATACAAATTTACTGGCTTTTTTGAAACGACATTTTGAAGGTTACCAGCATAAAAAGTCAAAAGATTTTAGTAAAGGAAACATTGCCCATTTTCTGAAAGAAGCTGCCGATGAGCATCATTTAATGAATAAGGTAGCATTGATCGTTGGAGTTGCTGGAGCTTGCCGAAAAGGTGAATTAACTTTTCTTCGCGTAGAAGTAGTGTTTCAGGAGGAATTTGCTAAAGTAACCATTTCCAACACAAAGACGAAAGTATGTCGAGAATTTGCTATAACCGCTGGAGCTTTTGACGGTATAAATGGCATCGAAATGGTAAAGAAATACTGTAATCTAAGGCCATCAAATAATAACCATGACAATTTTTTGTCAAATATTTGAATGCGAGATATGGTGTGCAACCTGTAGGTATCAACACGTTTGGAAATTTGACGAAAATGGTCGCCCAGTTTTTAAATTTGCCAAATCCTTGTTTGTATACTGGTCACTGTTTTCGGCGGTCATCGACTACTCTGCTAGCGGATTCTGGAGCTGATTTGCTGAGAATCAAACAGCATGGAGGATGGAAGTCTAATATAGCTGCTGAAGGTTACGTGGAGAATTCCATAATTAATAAACAAAAGATTGCGACAAACATCCTAGGAGAAAATTACATGGACTATTTCACTCATTCCATTTTTAGTGAGAAAGTTTCCATAGCTACTCTCGTTTCACAGCGATAAAACATGCAAGCCGGCAAAACATACTATGTTAGTATTTCAGCGATAATATCTTGACATTTCTCACATGAATCGTTATTTCCTTGACTTTCTGAAATGTGACCATATTACTGTTTGACATATTTTCTCGTGAAATAGTCATGTCGAATACCACTCGAGATGAAATTTAAGCAGGTAAAATTTCTCTCTTGTAACATTCAAGTTTGTTGCTTAGACAATTTCGCTCATGACATTTGATACAAATGTCATTCGCGAAATCGCCTAAGCAACAAACTTTCATATTACAATAGAGAAATTTTTTCGGCAAAATTTCATCTCTAGTGGTATTATTATATACTTATATGACAATATGCAAATTAATGCTACACAGAAAACTATGTTATCCCCTGGGTTCAATATCACTAATTGCTCAAATTGTGTGATTAATATTTATAAATAATTTTCCCATTCACGTGTTAAAGTTACCTAAATAATGAATTGATTGATCTTCATAATTTATGTAGTACCAACATCAAATTTATTGACATATATTTATATATATATATATATATATATATATATATATATATATATATATATATTATATATATATATATATATATATATATATATATATATATATATATATATATATATATATATATATATATATATATATATATATATATATATATATATATATAAAGGTAAAGAAGTACATAGTTCAAGTAGTTTAGTCTTACAACGATTCTGTATTTTTCACAATTAATGGCGAAATTTACTTTTCATCAACAGTTGCGAAATATTTTACTTTTCGTAACCAGTTGCGAAAAGTAAAACGTTTCAAAGCTTCGATGAATTTTGAAAAGTGTCACTTTATATGTCAGAATTAGAAAAAATGATGTATTACATTCGAAAATTTTTTCTTAAAATCGAAGTATTAACCGTGCATTTGGAATTATGAAGCTCAAGTTGAAGTTCTTTTTGAGAATCTGTCTTCAATATAACTGAATGTACCTGGATATCGTTTTCATTATTGGAACGAAGTTCCTAATTAGATGTTACACTCCAGACACCTGATGAATGGAAGCTTGGTCAAAAACTATGTCCGACACGACATCGGTGCTAGGCGTGCGCATCTGCTGTAAGTGATTCAGTAGAAGTTGAGAATAGCGATGATGAAGTCAGCTATTATATTAGATAACGTTTGATTTTGGGGTGGAGGTTTCATTAGGTATAATTTCTACAAATAATCTGCTTTCTATTCATATAATGATCAAAAAAAAATGAATCAAAATTAATAATAAAAGGAAACAAAATTTTTAAAATTTCAAATATTTTTGTTCGTACTGAAAATGTTTCAACATTCACTCAGTAATCAAAACTTGGAGCCATCTTCAAAATTGTTTCTGGATGAATTTGATTTAAGAATTAACAATGATCCAGCAAAATCAAGAAACAATTCAACTATTGATGCAATTTTTTGAGACAGTAACATTTCATTGAATCGCAAGCATGTGTCCTATTTTAGTTACCACAATTATTATTAAGATTGAGTCCATTGATTAAGTTTATAATCAGCTCATATTTTCATAATAATTAATAAACAAGAGAAAAAGTTTATGAATGAACCTAAAATATCAACCAAATGCAAAAGCTAGGTTCACAGACCAGGAGGACTTCACCTAAGCAGAGCTTGATTTGTGAATATATCTACCAGTAATATGTGATACCAAACATAAGATTACATATCAGTGTCAACTTTAATGTATTACTCCAAGTAGTGCATCTATGGCAATTCTCTACACTGGAGAAACCCTCGCGGAGGGAACACTACGTAGATATTGCAAAATACATAAAGTAAAAGAGGGTGTAAAAATACATCTATTCGATAAATTGAGAAAGCAAAATCAATTTGTTTCGTAGGATATATACCTTAAATTGGGATGAGAGTCTATTCGCCTTGAAAAACATCTTTCAGTAGTTCATAGTTCGATAGAATGAAAAGTCTTAGTTCTTTTTTCAGGATACCTTTGTTGGATATATTCTTCAATCTATCCGGCAAAAGATTGAACAATTTGGGGCAACTGAAAGCATACACTTTTGTTCGTGTGTACGCTGATATCAAGGGATTTGCAGATTGTGTTTTTAGTCTTATTTTATCCTAAAAAATAGATAGGTACTATTGCAGTGTATCGAAGGAAAGCAGCCAGGTGCGGGAGTAGTTTTTCTATACGTTTTAGACATCCTAGACAACGATTTTCGAAAAAATTTTCATGTCAGATATATATATATATATATATATATTTATATATTTATATATATATATATATATATATATATATATATATATATTTATATATTTATATATTTCCCGGTACATATCGGCATGTCCAGCGGCTCTCATCGAGTCAAATGAGCTGATCTAGGATTGTTCTCGTTGTAGAACGAAAGTATCAGAATTTAAGTAGATTTCTGCAATCATCGCCATTTTTACGTCGATATTCCTTGTTTTTTCGTGGTTTTTGAAAATTTTCTGAAGTAAACAGCTTCTGCAGATTACGTTAGGGGGTTCAAACTTAGTACATACTCCGGCCAAATCGCAACTCGAAATACTTCGCAATCAGTAGACGATGCACTTCGCGAAATTTTCTTTTTACATTAGAGGGTTGAAATTTGGTACATAGATTAAGTTGATGTTGAGGAACGTTTTTTCGTTGATTTCAACTTTCTTTCTCAACCACGATGCACTTTTTTTCAAATTATTTCCACTTTTTCATTTGGCTTGCTATTAAAGCGTGATTTCACATCTCGACGCGATGCATTTCGCGAGAGGTACGACTTTAGTGATGGAGCTCTGCTGCTCACGAGTTTTTGTTTATGTGTGTGTTATGAGCATGTGGTACATAATTCCTATTATAGCTCATCACAAGTAGCAGGCACTGATAAATGTACAACTGTCTCACTGTGAGACAATATAAAATGTTTACTTACATAACTTTAAAAAGAAATCATTAATTACTATTATTATTTCAATACCAAACCTTCAATTATTTATTTTCTTCTAATAACACTCAAACATTGTTTATTAATTCCATTGTGACTGTTATTTAATACATAATAATAAATATAGCGGAAGGAACATCGTTCCAACCGGGTGTCCCACGATACCTGTCGAAAATTTCTTGATTTTATTGTTAAACGATTGCTTGTCGTAATAGACCGAGAGATACTAGAAGGATTTGTGAAGTCATTTCTTACAGTATGGCGCTTTTTGGGGTTCATATACGTAACAAATTGAAGGAAAATGACGTTCTTACCGGTGGTGCGCGAGTCGCAATAGCAGAATAATTAATTTAAATTGCTCGAAATTCCGGTGTCAAAGAATTTCTTTCACAATATTCCTTCAATTTATCGGTATTTTAACAAAAAAAAATCCGACGCTCGCTATATGCCATACTTCTCCGGTGGGTGTTTAGGCCCGCCATACTTTTTGAAAATGTTTTTATTTTTATTTTATTTAAATTTATTTCTAACAGGCTCATTTTTTTTCAAACAATTGTTTTTTATTAATAGTGTGCGAAAATCACCACGCCATACCATTTCGACGGTCCAAAATACCCGCCATACCCCCTCAAACATGTAATTTTTTTGAATTCGATAAACTATTTCTCTCACCTTGAAATTTGGTCCAGTAGTTGTTTTTATGATTAGAAACATAATTGTTGTAATGCCATACCTGTGGAGTGGGTGATACACGTACAATGTAATTGAATAATTGTAAAATTTCATGCAACATTTGAACAATTTCTTACAGTATGGCACCACTTTTGAACTTCACCATAAGTATGGGATAAATTTTCCTGAATCAAACTTTTTATGAACTTTCCGAAAATTTAAATGCCCTACTGTAAAAAATCGTTTTATTTTTTTCTACATCGCCGCGTGCGTATCACGGTCTTTCGTGCCAAGGTCACAGTATGGCGTATTTTTTTCAACTTATAATCGTATTGGGACAATCTGATTTCATTTATGCCATACTGTAAAAAATAATTTTACGGCTTTTATAGGCGTGTTTTAAAAACGGTTAAAAAATGCCATTTTTCAAGTATGGCACCACTTTTGTACTGCACTAGAAGTATGGCGAATATAATGGCGGGTATTTTGGACCGTCGGAATGGTATGGCGTGGTGATTTCCGTATAAGATTAATAAAAAACAACTGATTGAAAAAAAATAAGCCTGTAAGAAATAAATTTTAAAAAAATTAAAAAAAAACATTTTCAAAACAGTATGGTAGGCCTAAACACCCAGCGGAGAAGTATGGCATATAGCAAGCGTCGGATTTTTTGTTGTTAAGACAGATAAATTGAAGAAATTTTGTGAAAGAAATTGTTTGACACCTCCGGAATTTAATTCGAGTAATTTGAATTAATTATTCTGCAATTGCGACCCGCGCACCACCGGTAATAACGTCATTTTGCTTCAATTTATTACGTATATGAACTCCCCAAAAAGCGCCATACTGTAAGAAATGACTTCACTAATCCTTCCACTATCTCTAGGTCTATAATGTGAAACTACAGTAGCAATCACTAAAAATTCACTAACAATACCTATAATTGTTATCGTATTTAAAAGCTATTCTTTGTATTCAACAGGAGCTAGCCTTGATCGTTCTGTTCAGAGAAAATTTTCGAATTTTAAATAGTTTTTACATACCTGAACAACAATCCTCGAAGACACATTAATTATATGAGAGTATTTGAACTGCTTGAATGAATTTTTTTGGCAGGATATCACGGACTGTCAAAATTTCTAAGTTGAAAATTTCGCAATCGTGCTCTTTTCTATGATTGATTATTTTCTTTCGGTTGAATTCTATATAGACCAGGGTCGATAATTTTTGGAACAAAAAAAATAATAGTAGGTTAAAACCCATTAAAAAATGAGGAGAATGTAATACAAATTAAAGGAAACATAATTTACGGGCGATCTGAGGTCGGGAAGGGGGTGAGTTTTCAAGGGCGAAAAACGCTTTATCTCGATTTCAGGCAAAACTACAATTCCTATGGAAAAATAGCACAGTAGGTAATGAAAAGATCTACAACTTCTGTATTCACACTTTTTTCACATAACCTCAAAATTTATGTGAATAATTCAAAAAACCAAGTTTTTGGTTTTTTATTTTCATCTTTTACAGAAAAGAATATTTTTCAACGAAATTTGGTGGAAACTTACCTTTTTATGTCCCAAATACAATTAATTTATTTGATTTGAAATATTTATTTTTTCACCTTATTTTGAGTGAGCATCGAAAAAGCACCCTAATTTTCAATCGAAAATTCTCCTGTCAAAATATCAGCTTTGTTCAAAAAGTTGGTGTGCGTTATGTTCGGTTAAATCCCTATTTTCCGATTATGTATACATTATTGTAGTAAATATTTTCATAAAATGCAAAAACTCAAAAAAAACTCGAATTCGAAATTTTAATTTAGCAGAAAAAAGAAACGGTGGAAGAGATCATGAATAAATATTTGCGCTATGTAGGAAAACATTACGCAGCAAGCAGTTATATTGTTTTTGATGGGTACCTCGAAATTAAAAAATCAGTTACTGTTACAGCAGTTAACAGTACCAGAAGTTAATTCAACTAAAAGGCAATATTCCAGAATTCGATTATTAAAAATATGTTAGCATCAGCATCTTCTTCTACATGTTTACAGGAAAATCCTTACGACTGTAATCTTTCCATTAAAGTTTTTATTAGTTTGTCCCTGTTTTTCTCGTTAGATAAAATTTTTTTGCAAAAATGGTATTTCTGTATGGTTTTGATAAGCGAACTCTGGAATATTGTCTGAGGTTTTTCTACGATTATGTTCTCCTCTTTTAGTTGAATTAACTGCTGGTACCGTTGTGACAGTAACTCATTTCTTAATTTCGAGGTACCCATCAAAAACAGAATAGCTGCTTGCTGCGTTATGTTTTCCTACATATCGCAAATATTTATTCATGATCTCTTCCACCGTTTCATTCTTCTGCCAAATTAAAATTTCGAATTCGAGTTTTTTCGATTTTTTGCATTTTCTGAGAACATTTACTATAGTAATTTACACACCATCGCAAAGTAGATATTTTAGAGAACATAAAGAACAACAACTATTTGAAAAAAGCTGATATTTTGACAGGAGAATTTTCGATCGGAAATTAGGGTGCTTTTTCGATGTTTAGTCAAAATAAGGTGAAAAAATAAATATTTCAAATCAAATAAATAACAGTGTATTTGGGACATAAAAGGCAAGTTTTCACCAAATTTCGTTAAAAAAATTTTTTTTCTGTGAAAAATAAAAATAATAAACCAAAAACCTGGTTTTTTGAATTTTAAACATAAATCTTGAGGTTATAAGAGAAAAGTATGAATACAAACGGTGTAGATATTTCTATTACCTACAATTTTGCCATTTGACTTTTTTCCATAGGACTTGTAGTTTTGCCAGAAATCGAGATAAATCGTTTTTTACCCTTAAAAACTCATCCCCTTCCCCTTTCTGACCTCAGATCTCCCGTTAATTATTTTTCCTTTCATTTTTATTATATTCTCCTCCTTTTCCAACGAGTTTCGTCCTACTATTATTTTTTTTAACTTTTTATCATTTTTAAAGGCTTATACCCTGATCTAATACTCGATAAAACTATGAAATATCTGCGGGAGAAACTCAAGCTGGTGACAAAGAATACAGACGTTAATTGAATTCGACCTCTATTGTTTTATCGCATGCACATGAAATGAATGATTTTTTGTAATATAGGGAACAATGATTCATTGTTAAAGAATGAACATTTTTCACCTATTTTCCTTCAAGTGTTCTTTGTTTTGTAATGATACTAGGATACGACCTAACGTTAATGTAAACCTTTTCAAAAAACAAATAACTAGGTATAATGAATATAATTAAAAATTTATATTATAGGCTCAAGGAAGTCATGCCTAATGAAAACGTTACGTAATTGGTAGTATCTTGGTAGTATTGACATTGTTTTAGTCGTATTTTCACAGAAAATACTAGAATGTATCGAAAGTCAACAGTGAGGCGCGGCAATGGTTCTTAAATTCGTTCTAGACCTCCTGGACAACGATTTTTGAGATTTGTTTTCTTGTTTTATATATATATATATATATATATATATATTTATATATATATATATATATAACATAATAGATATATATATAAATATACACATTGAGGCCCATTTAAAATGAAACCACCCCTTTTTTTCTAAATATTAAGCATCAAAAACTTTCCAAGGCACTCTATGTTTTTTTTCTTTCTCAAACGGCAAAAGTGTATTAGGAAATTTTTGTTCTCTAATTTCACTACACCACTGGATTCGTAGTCGTTATAAATAAAATCCATCAAAATTTCATACAAACATATTGGTTAACAACGAAGTTATGATAACTTCAATTTTGGAAACATGATTTTAATCTTTATTTAGATTAAAGACATATATAAAATCTAGAAACACTGCCGATAAAAATAGAACACCAAAAAACTTGTACAGTGAAAATCTGAAGTCAATAAATAGCTCAATCCGTTCTATAGTTATAACTCCTGAAAATATGGTAATGTGAGCAATCCCGAAGTCATTAGCTCAAGCTTAAATAGTGCCGTAGTCATATTTTTATTAGTGCCCAATAGAGTACCGGCAATATTTTCGGGCAAAGGTAAATTGAGTCCCGTCTACCTGAATTAAGAAGGGTCAAGAAATTTTGATGGTCCAATTGAGTCCCGGGTCACTTAAATCTTTCTAATCCTTCCAATCCTCCTGATATACATATTTCGGGAATTCCTAATTACTTTTTAAATCTCTATACCAAATAATATTTTTATTACCTATGAACGAAGGATTTCATTGGTTAGACATCTATGTATATCATATATAAAAAAGATTTTCTACAAAATGTTTAATATAGTTTGTTTAATTTGTACCTACCTATTCGGTGTTAGTTAGTTTGTCAAAATGAGTTCTGTGAGAGTTGTACTAAGTGAAAGAGGAAAACAACTGATTGTATTGGATGGCTTCAAATATCGTTTCCATAAGATGTTAAAAAATAATGCCAAACGTTGGATTTGTTGTGCACAGACAAAATAAAAATGCTAGGCATTTTTAAAAACTGAAGGTGCTGACAACATAGTAACAGAAATTATGGATAACCACAACCATACAGTAAACGATGAGGTACTTAATCGCAAAATTTTAAGAAACTCTTAAGCTTTAAGCGAAAGGCCATAGAAGATGTTAGTGAACGAAGACGAGCAGTTCACAACGGACGACGAATGCATGCGAGAGCTTTCATGCAAGGTTTAATTCTTCATTTTATTTCGCCCATCCACATATATTCCTATATTTAACAGTGTTAATAGATTTTCAAAGTGACACTTATATAAAACTTAGAAGCAGTCAAAAAAATATAAAAAAAGTTTATTCTTCACACACTCTCTAAAATGAAAATTTTCTAAATGAACAAATTTTAAAATTAAATTGTGACTCAATATCAAAATTTGAATTTCTTAAAATTGTAGGAGAAAAATTTAGAATAATTAAATAAACGAATATTTAGCATGTTATTAGGTATAGGTATATATTGTAAATATTTGTAAATTGTATAAAATTATAGGATATAATATGAATTTTAGTTTTAATATTCTACGAACAGATTACGAACCCCTACTGTGCAAGCTCAGGTAGGCCCGGGACTCAATTTACCTAACTCCGGGACTCAGTTCGGCTATCATTGAGACGGATTATAAATTTTGGGACTCAATTAGGCATCTCCGAGATTTTCAGTTACTTTCACTAGATGGAGCTGTTAGTTAAAATTAATTATGAAAAATGGCAACATTACTAAACAGTCGCAAGCGTTGTGATTTATTGTTACTCACGAATAAAAAATAAATGTCGAACAGGTCAAAAAACGTCATAAAAAATTTTCAAATTGTGCATAACATAACTTCTCTACAAATTTTTGTGCACGTCTGGAATGAACACTGTTAGAAGCACTTCTATATATGTTTTTAAGGTAGGGATGTCAGGTTTTTGGTCATCTCAATAAACTAAGCGTTTACAGTATTCTCAAACAGAAATATTATAACCTTTTGAACTTGCTTTCTTTATCATTGCATCAATTGATCCTTTTGAATTACCAAATTGACGAACTAATTCACTTAAGGCTTTTGCACCGTATACTATTAAACTTAGTTTAATGATACCCCGAGTTTAATTTCACATTTTCGCTTGCACCAAAATATAAACGGCTTTCAAGCCGTCTTAAACCCCGCATAAACCAAGTTTAGTTAAACGATGTTTTATAATAAAACGGTGCAAGAGCATGTTTGTGATGTAGTTAGTTCATCTAACAGATAATTGTGGCCCACTGCACAATTTTATGAAGTTATAACTATCTTTGGCGCTCCGCCTCGCTTATATTGATTCGTCACTTCTCCATAAGTTTCAAACTTTTTTATAATTGCCAAAACTGATGAACATTCACGTGGCTCTCTGTTGCCATTTATCCTGAACAATCAAGATAGTACCATATTCTGAGCGTCCTTCCCTGGCCATGTAAAACCATTTAACAATAGCTATTATTTTGCTCAACGCTTGAATTCATACTTACATTGAAAGTGTTTCGCAGAATACGTCTCGTGACTCGGTAGTATAATCGATTATTTTCGATGCTCTTGTGATATTATTACTGATTATATCATGATTGAATACCCAATTGAAGCACATTTATCTCAAATTACTCATTTAAACATGAAAAAGTCTCTACCCTGGCTTGTCCCCTTCACGTTTTTGGTTGAACATGTAGACATTTTATACCTTCTTTTTCGCAGTTGCCCAGTTCAATTATATTTAACACAAATTCAAATTAGTATTAATGAATAAAAAATACAATAGTATTTGTAAAGTTTTAATAATTTTTAAACATTACTTTTGTCCCGCTTTTTTTGTGTATCTACCCTGGCAAATTCCGATCCGCTAAAATAAAACAAATATCAAACGGTCATATTGCAAATGGCGCTCAATGGCACTCATTGGCGACAATTTAGTTATACCAAATAAAGAAGCGGTTCAATGGTAGTTATATGTTAATTGGTGCGACGCAACACTGGGGTGCAATAGTTTTAGCAGGGTGAACGTGTCTCTCCACTGGTAAGTCGTACTATTTATATAATTTGCTTAATTTACTTAGCATTAGTTGTTTGAGTTTAACAATAGTGTGATAGCTAACGTGTGACAGAATATTAATCCAAAATTAACGTGCGTTAATAAAAAAATTCAGTTTATGAAAAAAACGTCTCTCCCCTGTTGTATTTCCCCTGGCGATATTATTTCCAGGGAAAGTAAAAAAATCAAAAAACTCCAACTATTTTCCTTGGCCGCATCTATGTACTTGAGACCTCTCATCGTAGAATGACCCATATATATATATATATATATATATATATATATATATATATATATACATATATATATATATATATATATATATATATATATATATATATATATATATATATATATATATATATATATATATATATATATATATATATATATATTTATGAAATAATTAAGCTTATACTTGTCGTCTATTTGTATAAGATGCTCATCTTGTTCTTTGTGACGAATACAATATTCACAACATCGAATCGAAAATCGCAAAAATACTCAGGCTAGTTTTTCCGTATAAAATTAAACTTCTATACTCCCGCCAATCGCGACTCAAGCTCTGCGTTTCGAGAGATATTATTTCCTTCGCATTAACAAAACGGAATATCACATTCGCATTACGAATAGCGAATTTGTCACCTTTTTTTTCCCGCCATAATAAAACGATGTCCATTAGCGTGACACGCGCCTCTTTATTCATGCGGGCGCACAACTCAAATATCAGTTGATGCATTGTTGTTACACCGCCTCCGCTCCACACTCGGATGCTCCAGTGTGAAGGACCTTGAACTTGTCTATCCGTGTTTATCTCATTTTTCAATAGCGGAGTGCATTGTCCTGGACCTATACATCGAATAGCAAACATACACACAAACAGAAACGTAGAACAATAACTTCTGGGAGATGTCGTTTGATAAGTTGAAAACAAGGCCGCGTGACATCTGCAGTAGGTATATATGAATCGGTCAGTTGAAGAACAGTACTAGTCCAAAATTACCATTAAGAGATAATCACAAAAAACTTTGTAGTATCACAATCGTTGATATATATTATTTATAGAAACTATAGATTTGT
Organism: Cynegetis impunctata; assembly: GCA_030704885.1. Taxonomy (NCBI): domain Eukaryota; kingdom Metazoa; phylum Arthropoda; class Insecta; order Coleoptera; family Coccinellidae; genus Cynegetis; species Cynegetis impunctata. The sequence continues at coordinate 88,665 of JARQZK010002264.1, read as the reverse complement.
TGTGTGTAACTAAATAGACAGATTGAAATAAGAATTAGGCAATTTCTGGTTTGTGGAAATTAGTTATTGAAAAAATAAAATAGTGGACATGTACTGTTTTTGAAGTGAATTGAGTCTTGAGTGCAGAAAATACATTCAAATTTAAGTAAAGTGAAAGAAATGAAACGACATTATTCAGATATCATCAGCATCTTTTGTATTTAGGGTTGCCAACTCTCGAAAGGACCAACCCGGGAGAATTTTAAGAAGTCGGCTAGGGGGGGTGTAAGAAAAGAATCCGTCGTAACTACGTGATAATTTAACATGATGAGCAAAACCAAAATTTGAATTTACTACGTTTATTATATATACAAAAAATACTTTGAAAAGTATTTTTGTGATAATAAACGTAGTAAATTCAAGTTTTGTTTTGTTCATCAATTTTAAATTTATATTTACTTTGCTTTCGAGCTGCATCTAATATTTGACGGTTTTTCACTACAAAATCATAATCATTCAAGATCGAAGTTTGTTAGATCAACGGTTACATATAATTTTAGAAAACCCGGAGAAATTATTGCAACCCGGGAGGTCGGGAGGTTAACCATTATTACCGGAGTCTCCCAGGTAATCCGATAGGGTTGGCAACCCTAGTTGTATACGAAGATGTAATGTGGTAGTAAAACTCTTAATGTTAACCTTTAATATATTACATCCCTTTTTTTTACGTCGTCAAGTTCTTTTGAATTAATCGGCAATGGTTAGGAATAACCAGGATAACAATGCAGCTGAGGAGATACTATATTTTGTTTCAGCAACTTGAAGATGTGTGAAATAGAGCCATTTATGAAATCGTAGTACTTAACATACCCAGGTGTTGCACTATCGTATTCGAACTGCCTGTAGTTTGATATCATAAAATTTACTGTCGCTTCAAGTCCTCATTTCACAGATTCGGAAGATTTTTTTGCTAGACGGCCACCAGTTTTCAAAATCTAGGATATCGCTATGAGTAACATATTTGACAGTAAACGGATTGGTCTTTCTACAGGACAGCTTTCATACTATTCTGGAACGTAGATTGGATCATGTTTCCTAACCCACTTCTTCAGAGTTCCGAAACCTCTATCGCAGGGTTAGAAGGAGTAACTTCTCTTATACTTATCAAAGGCGGACATATGTATGGTCAGTATAAGAACAGTACAAGTCCTGGACTAGTACTGTTGTTAACCTGACTGATGGAAATGGGTGGAGCGTACAGCCGTAGTGTTCATATTAATGATACTGTTCTTTCGCTGAATGGATAGAGCTTTAATATATGAACATTTTGGCTATCTCAGATGAAAATGGCTATTTTTGGACTTGTACTGTTCTTCCACTGACCGATTCATATATAATATCGATGTTATATTGCGGAAATTCGCGAACATACATAGTTGTTTCTACGATGCGCGCCGTTCGGTTCAGAACGGAAAGGTTTTATATTTATTTATTTATTTATTTATTTATTTATTTATTTATTTATTTATTGATTTATTTATTTATTTATTTATTTATTTATTTATTTATTTATTTATTTATTTATTTATTTATTTATTTATTTATTTATTTATTTATTTATTTATTTATTTATTTATTGACGGCAAAGCCAATTTACAAAACATATTCAACAAAGTGTGAATCAAATGCATCATTGAATGCTTATGTCTAGTGTCTACAAATTACAAAAAAAAAAGAAACACATATTACCGAATCATCAAATGTTTAAATTACTAAAAGATGTAACAAATGTTGTTTCCCCTTATAAGGAGAAGGACAATATAAAGCAGAGCCTCGGAAACGCTATAGCCTCTTCAATTGATTTTTAAAGACCTGAGGTGATACATTAAAAAAATTTAATTTATTATGGTATTGGTTTCCCAGCTTCAGAAGACGAGGAATTGGACTGTTCAACGCATAATTGGTATGGAAAAATTTCATCCGAAAAATATCCGAACTTCTGGTAACTCTTTGTTTAATATAAAAAGTTATTAGTTGAAGTAGTTCTGGGCACTTTATTGTACTGTTTATTATTTTAAAAAGGAAACTCAAGTTACCAGAAACTCTTCTATCTTCCAATGATTTTAAATTTAATCTGGTCAAGATTTCACTGTACTCATATTCATCTCGTTGAAGACCTAAATGAAAAGCACAATTCCTCAAGAATTTCTTTTGTACACTCTCAATCAAATCGATTATAATATGGATCCCATATAACCGAACAATATTCGATATTTATTGAAATATAAACATTTGCATAGATGTGTTAGAAATGCGGTAAACATGGAAATATCTAGATTGAGGCTGAACGTCAACAGAATACCAGGAAAATAATTAGTTATACAGATCTGCAACAAAAATGCTGTCTGGATATTTTCAACTGATTTCTATGTACTTAGGTGTTCGGATTACTAAAAAAACTACTCAAAAAATTCCAGAACATCAGGTTATTTTGCAAAACGCAACATTTTATTTGCGTTACGGCAGGCTTGGAGGAGATAGGGATTTCGCTGCGGGACCAAACTGAAAAATATGCAAGACTAAAAGTGTGACGGAAATAGACTGACGCTTCAAGCTGACTGACGAAAGTCACGCTTTTAGTTAACACAAGCGAATATTGTATACCTTTCTCTTTCTCCCTCTTTCTTTCCGTTCTCTCATCCCTTCTCTTTCTGATCCCACTCCGCCACGTCAATCGCCAATGCATAGTATGTACTATGTACTCATGAATTCATGTACAAGCAACTCGAAAATGTCAGATGTAAAACATCGAAATAATTGTGTATAAGTTATATGCATACAAGAACAGATTACGACAGGAATCAGATATGGCATAATGAAAAGAGAAAGCTTCACAAATTTGTTCCATAAAATAATGACTACAAATTGTAGGTTCATATTCAATTATATAGCGTGGCGATACGTTATCCTAAATTTTACATTGCGTTGACGACCGAGTGGTCTAAGTACTGAACCCTGGTGGGCCGTATTTCTGGGTTCGGGTCCCAGAGGTGACTCCTGGCTGTTTTCAGTTTTTTATTTACAATCTACGTTATCAAAATAGCAATGACACTACTAATATTTTGATACCAAATATGGACATAATCTTAAAAACTACTGGCGAAGTGAAAGTTAGATGTACAGGAGTTGGAGAAATTTGTTCAGCTATGTATAACGAACAACGGGGATGAAATTGTCATGGTAATAATCTACATTTCAGTAAATACAAAGATTGACGATGTAAAACATTTCATCCATCGATCACTGATGGAATATACTGAAGAGGTTTCTGAAATACTTGGTGAAAACTTCCATCAGCTTCCGATGATCTTGTCTGGCGACTTTAACGTCAATTTTGCAGATGAAAAATCAGAACCACTCAAAACATTTCTTTTAGAAAAATTTAAATTACGTATTAACATCAATCCAAAAGAATCGACAACGAGATATGGTACTAATGTTGATGCTGTTTTTTCGAGATATTTGCACAAAATAGAATCGCAAACATATGTATCTTATTTTAGTTACCACAAGCCAATAGTTTCAGCAATAAAATTTAATGAAGAGAATTAATAAAAATTACCTTTATTAATAATAAACTTTTTTCAAATTATTTATGTAATTTTATATTGTCAAAAAAAATAAAG
>JARQZK010002264.1:65000-80000 GCA_030704885.1 Cynegetis impunctata | reverse complement strand
CTTCCGGTTTCACAGAAAACGATATAAAAATTAAAAATTCAAATGGAACACCCTGTATATTTTTACATATTTTAATTCTGAGGCTTCAAATACATACATTCCATCTGTCAAAATTTTTTTTCATATTTCGTAAACAGGGTCGGTCTCAGGAGCAAAGGGAACTTATAAGAATAAGATTTTTAATAATTACTTCGTTATTTAGGAATTGAGAAAACTGATGTGGGAATCATGTTGAAGGAATTTGAAGGAGCTTTTTGATATACAGGGTGGTCCATGTATGTTTCTATTTAAAAAACTGAGTTTTCGTTCGAAAAAGAATTTAATCGAAACTTCACGAAAAAGAATTTTTTGAAAAATTGTTACTTTGGGCGATATTTTAAATCAATTATCTATGATTTAGACGACGTCGTCTATACGACGATATCTACGATAAAAAAAAAAACAAAATGAAAAACAAAATTGAAACGGCGCTAGAAATGACATTCGACAGATGAAATGTATGTATTTAAAGCCTCAGAATTAAAATATGTAAAAATATATAGGGTGTTCCATTTAAATTTTTAAATTTTATATTGTTTTCTGTGAAACCGGAAGTCAGCCATACAGATTTTGTATGTGAAAAAATTCAAAATTATGTCTGAGATAAACCACTCAAATTTCAATAAAATCGAAGAATCCATCAAAAAGTTATAGGGGTGGCCCATCACTCATTTACACCCGGTATATACATATATATATATATATATATATATATATATATATATATATATATATATATATATATATATATATATATATATATATATATATAGTATGTATATATATATATATATATATATATATATTATATATATATACTATATATATATATATATATATATATAGATATATATATACCTATTATATATTATTTGAGTACCAATCATGTACTGGTTAATAATATGAATTTTCGATCTCACTCACTTATCAACAGGTTATTTAAATAATAGAATCATGGATGCAATTACTTGTATGTAAGTTGTGTGAAGTTGAATGTTTTCTTCGAAGGTTTTCAAGGCATTGGCATTTGCACATATTAACTACGAACGAATCGTATTCTTTGTCTAAGCAAAATAAAAACATCCAATATTTGGAAAATCTCACAAAATTTTGAGGTTACAAAAATTAACGAGATGGCGTTATATAAAATTGTCAACATCACAGCGGACAGGAAGCTAGCATGAATAGTTATCATTGTCGTTAAAATTGGATTTTTACAACTAGATAGGTAAACTTTAAAAGCAGAACCCTATTTAAGCACTGAAATCGTTAGAACTGTTTACTATATATATATATATATATATATATATATATATATATATATATATATATATATATATATATATATATAATTATATATATATATATATATGTATATATTATATATATACATATATACATATACTATATATATATATATATATATATATATATATATATACTATATATTTATTCGAATTGTTGTTGCCTGTGAACTATTTCTAATCTCTGATACATGATAATATTAAGCAATAACCGGCTTGTTGAATCTCAAAAATAACTCAATTTTATTAAAAAGTTGACGTTTTCGCCACGACATTCGTGGGCTTTATCAAAAGTTTTTTGAGATTCAACAAGCCTGTTATATTGCTAATAATTATCAAGAGATTATATATATATATATATATATATATATATATATATATATATAATATAGTATATATATATATATATATATATATTATATATATTATATATATATATATATATACTTTATATATATATATATATATATATATATATATATATAGTATATATATATATATATATATATATATATTATATATATATTATATATATATATATATATATATATATATATTCATCTTTTATGGACAATAACAGGCTATTGATGTCTAAAAAATTATTTAATTGATAAGTTAACGTCTTGCCACGAATTCCTCGAGTTCATCTAGTGTAAATTTCGTGAAAATGGACAAAGTTAGAGCATGTTACCCAAATTGAATTAATAGAAATTTCATTACGCAGCACTAATTAAACTAGCAATTTCAATTATAGCATTCCTCAAGTGAAACAAACAAAAAATCACTTTAATCAACTTCATCCACTCAATTAATAGCGACAAAAAAGCACTAACCAGATATAACACCTACTGAAGAAAGCATCGCTCGGATGCACTTCTATTAAATCAACCCTTAAGGTGATCGATTGCAATCTACCTCATTACCTTGATGTAATCGAATATAGGAGGTTATTTAATTACTACAAAGATTCTAAGTACCAGTTTAACGTTGGATGTTAAATATTTTGTGAGAGGAAATTGACATTAATTAGAAAGCATCGAAACAAGGAAGACATAATGATTGTTGTTAACTTTTTGTGAGAATAATTTTTTGAATGAAGAATATAGAAATCTAGAAACAATATAGTGTGTATCTTATATAATTATCATCGATCCCCTGGCATGGATTGCGATGAAATAAATAAGTGCAGGGCCGTAGCCAAGGGGGCGCCAAAGGGGGCTGAGCCCCCTCTGGAATTATTTAAGCCCCCTCTAGAAAAGATTACAGAATTATTACAAACCAAAATTGTATATATCTGCGTTGAAACATAAAACTAGCCTAGTTACAAACAAATCTACATAATTGTAAAACTGGCTTAAAATTATTTATTTGCGGCATCTTTTAACCCGCGAAACATGTTCACGTTTTAATCCTAAAATGAAATAGCGACAAACGAACGGCTACTAGCAGGGTTTCCAGATTTTTCAGAGCCGTGTCGCACTTTAGACGCTTATTTGTCGTCCAAAAGCGCAACCGTGGTTGTGACAATTATGTTAACGGGGAAATATTGGTAACAAGTATTTTTGCATATAAAATTCACTTATTCTAGCAGTTATTTCATACGTGTTTTGCTGCTAATTTGTCGCCCAAAATCGGCAATCATGATTTTTTAGCAACCGCACGAAAAATTAGTGCACCCAATATTGCCTACTCGTCCAAAAAACAATAATAGGTATTTTCTGTACTTTTTACTTTAATTACTATTACAACCAAAACCATGATTCTGTTACAAATATCGTTATTTTTATATAAACTGTACACAAAACATAATCATCTTTGTCTGTGGTTGAAGTTGTGGATTGGTTCTGCTACTGATACATATCACAACTAAATTTTGGATACATAGCTTTGCTAGGCTCAAATTCTCAAATTTATTGCAAGTGAGATCTAATAGAAACGACTGAATTTATCATTTCGTTTCGAATTTTACATACAATATTCATCATACAATGAAAATATCCTCTCCATGAATGAATTGGATGACGGTAAGCTTAGAAGAGTAAATGCAAATAGAGCTTAATCTTTAAACATGAATTGGTAGGCTGTATTTTTTGAATCTATAACCTTCCTACAAAAAGTAATGGGGTTGTCAGCGACTGATTCACCAAACATCTCTTTCCAATCGACATTTAACAAGTTTTTATATTGTATCCCTATGTCAGATATTCTATTGGGAGTTAGTGGCAGCTCAGAAAATTTTGGTCTTTGGACTGGATTTAAAATTATAGCAGGACTAAAACATCTTATCTGCCGAAAAACATTTAAATGCGAGGGCATGCGTTTGATTAAAGTATTTCAATGAAATCCACACATTTTCCTTGAATTTCTTCAACCTCTTCGGATAAAATATTATTAGCCGTTAATTCATTTTCAAACTGAGAATATTATATTTTACTTAAGTGGAAATAGAAACACAGCTAAAAACGATTAAGCGCGAACAAGTTACGAACAAGAGAGAGAATATTAACTTGGTTGTCTATTCATAAGCTATTTGTTTTATTTATTTAGAGTTTTCTAAGGGAGATTTTTTATTTATTATTTTTCAATAGAATAATTTTTTTTATTTTTGCAAAATGTTTTTTAATGAATATTCGTTTTCAAGTATACTTTTCTAGGTAAAAAGACAGAAAAAGCTGTATATTCCTGTATTTATTCAACTTATATTCATTTTAGTACTACGTAAAAAACAAGCCCCTCTAGAATTTGTTTAGCCCCCTAGCAGCACTTAGCAGTGCTGGCTACGGCCCTGAACAAGTGTCTTATTAATTGCAAAAAAGACAACGTTTGACTATGAATTCGCGAATGTATTTCTTCACTTGATCAATATAAAAGCGATGAAATGGAACATGAAATTTGGCGAATTTCCATGCCAAAGATGAACTTTTGAAGATAGAAGTATTCTTTGTAGTAGAGGATTTTTAATCTGAAGATGGGGAATATCAAAAACTGCAATGCTAGAAATATATTTCGAATTCAATCTTTTTCAATCTGAAAGAAAATACGTGGGCATCAAGCACCGCTACTTATGTCGTATTTTCCCTCATAAACATTTGAAATCCTCAAATAGCTCTTCTCTAACATAAACTGAATTCACAACTAAACCTAGAAGTTCTTCCCTAACGTAAACTCAATTGAGGAGGTTATGAAAAATAGTTGAACTTACTACCTCAACATTAACTCAATCCACGCAAAAAATGTCTACATAAAAATGGCAGCGATAGAGAAAAAGTGAATACCACCAAAAGGCACCTCTATGGCATCAACCCAATATAAAGGAGGCAAAAACCCTTAAGTTACCTAGTGATTTTTGCCCTAGGAGGCTGAATTTCGAATATGTTATAGATAATTAATACCCACATCTTTTGCCACCGCCACTTCCTTATTCACGGATTGAAAATGCCAAAATTTGGACCGAATTCACCAAAATTTCGAAAATTCTGTTGAGCTTCAAGGAGCACACCAAACACCCAAAATCAGGGGAAACAAATATATATGTATATATTGGGATCTGACATGGAGGCGGAGCTTAGGTGATAACGTCAAAACATAGCGTCTCAAAACCAACTTTCAATACGAGTTATATGAGAGGTTTGAAAGTTTTTTGAGTTTTTCCTATAACAATGTTAGTTTCGAGTGAAAGTGTGAAGCTTTATGTAGGTGAAAATTTACTCCAGCGAAAATACAGACTAGTTGATAGGCTGGAAAGATACAAATTCATAATGAAATGTGGGAAAAATTAAGAGAATTCGAGGCCTGGTATCGTCAACTTTACTGGTTTCTGTTTATCTATTTTGATTTAATTTAATTTGATTTGTAAAATAGCTAATCTAAATGATAGTGATATGAAACTATTAATTCCAGCTTTTTTATGTAGGAAGTTTACATAACCTTTGGACAAAATATATTTGAAATTTCACGAAAAATATTTATTGAGTACCTAGTATACATGGATTCAATGAGAAATCATAATGTTTCATATAATCAAATGTGGTTTTCATAATAAAACACCATCAAGCATAATGTAACTCAAAATGTATTAATAATGAATATACAAAGAAAATATTTTCCAATCCCTGCATATTCTTATTATAACTAACTTCAATCTAATAACCATCATAAACATAAATTTGTTACTTCATTATTTCACTTAATCTTCCATGAATTTGTCATATACTAAGATCGGAGAAGACATATTTATCGTACCACATATCACTGTTAAAATTCCTTTAATAATAGGTACCAATAAATGTTCAGGCAACACAGAACAATTTTAAATATTTTGGCCGCAGCACCTGGAATTTTCATTAATAATGGAAACTATAATCTGAGTTTCAATCAATTCTTTTATAAAATACAAAGAACACACCGTCATTCTTCGAGTTGTGTGATTCTTTTTTAGATTGATTTTCCATACCATCAATAAATCAATCCTCTTCTCCAAAATGATTTTCTCTCTATAAAAAATATTTTTTTGGTTTCGGAAACCGTTGAAACCTAATACTTGCATTTGTATATTATAGAATTACAATTTTTCACGCCAAAACACTCTATAGACTTGCTGATTCTACGTTTTGCAAAATTAACACTTTCACCTTTTGCGACCTTATTTGTAAGAAATCAATATTATATATATATATATATATATATATATATATATATATATATATATATATATATATATATATATATATATATATATATATATATATATATATATATATATATATATATATATATATATATATATATATATATTATATATATATATATATATATATATATATATATATATATATATATATATATATATTTAGAATATAGCAACGTTACCACATGATAAAAAAGAAACGGCCTGTATATATATATATATATATATATATATATATATATATATATATATATATATTATATATATATATATATATATATATATATATATATATATATATATATATATATATATATATATATATAGATATATATATATATATATATATATATATATATATATATATATATATATATATATACAAGTTTCTTTTATCATGTGGTAACGTTGCTATATTCTAAACGGTAACAGATATGGGAACGATCAAATGGGAAAAAAGTTAACTATTATGGTGAGCAGTAAATTGGTCAGCAAAAATCTTCGACTTTCGCCGTTCCCGAGTTATACAGGGGAAACTGAAAATGGCGTTTTTGGTTTTTTACGAATAGAATTGTTATTTCTGAAAATATGAAAAAATGGAAGAGGAAATTTTTATTGTATTCAAAATGTACTATAACCATGTAACAATAAATCTTAGATTGAACGTTTCGTCTCAACACGGCCACCATCAACTTTTTTTTTCGAATACGGACCTGTCTTTTTTATTGCAAATATTGATGTAGCGATAAAATCAAAATTCAGTGGTATATCACAATCGGTATTTTTATAGCGTTTCATTCAAAATAAGCATCATCAGTGACAACAATTTTCAATTACGGTCCTGTTGTTACTTCCTCTGTAAATAGTTTTGATTTCTTCAAAACTTGTTCAACTATTGGCATACTTCAGACATTAGCCAATAATTTCGATAAGAAGATACCCCATCACAATGAACATTTTAATTTTTGTATTACAGTAATCCTTGTTTCGAGGCTGATTTCTCTTGAATTAATTTTTATACGTTCCAATCCTCATAATTCAGAGGTATATCACAGTTGATATTGTTATAGCGTTTCATTTAAAATTACTAGCATCATCAGTGACAACAATCAAACAGAAAAACAATTTATTTTATAATGAATTTTTGGGGGGAAATAAAATCCATACTAAAAATGAATTCCACGTGAGAAACTACATTAAATGCTCGAATTGACGACATCTTTGTTGAATGCACATACGTTTTCTGTCCATACAATTATTGTGGCAATTTTCTAGCATGTTGGGTGTAATGCTATTACATGCATCTCTTCTTTTTTGTTTGAGATGGTCGATATCTGTACTAGGTGACGGAAAAACTTTATCCTTTATGTATCCCCAGACAAAAAAATCTAATGGATTGAGGTCTGGAGATCGAGCTGGCCAAGCAATTGGTCCATTGTTTCCAATCCATTTTGTTGGGAATATTCCATCTAAATGATCCCTTACTATTGCTGCATTATGGGGAGGGGCACCGTCTTGTTGAAAATGTTGTATTTGACGGCGAATATTCAGTGGCAATTCATCTAAGTGTTCGTCAAACTCATTAGATAAAAAATTTAAATACATTCCACTATTCAAATTCTCATTGTGAAAGAAAGGACCTAGTACCTTTGTTCCCAAAATTCCCAAACAAAACTTTATTCCGAATCTTTCCTGGACGATGGTTTCTCTATGTAAATGTTCATTTGAATTATTCCACCTATGATGGATGTTTCTGTTGAACCAGCCATTATTGGTGAATTTTGATTCGTCCGTACATATTATTTTTCTACAAATATTTCCTATTTCTACGTCTTAATCGCTTCGCAAATCGTACTCTCCTTCCGTAATCCCTTTAATTGGGGTGATATTTCTGGTAGATTTCACAGAAATCCCTGGTTCGTGGGCAATTTCTCGTAAAGAACAATCTTGATTAGAAATATTTTTATAATTGACCAATCCTAAATTGAAAAAAATTTTTTTTCTTTTAGTTATTGTTTATGAGGAAATATTTGTTTACCTAAAACATTTATTCGGTTTGTCATACTTCCAGTTACAATACATTTTCTAGTTTTATTTCTGTCAAATGCACCACAGCCTATCAAATTTCTTTCTAATCGTCTAAACATTTGAATGTTAGAATGTTTGGAATACGACGATTCGGGTATAGCTCACCATACATATTTCTTGCCAAAAGAGAATTTCTATTTGATTTTGCATAAGTAAATAGCATATCAGTGATCAGTCTTTTCATCATTTGAATACATCTTCAATATTATGTAACCCAGTACATAAACGTCTGACAGTTCTTAACAGATATCAACAACTCATTTATTTTTCCTGCGATAGAAAACAAGCAAAGCCTTTGAGGCCTCGGTAGACCAGCGGTAAGGCGTACCGCCTGTAAGTCGAGGATGTGGGTTCGGGTCCCACCTTGCTGTTGGGTGTTGTGTATGTCCGGAATTTAGTGGTTCTAATTATAAAGATTAATTGTTGGGTAATGTACATCGTTTACAAGCCCATTGGCCGTTCGGAACCGGCGTTAAACTGTAGGTCCCTCGAGTTAAAAAAAAAAAAGCAAAGCCTACGTGTTTAAAATGACGAATGAAGTAAGATGCTACTTCTTAATTGTACTGAATTACACAACAATCGTATTTTGACCAAAAACGAATATTTTCGTTACCTATTTCCACGATTGAGAATTATAAAAATATTCCGAATAAAAATTGTTTCACGAGAAATCAGCCTCGAAACAAGGATTACTGTATAATAAAAAAATATCCAGACATGAAAAATACGAATTTTCGTTATGTTTGGGTACCTTCTCATAAAAATTATTGCCTATTGTCAGTAGTTGAATAAGTTTTGGAGGAATCAAAACAATTTACAAACAAAATAAGGACAGGACCGTAATTAAAAATTGTTTTCTCTGATGATGCTAGTTATTTTGAATGAAACGCTATAAAAATATCAAGTGTGATACACCACCGAATCGTGATTTTATCGCTTCATCAATATTTGCAATAAAAAAGACAGGTCCGTATTCGAAAAAAAAAGTTGATGGTGGCCGTGTCGAGACGAAACGTTCAATCTAAAATTTATTCTCACATAGTGATAGTACATTTTGAATACAATAAAAATTTCCTCTTCCATTTTTTCATATTTTCTAAAATGACAATTCTATTCTTAAAAAACCAAAAACGCCATTTTCAGTTTCCCCTGTATAACTCGGGAACGGCGAAAGTCTCACTAGATTTTTTCTGACCAATTTACTGCTCACCATAATAGTTACCTTTTTTCCCATTTAATCGTTCCCATATCTGTTACGGTTTAGAATATAGCAATGTAACCACATGATAAAAGAAACGGCCTGTATATATAATCACACATCAACATAATTTCGAAAATCAATGTCTGAAACGAATATTAATACTATTCCTACACCTGACGTTCGATACAGGAAGCAAAAATAATATACCTCATTCGTAAGACAGGCGTCTATCACTTGGTCACCATTATCCACTTATGTTTTAATAAGCAAGTAGACTCGAGTTTAGTATAGATGCTTTGTTAATAAACCATGGTGAAAGTGTTGAAAGAAGTCCTGATAAGAGACAAAACATACGTCACTATGTAATAATTTTTGGTTTCGAATTTCTTGGACATAAATCTTTTTATTCGTTTTTCATGTTATTTTCATCTGTATTTCCGTGTATATCGACACACAACTTTTAACCTATACTGAACGTATATATGAAAATGCATAAACAATGATTCACAAATTTCCCCCTAACCAATATACTTACATATTAAAAGTTTGAAAACATGTGATAGAGATTTGCAGAAAACCATTCTGCAGGCGACAAGAACTATCGACAGGCTTCTAATATATTTTTCGATGTAGACACATTACCTGTTCTATTATTGAGCAAGTAGCCGTTTACCTTCCGGAAACTTTTACCGAAACCTATAATTTCTTGAGGCAGTTGTCCCTAAATAATAAATGACAGCTGTAGCAAGAAAATCGATTTAATTGCTTGAGACGCTCTAAACAACTTTTTCTAAAAAATCAATACGGAGGATATCAAACGCAATCATGTAAGCTCATTTCTATTGATTCATACTTCGCATTTTCTCCGAAAATAATAGACTATTGCACTGTATCGAAAGGTAACAATAAGACGCAGGACGGTTTTTAATTACTTTCAATACCTTCTGGTCGATTTTGAGGTTTTTTTGATGTGTAATTAATTATATATATATATATATATATATATATAATTATTTATTTGAATTGTTGTTACCTGTGTACTATTTTTAAGTTTTTGATAATTATTAACAATTACAGGCTTGGTGATTCTCAAAAAACTCGATTTTATTAAAAGCCACAAATGTCGTAGCGAAACGTCAACTTTTTAATAAAATCGAGTTTTTTGAGATTCACCAAGCCTGTTATTTCTAATAATTATCAAAAAGTTATATATATATATATATATATATATATATATATATATATATATATATATATATATATATATATATATATATATATATATATATATATATATATATATATATATATAATTTTTTATATATATATATATAATTATATATATTTATATTTATATATATATATATATTTATATTTATATATATATATATATAGCGAAACCATTTTTATAGTAATTTTTGAAATCAGAAAATGAAAAAACATGAAAATAAATAGTTTGTATACCATGTCGTGGCGAAACATCAACTTTTTAATAAAATCGAGTTTTTTGAGATTCACCAAGCCTGTTATTGCTAATAATTATCAAAAAGTTATATATATATATATATATATATATATATATATATATATATATATATATATATACAAAGAGGAGATTTATCGCGGGGAAATAGTATATAAAACAAAAGCAAAATTATCGGTCTAGCCCGCATATGTCGAAGCAGCCGTTGACACGTGTTTCGGACTCATTGGTCCTCATCAGAACGGCGTAGCCAAGTATGCGATGGAAAACCTGGACATGAAACAGCAACAACAAGCAGAATCCTTTGCTTCGGAAGACAATCACACATTTGTGGTACATTGTTCGAACTCTCCGGTTTGGGAGATTTGGTCAAACTCTGACCACGGAGGCGATTAATGCCATCCGCGAGATCCTGGACCGTGGAAATTAACTACAAAGAGGAGATTTATCGCGGGGAAATAGTATATAAAACAAAAGCAAAATTATCGGTCTAGCCCGCATATGTCGAAGCAGCCGTTGACACGTGTTTCGGACTCATTGGTCCTCATCAGAACGGCGTAGCCAAGTATGCGATGGAAAACCTGGACATGAAACAGCAACAACAAGCAGAATCCTTTGCTTCGGAAGACAATCACACATTTGTGGTACATTGTTCGAACTCTCCGGTTTGGGAGATTTGGTCAAACTCTGACCACGGAGGCGATTAATGCCATCCGCGAGATCCTGGACCGTGGAAATTAACTACAAAGAGGAGATTTATCGCGGGGAAATAGTATATAAAACAAAAGGAGAGTTCGAACAATGTACCACAAATGTGTGATTGTCTTCCGAAGCAAAGGATTCTGCTTGTTGTTGCTGTTTCATGTCCAGGTTTTCCATCGCATACTTGGCTACGCCGTTCTGATGAGGACCAATGAGTCCGAAACACGTGTCAACGGCTGCTTCGACATATGCGGGCTAGACCGATAATTTTGCTTTTGTTTTATATACTATTTCCCCGCGATAAATCTCCTCTTTGTAGTTAATTTCCACGGTCCAGGATCTCGCGGATGGCATTAATCGCCTCCGTGGTCAGAGTTTGACCAAATCTCCCAAACCGGAGAGTTCGAACAATGTACCACAAATGTGTGATTGTCTTCCGAAGCAAAGGATTCTGCTTGTTGTTGCTGTTTCATGTCCAGGTTTTCCATCGCATACTTGGCTACGCCGTTCTGATGAGGACCAATGAGTCCGAAACACGTGTCAACGGCTGCTTCGACATATGCGGGCTAGACCGATAATTTTGCTTTTGTTTTATATACTATTTCCCCGCGATAAATCTCCTCTTTGTAGTTAATTTCCACGGTCCAGGATCTCGCGGATGGCATTAATTGCCTCCGTGGTCAGAGTTTGACCAAATCTCCCAAACCGGAGAGTTCGAACAATGTACCACAAATGTGTGATTGTCTTCCGAAGCAAAGGATTCTGCTTGTTGTTGCTGTTTCATGTCCAGGTTTTCCATCGCATACTTGGCTACGCCGTTCTGATGAGGACCAATGAGTCCGAAACACGTGTCAACGGCTGCTTCGACATATGCGGGCTAGACCGATAATTTTGCTTTTGTTTTATATATATATATATATATATATATATATATAGCCTAACCATTTTTATAGTAATTTTTGAAATCAGAAAATGGAAATACATGAAAATAAATTGGTTGTAAGCCTGAAACATTTTCATTGCCACTATATAGTAATAGCTATTTACCTAACAAGTGCGGAAAATGAATGCTCAAAGTAAGGGAATTAAACTAAATTTTCTAGAATCATTACAGATTGATAAATACAAAGATTCAGGTTTCCTATTGAGTAGCCACATTTTCTTGCATATTAAGCCTACTTCATAGTCTTTATGGAAGGAATTACCTGACTAGCAGTTTAGAATGGGTATTTCCTCTTTTACTTATTGTTTGTAACGATATTTGTATTTACGCTTTCAACATTTGTTATTATTTATTCCCTCTATTGGATATATCGGGGAAATATATCCATTTCGCATTCATCATCTGAAGAAGTTGAATTTTCACCGAAATGTGGTCATACGTATTGTTTTAATATAAATCTACGAACATCTGAACACACACTTCTCGGAAAATACGAAAAATAGGAAACGAGCTCTTCAAATTACTTCAAGACATGAAATTCAATATCATTATTATTCACAAGATATACACCTCGCGACACGTATAGACGGATGCAAGTCTACCGCTCATCAATTCTGACATATTCATCTGAATGAATATGACAGTAAAGCGAGTTGAAGATCGATGGAACCACCAGTTGTTGATCTGCCGATTTCCACTTTTCGCAAAACCCACTGATATTCAACATGAGGGTGGTCGATTGATTTCTTTCTATTCATTGGGCTGGGAACGCCAAGAAAACTGGGTTTATTTTCAATTTTGTCTGCTGGAAATTTATCGTCTGTTTATCTGTTAGACGATTTATCTTTTCACGAAGCAGGAGGGGAAAATGTAATATATCACCTGATCGGATCATGGAAAGGAGAATATTTGCGTTTCATCTGAACTAATTTCGGAAATGAAATTCCTTATCCAGTTTTCAAGTCTTCATTGAGATATTATTTCTAGTTACTAGAAATGTAATATGAAAATATTACATAAGTACCAATAATTTATTTCTTCTACTAAGTAATGAAGAAGTTTGTGAGTCGAAAATTGCTGTTTTAGAAGTACTTTCCTTTTCTGCATTCATATAATGATCATATAAATAACAATTACTTAGTTATTCTTTTTTGTAGATAAAGTGACTTATCAATTTAAAAAGTATATAATAAGTTTATTATTTCATTTGTAGGTTGGTCTATACATTTTATAATTTAATTTTTATTTAGTTTTTAAGTAGTATTTTCCATCAGACTCTGAAAGAAGACACGCGGTGTTAATTTATCATGTAGGTTCGACCTACCGCGAAATGCATCGCGTAGTGAGTGCGATGCAGATCCAGGTGCGACTCGAAAAGTAGTCTCCGCGAAGTGCAGCACATGTACAAAATTACATGAAATATCTACAATTAAAATTGCGGCCGTTTTAGTTGAACCTGCAAATAATTGTACCCCAACATTAACCCAATCTACCTACCAAATTTGAACCCTCTAACTCAATCTATAGAAGTTGTGGTGCACAGATTCTCAATAGCCACTAAAAAATAAAAAATCTACGTGAAAATGACGGTGATTGTAAAAAAGTTTATACCTAGGGCACTTGCTTTGCCTCAATGTACGTACAAATCTTGATGGGGGTTTGGAGACGCAAAACTCCTTCAAAACAGGGTTTTTATTTTACAATTACGAACATGTTGTTCATAATTAATTTTCACATCTTTTGCTACCTTGAGTTTCTTCCCCGAAGTATAGAAATGCCAAATATTTGAGTAAATTCACCCAAATTTATACAGTTTCGATCTGCGTCGAGTCGCTGGAGATGGCAATATAGATCGGGAAAATATCAAAAAATTTCGAAAATCAGGGTAGAGGAAATCTGTATCGAATATAAAAACTCCCGCACTGTAGTCTTTCGATACGGTGCAATATTCTATTATTTTTGAGGAAAATAGGTCTAAAAACAAAATATTGACTTTGCTGTGGCTGTCTTGAACCTGCAAACCATTCAGATGAATGCTATAGCT
The DNA here is from genome assembly GCA_030704885.1 of Cynegetis impunctata. Taxonomy (NCBI): domain Eukaryota; kingdom Metazoa; phylum Arthropoda; class Insecta; order Coleoptera; family Coccinellidae; genus Cynegetis; species Cynegetis impunctata. The sequence goes on along the minus strand of JARQZK010002264.1, from coordinate 65,509 downwards.
TACGGTAATTAGACAAATCTCCCGGTGAAAATCATTTAGCAGAAGAAAGTAGACGCTCTGAAGGCTCCCAAGGGGGTTTTTAACCTATAAAAAAGATGACAACTACACAGTATTTTTTGAAACAATTTCAACTCGAATATAATGTCTGTGCTGGAAAATAACACCACGTATCAAACCTGATCTCGTTTGAACAGTAAGAGGCAGTTGGAAGGTCTCAAATGTAGAGAGGAATATATATATATATATATATATATATATATATATATATATATATATATATATATATATATATATATATATATATATATATATATTCTATATATATATATATATATATATATATATATATATATATATATATATATATATATAATCTCTTGATAATTATTAGCAATAACAGGCTGGTTGAATCTTAAAAAACTCGATTTAATTATTATTATTGTTATTGCTAATAATTATCAAGAGATTAAAAATAAATCACAGGCAACAACAATTCGAATAAATAATAT
>JARQZK010002264.1:2500-60000 GCA_030704885.1 Cynegetis impunctata | reverse complement strand
ATCTTGTTTCTAGTGAGTCACGTACTATGTGAACATAATGAAATATTCGAAACATCTGAAACTCTTACGTAAATAACGGTGTTATATACATATATTGTGGAGTCAATAAAAAAAAACGAGAGGTGCCGTGGGATAACCAATGAGAACGAAGTCCTTTTTGCTATTCATTATGCTTTAAATAGCAGGCACAATAAAATGAATGAACAACGTTTGAGACTAATTGAATCATAAAAGAATTAATAAATTAAGGAACGGCCATAAAATTATAATCAATAATTTTTTTTGTTATGAATATAAGCATTCAATTATTGATTATCATAAAAATATAAACTAATTCTGAACTTTATCAGTACATTCAATCTCCGTAATTATTGGTTTGTGGTAACCAAAGTAAGGTACAGATGTTTGCGATTAAATTTCACGCAAATGACTCGAAAAAACTGCATCCATAGTATTGTTTTATCTTGTAGATTTGGCTTCATCATTGTTAGTTAAAATTCATTCAAAATAAATTGTAACAATGGCTCCGTGTTCTTATCGAAAAAGATGATGCTGAAATTCCTTTTTTGAATGAACCAGAAATTAAAAAATTTGTTTCCGCTACTTATTCATTCTCATCCCTTATTTTTATTGCATAAAAAAAATAAGGATTATCTGTAAAAATAATAAACAATTTTACACTGTTACTTACCTGAATTCATCATCGTCATCCACAACTTCTACTGAAGCACTTTCACAATTCATTCTTAATAAATAGGTAAGTAATACAAGTTACATATCATGTTTTACAGTTATAGGGTCTATTTTTAATTACTTGAAAAATTAGACAACATGAGTTGTTAACCCTCATTTTATTAGTTATGTAAGTTCTGTATGGGTAAAATAAAATATGTTCCAAAACGTTTGAAACTAATACGTGAATTTTTGATTATTCAACATCCTATAACGACTCTAGGATTTTATTCGAGAGGAGTTGATAAAAAGAGAACGTGGCTCGCAAATGCTATACTATTTCATATTTTTGAAACTACTATCGAAATGATCAATTTGTTGTAAAACTTCCGAAACTCGTACGTAAATTTTTGATTGTATGAACCGCCTATAACGGTGTTATAAGAACTTCGTAATCGAGTAGTGTTTATTAAAAAAACGATGTTTGTAAATATGCATAGGTACTCTGTTGAATAATAATATATACTTATTTTATAACTTAAATTCATGCCATTGATTTGTTAAAGGCCTGCAATGCAGTTATAGGGCCTTTTTATAGGTTCGAATATCGTATGTGAATTTTTGATTTTTCAACAGCATATATCGGTGATATAGGATACATGCGAAAAGAATTGATTAACTAAAAACTCTATCGCAGCGAGCTGCTTTAGAAAAGCAGGTTTACAAAACGTATCAGGTTTGAAAATTTTATTCATTCTATTATGATTTTTGTTCCAAATCCAAAAAACAAAAATTGCGCCCTCTATCGTGTAAACAATATTTACTTCCTCCTCCGGGGGGTCAACCCCCAACCAATTTATATCGAAATAAATACCATCCAAGATACCATACGAAACTACCGACATACAAAGTTTCAATCCTATGGTCCCAAAATTTATTTTCTCTTCTGGGGGGTCAACCCCCTCAGCAATTCGTACCAAATCCAATCCCATCCAATATGTCATTCGAAACTACCTACTCACAAACTTTCAATCCTATTGCTCCAAAATAACACCCTTTATCATGTAAAATGATTTATTTCTTCCCCCAGGGGGTAAACCCCCCAACCAATTCGAACCAAAACCAATCCCATCCAAGATATCATACGAAACTACCTATTAACAAACTTTCAACCCTATTGCTTCCAAATTGCGCTCTTTATCGTGTAAACAACGCCAAAATACATAAGCTTAAACATACAAACATTTGAACATAAATATATATATATATATATATATATATATATATATATATATATATATATATATATATATATATATATATATATATATATATATATATATATAGAGAGAGAGAGAGAGAGAGAGAGATAGAGAGAGAGAGAGAAAGAGAGATAGGGAGAAAGATAGAGGTGTTCAAAGTGAAAACCTGCTAAAAATATATCATAACTTTGGAAACTGTTTTGAGAATTATTAATTTGATGAAAGGCTATGTTATTTTTATAGTCTATTTTCCCGGGCAAAAATATGTTGAATATTTTGTCGTTCAAGCTATATACTGTATGGGCGAATAAAATATTTCAAAATTTTCAAAAATGTTGTATAGGTGAATGATTGTTAAATTTTTCATCATTTTATGAAACTAGGTCGCCAAAGCTCATCCCGATGTCAACCAACCTGGAAAATACAGCGATCTGCGACCTCCACGAAATCAACAGTTAGCCGAATTGATCCGCACAAAACGTTACGACTTCAGTACAATGACTTAGCAGCTAGTAGCACTGAACTTGAATGGCCCACGGCAATTTGATCCGCGACCGATCTGGATGTAACTGACCTCTGAAAACCGACAAACAGTAAAGAATGATTAAAAACGGAACTAGAATTAGCCGTGACACCTGAACGTGCGAGAGATGGGCGACCCACCAAATTGAAAAGCGACGGATGAAGTTTCGCTGACGATATTCGCAGCGAAAATGGTTCCGAACTGAAACTGAAAATAGTGAATCATTTTTACGGTGAAATACAAAAATACGTCCGTTAAATAAATATGTTGATTCGTAAGCAAGATTTGTTACTTTTTGTTTTTCACAATCCGTGAATTTCACTTCATAATAAACTACTTAACAAATGGTTAATTTCCTACTGCATTTTTAAAATAACGTTCATTCTCACACAATCGTTTTTTACACGTACATTGTCTGAAGATGAAGTACGAAATTACAGAATAGGAATAGGTAATTCGTTTGATAGTTGATTAAATAGTAGGTACCTTATTTCTAGTTAGTTTCATAATCATTAACTATCACTTAGTAACAAATGAATCCGCTGCACTCCATTTTTAGTTGTATTAGAATAATATACAATTGGACTACTATCCTAAAGCACGATTTTTGAGGTTATATAATATATATATATATATATATATATATATATATATATATATACACTATAAGGACTTACCACCCCTGTAAAATCGTTATTATTTGATCGATTTTGAAAAACTTTTTTTGAACTGTTATCGTGGCCAACTGCGACCAATTTCATTGACCCATATTTCAAGAGGAACTATTAGGGATTTTTTTTCACAAAAAATAATGATGGATTCCGAATCAGAATCATTGGAAACATACCCATACCGATTTTCATCATCATAAAATACAGGGTGTTCGGAAAAACGAATTATCAAATTTTTTTCAATATGTCATCAAAAAATGTACTATTATGGTATTTTTGGAAAAAACTAGTGACAAAATATTATTTAGGATTGCTTTGAACATATCTGTATCAATTTTTATCATTCAAATATACAATTTGTCTGACGGAAAAAAAGTATAAGTGGGCAATATTTTTTCTGTATTATACTTCTTTTAACAATAAGTGTTATTCTCAGTCAAAACTTACAAATTTGAGTGAAATTGAACTGGGTTTAGTTGATACTTAGTACGTATAACATATTTTCTGTTGTACATTATTAGATGTCCTATATCGGCCTTGAGATTTTATGTTATAACGATTCTGTGTAGGAAAGAACAACTTGATAACTCTCCAAAAATATCTAGAATCAAAATCGTCTAGAAATTAGAATTATTCGTGTTAAAGTTTGACCAGTAATTTAGGTTCTCACAGTAACAGCATCGTGAACGGGTACTCCACTAAGAGTGCTGTGAAAAATATTATATCATTTATTAGCTGTCAATTAATGATAGTTTAGTAGTTTATACTGTTAGGCCAAGCTACAGAGATTTTTTCATGTAAAAAGTGTTAGAAGAAATCCAGCTCCGCCATTGTGTGTAAAATAGTTCCACATGATATAGTGATATGTTTTTCACTCGACTTTATTATTTATGTCTTTGTTATTAACAATTTTATGCAAAAATGGCGTTTTTTTTTTAGTTTTTTGCTTATAAAATTGAAACTATCAGAGTAATCGTGATGGTGTCAATAGACTTATTGTAGAAAATGAAAAGACGAAAAAAATGAGGCCGAACGACTCGATCGGACACTTAGTCTAAGGGAAAATTGGAAAAAACCGGCCAAATTACAGTTTTTTCAAGTTCATAACTCGGTTATTTTTTGAGTTGTAGCGTAGATCCTCTGGTTAGTATTATTTATCAATATAAACTTTATTTGTGCGAAGAGCAGGAACTGTCCGATGCATAGTTTTTGATCTGTGGCCATTTGAATATTTTACTATGCAATTTTCCAGCAGACCTGTATGCGACAGGTATAGTCTGATTTCAATTTACAAAAAAGATTTTGAAAGTAGAATTCTCATAGTTCAAAACGTTCATCTTGGTTCTACATGAAAACGCTGAGAAATATGTTAAAAATAAAGCTGAACATGACGAAAAACGGCCGAGAAATAACCGTCATGTTCAAAATGCCGACGCTTTCTAATGTCGTGCTTATCCTTGCCTGCTGCTCTACCCCCACTCTTCAACTATTCTCACGCGCTCGGCCCTTTTTCGTCATGTTCAGCTTTATTTTTAACATATTTCTGAGCGTTTTCATGAAAAACCAGGATGAACGTTTTGGACTATGAGAATTCTACTTTCAAAATCTTTTTTGTAAATTGAAATCGGACTATAACTGTCGCATTCAGGTCTGCTGGAAAATTGCATAGTAAAATATTCAAATGGCCACAGATCAAAAACTATGCATCGGACAGTTCCTGCTCTTCGCACAAATAAAGTTTATATTAATGAATAATACTAACCGGAAGATCTACGCTTCAACTCAAAAAATAACCGAGTTATGAATTTTTGAAAAAACTGCATTTTGGCCTGTTTTTTCCAATTTTCCCTCAGACTAAGGGTTTGATCGAGTCGTCCGACCTCTCATTTTTTTCGTCTTTTCATTTTCTACAATAAGTCTATTGACACCATCACGATTACTCTGATAGTTTAAATTTTATAAGCAAAAAACTAAAAAAAAAACGCAATTTTTTGCATAAAATTGTTAATAACAAAGACATAAATAATAAAGTCGAGTGAAAAACATATCACTATATCATGTGGAACTATTTGACAAACAATGGCGGAGCTGGTTTTCTTCTAACACTTTTTGCACAAAATGCTCACTCTAAATCTCTGTAGCTTGGCCTATGTTCTGTCATATTCTTTACGGGAAAGAGTGGAATTAAAAAGATTAGTTGGTGATAGAACGCGTACTTTTCGTGAAGCTTCTAATGAATTCAACAGACGTCGTACAGAACGTAGCATTAACCATGTAACAGATTTTTTGATCAACATGGGAACAGCAGAAAGATTTCCACACCAGCATCGTAATAGTCCAAAATCCCAGAGCCGCCAGACGTTATCTACTGATATTCTCAGCAATAATATCTATGGGATCAAGTAGTGTTCTTATGTACTTTCAGTGTATGGGTACCTGCTACCTTGTGCCGACGGCAAATTTCCAGGTATCAGGTGCTAAAGATGGAAAAAAACTCAACTAGTTTTTCTTATTTTCTCAGTCTTGATTTTCATATATGATACTCAGGGAACTATTTCAATACCTTATGCAAGCAGCCAGACCGATCGTATGGGCCAAACATCCCGCCAGATACAAATAAAGTGTCCCTATGAATATGACTCTAGTGTTGAGTAGGACATACAAGAGGCAGTACATTTATCCCGTACATGACGTCAAAATGTAAGAGCGGCTCAACATTTTATTTTGTACTGCTTCAAATTTTATGACGCGGGTGTCGCGCTAGGCGCTACTTACTTTCCGTCTCCGTAAAACTATAGGATGAAGACAAAGAGGAAGTGAGACGCATGCTACAAATTTATTGCATTATTGCTTTTCTTTCGAGTCTCGTCGAGCGATATAAGGAAATATCCTATGAGGCACGTATTGAAGCTACTGTTTTGATTTTGAACATCCTAACCCTAGCTTTTTTATTATATCCTTCAAAATATATTTGTTTATATTTTCATTTACCTACTTACAAACAATATTCACTATGCTAATCGTTTCATATCACTTCACGATACTGATTATTCATATATCATCAATCAAAATTCAGACTGTTACTATCGTACTGCAATAAAATCAAATGTCATATTCGTAGTCGTAACTTCAAACGTATCGCCGAGCTTCAGTACGCCTCGCGTCATTTGAAGTGGGACTTGTACTGGCTCAGTACAAAAAAGAGGCTACTCTTACAAACTCATTTTCATGTCATGTCCTACCCAACACTATATGACTCAACAAATGATCCAAGAAAAATTACACCATTTCTTGTTATATACCTGTGATGTGGCCATACGCTAAATAAATACAAAATTACCTTTCTTGATTTTTGTATAAAATGATTTTCACTACGATATTTAGAATAACTTGTTGACATAATTATAAATTGATTTATCATCATTTTTATGTTATTTTTTCTCGGTCTCCCTGTTCAGAGATAAGTTACCTTCAAAATCATGAATTTCTCATTGTTTTTATGTTTTATTAATGCTGTGGTTTGTGTTCTGGTATATTTGTGTGCTTTTAATCTTTCTTCTAAATTTTGAAAAGTTTGTCCTATATATGATTTATTACAATTATTACAGGGTATACTATAAACAACATGAGATTTTTGTAGAAGAGGTGTTTTACTTTTTAATTTAGAATATATTTGTTTAATTTGATTTTGTGCGGTATGGGCTACTTTAATATCGTGTGGATTTAAAATTTGTGAAATTTTATTACTTAAATTAGGAATATATGGAAGAGGAATATATTTTTTGTTTATATTTTCTTTTTTTGATGTTTCTAATGTGTTGTACAGTTTATGAATTCTATTTTTAGTGATTTTCTGTATAAGTTTTATTGGGTAATCGTTTTTTATGAGTAATTTATGGACATCTTGTAATGTTTCATGTCTGTGTGTAGGTGAAGTAAGTTTAAGTGCTTTGTCTATATATCCGATTATTAAACTCTTTTTTTGTGACAAATGATGTGTACTGTAGTAGTTCAATGTTCTTTGTGAAAAAAATTCTTTCCTATGCCATTTTGTGATAATTTCATTGTTTTTGTGCATGAGAGTGATATCAAAAAAATTTAATGTATTGTTTGTTTCTTTTTCTAGAGTAAATTGTAATTTCCTATTAAAGTCGTTGAATTTTTTGAGAATATCATCAATAAAATCTTCTGATGTTATTATAAGGCAATCATCAACATACCTTTTGAAAGTTATAATTTGTTCATTCAAATTATTTAATACATTTTCTTCTAAATATTCTAAAACTAATTGAGCTATAACACTGGAAATAGGACTTTCCATTGCTACACCATCAATTTGTTGGTAGAAGCTATTTTCATATTGAAAATAGTTTGTACCAAGAGCAAATTGAATTGCTTCTATAAAATCGGTTTTAGGAATATTTGTATAATTTTTGATAATATCCCATTTGTCATTAATTATTATTGGAACCAAAGAATTTGGAATATTGGTATAAAGAGAAACAACATCTAATGAGAAAAATTTGTAATTGTTAGGTATTTTCAAAGATTTAAGATGGTCTACTAGATCGAGAGAATTTTTGATATAATAAGGATTTTGATTTACTATATTTTTCAATATTGAAGAAAGAAATTTAGAGAGATTATATAGAGGTGATTGAATATAAGAGACGATAGGTCTTAATGGTATGTTTTCTTTATGTATTTTAGGAAGACCATAAAATTTAGGTGGAAGTTTTGATAAAGCCATGAATGTCGTGGCGAAACGTCAACTTTTCAATAAAATCGAGTTTTTTAAGATTTAACAAGCCTGTTATTGCTAATAATTATCAAAAAATTATATACTTATATATATATATATATATATATATATATATATATATGTATATATATGTTATATATATACTTATATATATATATATATATATATATATATATATTATATATATATATATATATATATATATATATATATATATATAATATATATATATATATATATATAATATATATATATATATAATATATATCTATATATATATATATATATATATATATATATATATATATATATATATATCTATATATATATATATTTTATATATATATATCTATATTATATTATATATATATATATATATACTATATATATTTAATCTATATATATATATATATATATATAATATATATATATATATATTATATATTATATATATATATATATATATATATATATATATATATATATATATATATATATATATATATGTGTATGTGTATGTGTGTGTGTGTGTGTGCGTGTGTATGTGTGTGTGTATGTGGTGTGTGTGTGTGTGTGTGTGTGTGCGCGCGTGTGTATATGGTTCATTCTTAGCTATTTGTTTTTCATGAGTAAATTGAAATATCTGGCCTTTCGCAATCATTAAAATGCTTATATTCATGTGCCGAAACAGTGGAGAAATGTTCATCAGATATAACAGAAATTTAGACTCAAATATGTTTAAAGCCTTCAGAGCAGCAGAGCTCCATTACTAAAGTTGTATTCTTCGCGCGAAATGCATCGCGTCGAGATGCGATTCTAATGGATAGAATTATATTTTGAAAAATTACGCTTAAATAACACACCGAATTAAAAAGCAGAAAATAATTTATTTTATTAAAAATAAATCACGAACTGAATCGTGGTTGAGAAAAAAAGTTGAAACCAACGAAGGAACGTAGCCCAACATCAACTCAATCCACATAGGTGCCAAATTTCAACCCACTATTGAAAAAAAAAATTCACGAAGTACACCGCGTACTGATGGCGAAACAGATTGAGATGCAATTCGGAAAGAATAGTCGCCACAATATCCAACGCGGTTGTGAGAAAGAGTTGAAACCCACAAAGTATCGTATTACAACATAAACTTAATGTACGTACCGAACTTCAACCCTTTAACTCAATCTGCAGAAGCTGTGGAGTTTAAAAAAATTTTCAAAAATCATTATAAAACAAGAAATATCTACGTAAAAATGGAGGCGGTCAAAACAATTTAACCAAATAAATTTTGATAGTTTCATTCTGCCTCGGAACCACTTCAAATACCAAATTTCAGCTGGTATGATGCGAACCGCTGAAGACGTCAATATGTACCGGGAAGGACATTTTCATGAAAATTAGAAGTTAGCAGCGGTTGCAGAAATTTACCCAAATTTTGATAATTTCGTTCTGTAACGAGGATAATCCCAGGTATCAAATTTCAGCTAATTTGATGGGAGCCGCTGGTGTTATATATACATGAAATATATATACATATATATATATATATATATATATATATATATATATATATATATATATATATAGGATATATATTATATATTATATATATATATATATATATATATATATATATATATATATATATATATATATATATATATATATATATATATATATATATATATATATATATATATATATATATATAGTATATATTGTATTTCAGGGAAAATACAACTAAAAATATGAAGTCATTAGATATCATTCTTCTGGCTATATGGAGTTGTATATATTCTCTGTTTTGGGATCCCTTGCTTTGGCATTCTTCAGTAATCAAAAATTCGTCCGGGAACTCATGATATAGCTTCTTCCTTTAGTTTATGTATCAGTCTTGAAGCGAAGTCCGTTACAGGCGACGAAACTCTTATTATTTGGAAGGAAATTTAACAGATCACCGCATGGTCGTGAGGAACAGAGGCAGTGTACAGATTGTCTTTTTATAGTAAGTATAAATTAACTATTATGAATTTCCTGCTAATTTATTGATTACATTTCAAGGTATCTACTTGCTATAATTACATTAATCTATTGCTATTGTTTTTATTTTATACTAAGTATGTGAAGATATGTCTATTCTCTGGCGTTTTTCCTCTGGTTACATTTTTGCCAGAAGGGAGACAATAGCTACAGAGCAGTGAGTACGTTTCAATTTCATGCATGTTATAAGTAATTAGACAGTTAAATCATTGCATATTTCAAATAATCAAATATATGTTATTCAATTTTCATCCTTTGTCAGCATTCATAAGACATTATTGAATATCAATATATTATCTTTCGTTGAAGGTTTGGATCTGCTATTGTTGAAAATGCCCAAGAAAAAGTAAACTCATGAAGAAAAGCTATAAAAGAAACGGATATCAGAAAAATTACGGTAGCAACGTATGAAAAACGCTCCTATTAAATAAGTTCAATTAAAAGAAAAGGAAAACACTACTTAAATAAAGAAAAGAAAGGGAAACGTCTGTTAAAAACATGAGCCCTAGGGAGTAAAGAGCGTTAAGAAAGACAAGACTAAAAAAAGAAGGCCACGCCTGACTATTCAAATTATTTCAATTGTTTCTACAACATAACATTGCTCTGATGGTGAAGTGATGCCATAGTTACAACCAAGACACTGAGGCGGCCACGAAACGGCCCTAGAAAGAACGGAAGCGTAGAAATCTTTTTATCATAGAACGACAAGAAGTAGCAGGAAGTGAAGCGTCATAGGAAAAAAATATATATATTACATAAAAGCAACGAAAACAGAAAAACAAACATATAAATAAAGAAAATAGTCCATAATATCAAGAACGTAAATACTGTACATGAGAAAAAAATTACCTTCGGTAAAGTCCGAATTAAATTAATTTAATTAAAATTTGAAACATATAAAAATTGGCAATGAAAACATATCTTTTTCTCTGCAGCTAATATTGACAGTATAAAACCTAGTGAAAACGCTTGCTTGATATAGGTAATTCGGGAAACAAGAATAAATAAGATTGCTGGAAAAGATAAAATGAATAAGGATGATTCGATTCTAGAAGACTGTAATTGCAAACTGTGTCCTGGAAAACGTGCTTATATTAATAAAAAAAAACAAGAAAACAGTAAGAAAACAGAAAAGACTATCACTAGATAAAATCAGAAGTTGCTTCAGATATTCCTGGACACTGAAAAAACTAAAATTATTTACTCAGTATTCTGTACTCTAAATCCATTCTAGATCATAGAACCCCGAATAGAAAGACGCGTAATATGTGTTTATACTACCCATGAGATCATGACGAATGATAATATTGATTTAACGTTATACATCTTGAAGATGGCGAATATATCGCAGGTTAGCTCTCATGAGATATTGCTACGGAAATTCTTGTTTAGTTTCTGACAGCATATCAAAATACCTCAACAATGTATAAAGTTGCAGAGGGAAGGGGTTTATGCAGGTAGAAGATATAATTGAAAAACTAACTCAATCTACTCTTGTCATTTATGGGGATAAAATATCCCTCAAGTTTGATTGGGCAATAAATACTTATGAGCAATAATTTTAAATATTTGTGATGTTAATATTTTTCATTTGTCATTATTTAGTTATTTATATTTTTATTCTTATTATAAATTATTTGTAGAAATTATTTTATTTCAGAATATAGTACTATACCCATTTATTTAAAAGAAATTAAAGCCGAAATGTCTCCTTTAATTTTCATGTGTAACTCCCCTGCAATCTATTTTTCTCTGGCATGGGTCCTTTTATGTATGACAAGGGTAAGTGATGAACAACTCATTAAATCCATATAAGCTTCCGCTATGGAACAAAATTTTCCTCTAAAACTCGAATGTCGAAGAATGACGAATATATATATATATATATATATATATATATATATATATATATATATATATATATATATATATATATATATATATATATATATATATATATATATATATATATATATATATATATATATATATATAAATCGGTAGGTAGGTAACTGAAGATGACATCTTCAAATATTGAATGGGATTGACGGGGAGGTGAATTAGCAGAAAACTTTCAAATTTGCGCAAAATATGTGGAAATGAATTATATTATGAACAATAACCGAAATTGAGCATTCTATGGCCTTTTGAGGGTGCATGGTGTGAAAAAAATGGCACCCCCAAATCACCTCCTAATTGGTGTTAAGGAAGTGCCTTTTGGTGGTATAAACTATTTATGCGACTCTAACAGTCGCATTTTAATGCTGAGATTTCTTGTTTTCTAGTGGTTTTTGAGGATTTGAGCTCCTCTATAGCTTGTGTCGATTGAGTTAGACTGTTGGAGTATTGAAATTTGGTACGTGTATTGATTTGATGTTGAGGAATTGCATACTTGATGTAGATGATTTATTATACCAGTGCAAATTGTATTATGAAATTCTAGAGTTTTTGAGGAATATGGATCATTGCGAATCTCTACAGAATTTACAAATTCAATAGAAAGCCTGAAACTTTGTATGTGAATTCGGTTGATGTTAAAGAGGTGCTATTTGGGCTTTTCAAATATATTCTCTCACCGCCAATATTTTGGTGTAGAAATTACAGGCGTTTCTGCAGGCTTTACAAGCTTTGTGCATCTCATTAACCCCTCAATTTATCTAAGAGGGTTAAGAATTTGTATGTAGATAATCTACAAAAAAGAGGGAAAAATACGACCGTTTTTTCATTCTAAAAAACTAGACAATATCAATTACATAATTGTTTTCCTGCTTAAAGGGGGACCCTTTCACCTTGCTTTCACGTCGCAGTTGATGAGATGATATTTTTTCGCTTCTATTATCTATTTTCAGCAGTTCCCTATAGAAATCATTACTCTTTGCAAGAGGTGCCGGACGTCTATTCAGATATACTATGCAATATCAACCATATCACACGATTGCTGACAGACTAGAATGAGATGCATATCATATAAATGCAATCTAAATATAACTATCGACCTATATTCGCTTTTGAAATTAATTACACGAACGAGTTGCAACATATTGAAACCAGCGTTGATGTAACGATAGTTCCTGGTTGGCACATAATAAGATACACTTACTTCGTTACCATTTAACATTAACCACACGTACTGAGTACCTTCTCTCACTAACTATTAAAATTATATATATATATATATATATATATATATATATATATATATATATATATATATATATATATATATATATATATAAATATATATATATATATATATATATATATATATATATATAGGTATATATATATATATATATATAACTTTTTGATAATTATTAGAAATAACAGGCTTAGTGAATCTCAAAAAAACTCGATTTTATTAAAAAGTTGACGACATTCGTGGCTTCTTAACTTTTTAATGAAATCGAGTGTTTTTTGAGATTCACCAAGCCTGTTATTGCTAATAATTATCAAAAAGTTAAAAATAGTTCACAGGCAACAACAATTCAATTAAATAAATATAAGTATATATATATATATATATATATATATATATATATATATATATATATATATATATATATATATATATATATATATACAGGCTGGCCCACCCCATTCGCCTCGGTGTTTCAATGAGAAATGAAAAGAGTGGGGAAAAAATTTTGCAGAGTCATATTATGTAGGTCCATGAGGAGCATATTCCAAAATTATTTTGAAATATACAGGTTGACGCAAAAAAAAGGCACATATCAAAGTTATATTTTTTCTTATGGAACACCCTAAATTTTTTTTATATTTTCAGATAATATATACCAAATAAAGGTAAGTTACTGTTATATTCCCTATACCTAAAACTGTCCGTTTCTAAGTAATTTTGATAAATTAAAAATACAGACCATAATTAAACAATTGTTTACATCCTGTAACATGTAACGAGCTGCTCGTTACTGAATTCACTGTTTAGCTGAAAGGTTAAAGTTAACTTCCACATAAAAGTTTTATTTCAATATTGTACAGAGTGGTGAAAAAATTGCATCAAAATTTGGGCACATTTTTTATGGAATAACTTCTTAAAGTTAAATGGAACATCCTGTATGCGATGAAATATTTCGACGCAGAATTAGATTCCATTTAAAACTATATCAGGGTTCCCTATACCTATCTCTTATGATTTTCATGCAAAAGAAGTTTTTATTTTCTACTTATGAGTAATTTCTTTATCTTAAAAATTGAACATCCTGTATTGCAATGAAAAACTAAAAACATTTTTGAATTCATTTTATTGAAAAACAATTAGGTAACAATTATTCTTGTAACAAATGCTCAAAGAGGTGCCTATTATTCTCGATGCATAAGCGAACTCTTTCTTGAATTGAGTGCTGAACTTTTAATAATATGCATGTTTTAAGCGAATCTAAGTGTTCCTTAATAAAAAGATTTCAAAAATGCTTTTCAATTACGATACAGGATGTTCCATTTTCAAGATGTAAAATATAAAAACGTATTTTGCGTGAAAATCATGAGAGATAGGTATAGGGAACGCTGATATAGTTTTAAAGGGAATCTAATTCTGCGTCAAAATATGTTATCGTGTACAGAATGTTCCATCTAAATTTAAGAAGTTATTCCATGAAAAATGTGCCCAAACTTTGATGCTATTTTTTTCACCACTCTGTACAATATTGAAATAGAACTTTTATGTGGATGTTAATAATATATATATATATATATTGATGATTAAATGCAAAATCGTCATATAAAAATATAAAATTGGCAATATTTCGAAAACTAAAAATTTCAGGTATTTTTTGATACTCAGTACTACAAAATAAGAAAAATGGGGAGGTTTCCATTAGAAAAAATTGATTTTTATCACTTTTCTCAATCTCATTTTAGATCTTATTTTTCGAATTATGATTCAAATATTATACAAAATCAACCCTAAGTAAGTAATAAAGGCTTCCTTATAGGAACAATTGATAATTATATTAGGACTTTCATTTTTGACATAAAAACTTAAATATGTCGAAAATGCTTAGACTTAGGTATAGGACATGATGCATAAAATCTGCCTAGAATCTTGGGTATAATTCAAAAATTTGATAGTATCTGGGGTGTCCCATTTAAAATAAGCGACTTAGGGTCTATTTCCGGTATAACCGGAAATGCCCAATAAATGAAAATACTTTAGCTGAGTAGGCCCTAAGACATCTAGCCAGTTTCCAAAATTTCAAATTTTTTCCTACATCAAGTTTCTGAGATGTCGATCGATGCAGTTTCTGGTGGTCCACCCTGCTATTTCTCGAAACTTTGTCTTTTTTCAGCAATAACGGCCCATTTGATATTGAAAACCGAGTTTATTAAACAGTTATGTATTTTAAATGAATATGGAAATATTATTGTCTGTGTAAAATGAATGTAAAATCTTTTGTAGGCAAACTTATATGGTTATTATGTTCATGCTTCACAATAATTCCGGTTATGTTATCGTTATAATCAACAGCCATCAAACACACCCGGTGGTCACTCTTAATTAGACTCAAACTACACAACACTTCAAATGTCATTTATATGATATTCTTATTCTATATATATAATAACTATTTAGCAATTTCTACAAGCAAGTGAAAAGAGCATTAAAGAAATTCACAATTGAACAAAGCCAAGTCCGAAATGCAGAAGCCCGATAACATCTTCATGATCTCGCAACATGGAAGCAAATAATGCAGGATTATTCATATCGCGTATCCAGAAGAAACTAAAGTACCAATAAATGATCTTAGACATTTTATCGAAAATATAAGTAAAGCCTCGTTTACAGGTTGAAACTATTTGCACAAACCGGCGTGGGCAAACCAGGTATGTAAGTAGTAAAAAAAGAGTGTAAACCTAAATTGGCGCCACCTTGGTTGAACCAACCGTTGACAATTGATTATTTTGGTCGAAGAGATCCTTACGAAAGGTGGATAAAATCGTCAAGAATGTCAAGAAACATGCAACCACAACAAGAGAAGTGGAACTTTGTCAAGGGGTGTGAAACTATCTAAAGGGCTGTGCAACTATGTCAAGGGGTGTCCAAACTTGAACCTTAGCTTCATAGCTGCCTATGAACTCGTTCAAATGCCGAGAACGCTGAAAAACATCAGGATATCATCTGGATATTTCTGTCATTCACGAGTAGGACACATTGAGTTATACAAAAAAAATCTAAGAATTGAAAACAAATTTTGACTGAGAAACTCTTATTGCTTATACCTCAATATCTCAACAATATCGCTTGATTCAGTTATTCATTTGATAAAAATTTATAGATCTATATGTATAGCTGGAAGTTCCGGCATCATGGTCTGCCTCATTCAACTATTTATTAGCAGGTTTTCACTTTGAAAACCTGCTTATTGAAATGGGTGCGATTAGCAAAGTTGCTATCGTTTTACACGATAAAGGGCGCAATTTTGAAGCAATAGGGTTGAAAATTTGTAAATAGGTAGTTTCGTATGATATCTTGGATGGAATTGGTTGGGGAATTCACCTCCCGGGTGGGGAAATAAATCTTGTTTACACGATAAAGGTTGCAATTTTGGAGTAACAGGGTTGAAAGTTTGTGAGTAGGTATTTTCGAAAGATTGCTTGGATGGTTTTGGTTCAAATTGGTTGGGGGTTGACCCCCTGGAGGAAGAAATAAATCATGTTTACATGAGAAAGGGCGTAATTTTGGAGCAATCGGATTGAAAGTTTGTGAGTAGGTAGTTTCGTATGATATATTGGATGGGATTGGTTTTGGTAAGAATTGCTTTGGGGCTGACCCCCATGAGAGGAAATAAATCTTGTTTACACGATAAAAGGCGAAATTTTGGGACCATAGGGTTGAAACTTTGTAGGCAGGTAGTTTCGTATGTCTTGGATGGCATTTATTTCGATATAAATTAGTTGGGCGGTTGACCCCATGGAGGAGGAAATAAATATTGTCTACAGGATAGAGGGCGCAATTTTTGTTTTTTGGATTTGGAACGAAAATCATAATTAATAGTATATTGTATAATTAGTGGGAAAAGCATAATATTCCCAAACGACTGTGATAATTACCAGACGAGGAGCGTAGCGACGAGTCTGGTAACACAGGAGTTTGGGAATATGCTTTTCCCACGAATTATACATACTATTTTTTCTCCGATCGTTGATTTACATTTAAAAAATTAATTATTTAAAAAATATTTCATCCAAGATGTAATCAAGTAAGTTTAAATAGGTTTATCTATGTTCATATTGAAATATAGAAGTAGTAACCATGGAAACTACTCTGTTATGACAAAAGTAAAATAATTTTAAAGCTGGTTTTGTTTGATTCGTTGTATTTTATAAGGAATTAAAAAAGAATTAGTAAACATGAACACTGATAGTGATTATTTGTTGTCTTGTACGGCTCCTGAACTAGTAGAAGCCGCGAACTTGGCTTCACTTAATTTACTTCCGGCGAAATCCAGAGAGAAGTATGAACTTGCGTACCAACGCTTCATGAATTTTTGTAGAAAAAACAACAGTGTATCCTTTTCTGAGAATGTACTGATGGCGTATGTTGCTGAATTGGCTAAAACAATGAAATCTTCGACGTTGTGGGCACATTATTCCATGCTTCGATCAACTTTGTCTGTTAAAAATAATATTAATATTGCCCAGTACCAAAAACTGAGAGCAGTTTTAAAACGTCAAGCTACAGGATACAAAAAATTAACAACAATTATAAAAATTAAAACCATACTTTGTTTCATTTTAATGTAATAATCCGTTTGTTACATTACCGCACGCTACAGCAGTGCGGTAAGAATATTACCGCACTGTTATTCTCTAATTGCTTAGCAACTGACCACTATTCTGGAATGTTGAGCTTTTCGCATAGAAAACAGGTCAAAATAGTGTCACTTTTCCCACGATCGGAGAAAAATAGATTTTTCAAACTGCATACGTTTAGAAAGCCTGCTTTTCTAATGCAGCTCGCTGCGATAGAGTTTCTATCATTAAGAAAAGCCTTGTGATCGTCGATTTCTATAAGTCAAAAATAAATTAATTAAGTGTCTAAGAGGTAACCAACATATCGTTATGATCAAATTCGTATCACGTAGTACATTATAATCTGCTACTTATAGCAATCACCGTTCCTACTGCATACAATCGGTCATTTAGCATGTTCTCTAATGAAGCTTCATTTTTTCACTGCCCACATATGGTATCCCAGTCCGGTGAACAATTTTAGAATCGAATAAGCGGTACTTTTTGATCTAACAATTATTGACCTTTCGTCTCTCGACAGACTAACATAAAAAATTCACAGTTAGCGAAATTTAGGGACAATGGATTTGAATCTATAAATTCCTCAACAAATTCTTTTCCACATAAAACACAAGTAGGTATTTGAACTGAAGTAACAACTAAAAGAGTATCCCAATTCACATGTTTTCTAAAATTAATTCTGTTGATCTCTGCAAAACGAATTTTTTTTTCTGCACCTTCAGCAGAGCGTCAGTAAGGTCGTATGTTTACCTCATTTTTTTCAATTTTAAAATACCGATAACATGAACTCAATTAACCACTCCTTTATATAGTTCGGTTCAGATTTAATTTTTTCAATACCATCCACATCTTCAAAACATCCAACCAACCATCAATTACATCCAAAGCATTCATTTTCCAGAATAGGTGTAATTTGGAACATTCGGAAATTCGAAAAAACTTTAATAAAACATAAGTAGTTTTTATTTTTCAATTTTTCACAGATTCATAAATTCCTCCTTAAATCAAATAAGATTAAGAGACCTATTTTATACATTATGATGGTACACTATACCATCTAATATAAGCAGACCTGACTGCTGACATTGGACTGAACAGCACGTAATTAGTAACTGAAGACGTCAAGTCAAATTCTAATATATTCATATAAATATATATAAATATATATATATATATATATATATATATATATATATATATATATATATATATATATATATATATATATATATATATATATATATATATATATATATATATATATATATATATATAGTGTATATATATATATACAGGGCTATTCAAATTCGAGTATATGCATGGGGATTTCGATAACGGTAAGAGATAGAGGGATGGTTAAATGGAGGCAAAGTAGCATATTTCAGAGGTCAGTTATATGGATAAAAAAAATCTGATCTGGCTCCTTTAGTTCTGGAGTTATATAGGAAAATTCGAAAATTTCGAAATCCTTTTTTTGCCTATATCTTTTTATTTAATGAATTATTTTCAAAACAATTGTCACTTTGCCATTGCCACTTTTTCTGAGCTATCTAAATATCTGAATAGAAATTATATACAGGGTGTCGTATAAATTGGGCCACCCTCAACTTTCAATTTTCAAATACAGACCTGTATTTTTTATTGCATTTTTTTGAATGCCAAGAGTCATGTTTCATATTGACGTAGTATTTTCATCTGAATTACAGAGTGTTCTGGAAATATTGAACTATTACCAGTAAAATTTCAACATTTTTTTAAAATTCCAGCTCCAATTAAATAAATATCATAGAATGAGGTATAAAATGCCTAGGATTTGGAAGATAATCAACATTATTCGACGAAAAATGTCTTCTTCAAGAATTCATGCACATTTCAGTTCACGCAACCCATGATCAATGTACGAAAATGTGAAATTCTTCCCAGTACGTACATGTATGTGCATATAATCCAATGCCCAAACAAAATAATCTTCCAATGGCAATCTTCATACTCCAGACACCAATTTGGAAATATTTCATTGTTACTCACTTTTCGAACTATCTATATTTGTTTCATATTGGCGTTTTATTTTTATATAAATCATAAAGTGTTTTGGGAATATTGAACTAATACTAGTGATATCTCATCATTTTTTAATTCCATAACAACTCTAATTGAATAATATCAGAGAATGAGAGGTGAATCAGACAAATTGATTCCTTAAGAAAAATGAATTTCAGAATTTCCAGATTATCTAGTCTCACTACTTGTTCGGAATAACAATAGAATAAAATCAACATTCCTGAGAGACATTTTATTTCTTTACCATAATGTAGCATTGGTAGAATAATTATTGATCCCCATGTCGATTCACCTCAGTAGGTATGAGGAAGATCTGTTGTACGTATTCTGCTGAGAACTCACAAACATAATCTGTCACAAGCATAACATTGTATTTGATCATATAGGTTTTCATATTGTATAACTTATCGCATAAGAACATGTTTAGTTATTATCTAGAATTGAAATAAGTCATTATAAGTAATCATAATCGAAATGAATGTTTGAATTGACGATCTTCTCGTTCCAGACATTTACAGAGTCGTTTTTTTAAGTTATTATTCGCTCTGAAAATATCTCTTCGGCGTAGTAATGCGAAAACGTTCATGATTTTAATTCTTAAATCTTCTATATTTTCAATTTCCTTTTGATATATTCTATTTTTTAGTGTACCCTATAAAAAAAGTCAAGCGGAAAGATGAATGCTCCTACTATTTCTGTAGAAAACGTTAATCATATCTCTTTTCTGCTCTATGGGGAAACCCAGTTTCAGTACTAACAGATTTTTCATTAAATACCAACGATAATTTCCAAGAAACTGTCAAAATAATGACAAGTGAGGTGAAATAAATATTTATTTTCCAAAGCATACTATGATAATTCAAATAGTTTAATCATAATAAATTGTTGTATATAGCAACAGAATGCCCATGAATTAGCTGAAAAATGTAGATAGTTCGGAAAGTGAGTAACAATGAAATATTTCCGAATTGGTGTCTGTAATATGAAGATTGCCAGTCGAACATTTTTTTGTTTGGGCAATGATTATATGCACATAAACGTACTAGGAAGAATTTCGCATTTTCGTACATTGATCATGGGTTACGTGAACTGAAATGAGGATGAATTCTTGAAGAAGACATTTTTCGTCGAGTAATGTTGATTATCTTCCAAATCCTAGGCATTTTATACCTTATTCTATGATATTTATTTAATTAGAGCTGAAATTTTTAAAAAATTTTGAAATTTTACTGATAATAGTTCAATATTTCCAGAACACTCTGTAATTCAGATGAAAATACTACGTCAATATAAAACATGACTCTTGGCATTCAAAAAAATGCAATGAAAAATACAGGTCCGTATTTGAAAATTGAAAGTTGAGGGTGGCCCAATTTATACGACACCCTGTATATAATTTTTATTCAGATATTTAGAAAGCTTATAAAAAGTGGCAATGGCAAAGTGACAATTGTTTTGAAAATAATTCATTAAATAAAAAGATATAGGCAAAAAAAGGATTTCAAAATTTTCAAATTTTCCTATATAACTCCAGAACTAAAGGAGCTAGATCAGATTTTTTTTATCCATATAACTGACCTCTGAAATATGCTACTTTGCCCCCATTTAACCATCCCTCTATCTCTTACCGTTATCGAAATCCCCATGCATATACTCGAATTTGAATAGCCCTGTATATATATATATATATATATATATATATATATATATATATATATATATATATATATATATATATATATATATATATATATATATATATATATATATATATATATATATATATATATATATATATATATATATACTTATATATAATTAATTGTTCCAAGTAATTAGAATAATTCTTTCATTTTGAATTCTTCATGAAAAACTTAATTATCAATAAAATAAATTCATATAAAAAACATATTTTTATATATTCTATTAAAAAATTTAATTTTAAACAGAATTATCTAAGTTTCTTTTGTAATCAAGTTAAATTTTTTATAGTAATTTTCATAATGAAAATGTTTATATCTAATAAAATAAAAAGAAAAAATTAATTAGTAAGTATAAATTTCTATATAAGAATAATTAATTTCATGAAAAATTCATTTCTATTCAGATTTCTGGACATCTATTGTCTATGAAATAGACCGGTAAAGTTGTATCTGATACATCTGAAATTTAAATAAATATCTAAATAAATAGGATATAATCAAAATAATATATACTCATCTGAAAGAAAAATTAAAAGAAAACAACGAATAATGTAGAATCTTTCCATTCTCCAGTGAATACTGAGTACGGTTAGAGATATCGAACTGACTGAACCGTCGTGTATATTGAATTTCATTTTTTTAACTGGTCATTTAATTTAAGCTATTGTCATTTATTCACTGGTCTCAATTAATCTTTTTCAGAAACGTACATACTCTTTTTTCATCTTATTTATGTTCTTATTTCAAATGTTCATACGTTTCAGATACAACCTATAATTTAAAGATAATAGAACTACAAAAATCTACAAATATATATATATATATATATATATATATATATATATATATATATATATATATATATATATATATATATATATATATATATATATATATATATATATATATATATATGTTCAGAAAGATTTCCGCGGTCGGAAGTATTTGAAAAACTTGGTTCTCGGAATGAACCGCGTAAAAGATTTGAAAAATCTCGACGTTTCGGCTCCTTTTGCGAAGCCATCTTCAGGAGAATTAGAAGGATAATAATTCAGATACGTGGCCCCAATCTGCCTACTCCACGAATCGAATTAGGAGGAATCGGAAACAATACGATTGCGTGGTCGCAACCTGCCTACTCCACCAACCGTACTGCTTCCTGTCAACTCTGAAGTCTTAACCTGCCTACTCTTCAGAGTCAACTGACTCTGAAGAGTAGGCAGGTTGAGACTTCAGAGTCACAACAAGTGACATAAACTTTCGGTTTTTAAATGTGACACCCGAGGGGTGTTCAACCACCTGCAGTAGGTGTACAAATTACCTGCAGGACACAAAGAGGACCTGCAGTACAGGTGCAGTACCTGCAGTACAGGTGCAGGACCTGCAGTACAGGTGGAGGACCTGCAGTACAGATGCAGGACCTGCAGTACAGGCGCAGGACCTGCAGTACTTTCAGGACATGTGAGAGATTGATTCCAATTTTCATATTGCAAACTTTCTAATTCAACTAAATGAGTGCTAAATATTCGACTTAATATGAATTTCTACATGTTTCATGAATTAAATTTGATTAGGATCTTTGCATCACAGTAATTGATCTTGGTTCTCATATAATTCAATTGTTGAATTTTTTTTGGAAGTTAATCTTCACTGTATGTATATATATATATATATATATATATATATATATATATATATATATATATATATATATATATATATATATATATATATATATATATATATCAATAATATTTGATTTAGTTCTACAAGTCTGCATTCCTTCGAAATTTTTCAGAAGATTGTTCCTTCCTGTGAAATTTTCATACAAGTTGATGACCTCGATGAATATGTTATAATCATGACTAGTGCAGTTTTATTGTATTGGGTAAAACATTGATTTATTAATATCTGAGAAGTATTTTCTCTCATATGATTGGATCATTCAATTAACTGAAAAAAATGTTTTGTAAGCGGCAGTCGAGAAACCAGCCAAAAATTCGAAAGTTTTTCTTATTTGCGCATGTTTATATTCCTTCCACATCACAACGTGATGGAAAGAATAGTGACGGTCCAAGAATTTTCGTTTTACTCAACTCGGCCTAAAATGTTCCAAAACATTTAGAAATTCGTATTGCTTCTAAGCAATTCAGTTCAGGGAAATGGTGTGTTAATAAAAAAAAACGTAATTTTATGAAAAATCGAGTAATTTCTCGTTTTAAGGTTTTTTTTGGTATTCAGATTTCGATTTTACAATCGATATGACATTTCAAAACAAAATAGTGGGCTGTTAATACAATACGAGGGGTAAAATTAAAAATTGTTGAAAAAATCGAGTAGTTTTCAACAAGTTGATGCTATGTATAATGAAACATAAAATTATACTGCGCATGCGCTAACCGGATTATCTTTGTTACACTTCGTTTGTGACTAAACTAAGGTCTGGAATATGAATTTGAGCTTGGATTTTCTGAAAAAATATTCGTTTTTGAATTAGGGTAATGCGTGCGAAACTAAAAGTAAAGCATTTAATAAACATTAATGTATCAATAGAATTAGATACCGAAAATGCTGAAATTTACTTAAATTTTACTGCGCATGTGTATTTATGTTTCACATCTTCTTTTGACAAAACGGAGGTTGTAGAATATGATTTTCAGCTTGGTTTGTCAAATTTCCATCACGATGAGCGTATGATCTCCTACAATAAATTCGGAAGGCACTGCGTATTCAAATACATGGCAGGCAATGAGTAAATTGGTTTGTCCAACTGAGAAGGGGGTAGCTTGCAGTAGCGATACCCGTTAGGAAGAGCGCGAATTCAAATATCTCTGATGGCGCTTTGAATCCGGTTGAAGGGATTGGTGATTAGCCGATATGGAAATTTTTTTCATCTCATAAAAAACAAACTAAACTCCGTTCTGAAGAAAATTATGATATTGAAAAACCGCTGTATATTGAATCATTACTTCCAAATCACTAATCTGGTTTGCGCATGCGCACTGTAAATAATTTCGTTTCTTTAACTTCAAGTAGCAACAACCTATGGAAACTGAAAAACTACTCGATTGTTACGAAAATTTTTAATTTTCACTCCCTCCCTTCATGATTTCCTATTAATTTAACATATAGACATATTACTCGATTTTCGCAATAGTATTCAATTTCTTCCACCTTTTTTACTTTCACCACTATTTTGTTTTTAAATTTCATATCGATTGTAAAGCCGAAATCTGTATACGAAAAAAATTCATTTACCACATTTAAGTACTCAATTTAAAGAGAAATCACCTTTTTTGTTCACACCCCATGTCACCATTATCTCTAATGGATACCTACCTGTGTACCAAATTTGAAGCTAATAGCTCAATTCCTTCAAAAGTTATCAAGGGAATAGTCCGATCGACAGACCGGCCAACAGAAATTTTTTTCTGATCAAATTACTTTTTCTGCACGTTTTTTGAATGTTTGGGTCGATTGTGCTAGACAAATTAAAATTATGTAACAATAAAAAAAATAATAATATGTTGGTGATTTCCCAAAGAATGAGGAAGACTTTTTTTCTGATCGCCTTTTGCGAGTGAACGGAATGACTACAAAAACACCGAAAAAAGAACTAGCCTCGTAAATAGCAAACAGAAATAGGAAATTTGATAAGGAATGTGAAGATAATTCATAAAAATATTTTTTCTAGTGAACGAAACGAAATAAATTGTGAAAATAATTTATTCAATAACGTTGATGATTTGAATATGTGAGGGAGTCTATGTCTTAGTGAAATTTAGGGTAGCAAAAATAAATACAAATTCTTATAAATCTAACTGTATAGTCCAAATCATTTTTGATAATTCATTCAAGATGAAGAAGTCTTCTAGGGTGCTAGACAACGAAAAGAGAATATTACGAATTGAAGATTGAGATATTTCTATTGTGGCATTTTCAAACAACATAGTAAACTTACCTTCTCCAGAAATTTACGTATTAGGAGAAAGAATGAGATGTTTCTGCAGATATTCATAAAAACAAATAATATGCTGATTTTTATGCATAAATGAAATAGTTCGTTTTTTACCATTCAGATTTTATTTATCAAAGATATTTTTGAAAAACGTCCTGATATTTAATTTTCAAGGTGTAACTTGTTGATTTTTTATATGAACATGTATACCTATTAGGTATGTGAAAAGAACACAAATATGAATATGAAATTAGACTTTTCATTTTCATTCTAGTTTATAAGAATTCATCCATTGATTTACTCATTCATGGAAACTGATTGCAACATATTTTGTTTCGTTGATAAAAGCAAAGCATGAATCGCGAGTAAATTTTATTCAAATTTTCACGTTCTTCTAATATTGCGGTAGGGCACTTGGTATAGTTTCAAATAATCTACTGTTCACTATATATCGGTAAAGTACATGGAAAAAAACAGGTGCAGTACAGGCGCAGGACCTGCAGTACAGGTGCAGGACCCACAGTACAGGTGCAGGACCCGCAGTACATCTGCAGGACCCGCAGTACATCTGCAGGACCCGCAGTACAGCTGCAGGACCCGCAGTACAGCTGCAGGACCCGCAGTACATCTGCAGGACCCGCAGTACAGCCGCAGGACCCGCAGTACCTGCAGTAGGTGTACAGATCAAGACAGGTTGAACACCCCTCGGTGACACCTATTATATTTTCTGCTTTTTTGTCTTCATATGACAATTTATTAGACTGCAACCATGTATCATTTGTTACTTCTTGTAACCGTTGTTTCATTTGTTTTTTCGAAAGAAATATTTATTCTAGAGGGCTATAGATGCGTTTACCGCCCTGGGACGTAGATTTGTGGGCGTGGCTTCGGACTTATTTTGTTTCAGTTGTGTTGGTCACAGGCTACTCGATGATTTCAAATGTTATTTTAATAGATATCAATAAGATTCTTCATTTGAAGAAAGTTCTAAAGTTATAGGATTTCAGGTTTTTATTGAAGGTTTTCTTTCAGCCTAATACCTAGAGTGAGGTATCAAATTAATCGCAATGAAATTATCTTTTTTTTTAAACCGACGAGCCACTATGTTGCCATTTGAAAAAAAAATAGTAATAATTGTTTTAAAATTAAAAGTCACATAGCTGAACCATTTCGATCGAAAACAGTAAAGTTGTATTTTAACAAACATTTTAGGACCGATATTAGTTATTTGAACGCATCCATAGCCCTCTAGAATGAAAATTTATTTTGAAAAAAAATTAAAAAAAAAGGTAACAAAAAGTAACAAATGATACATGGTTGTATTCTGAATGTCATATGGAGACAAAATAACTTAAAATATACCAGGTGTCCCATTTGAAAGTCTCAAGTTTATGTCATTTCCGGTGAAACCAGAAGTTCCATGAAGATGAGTTACTTGTCAAAAAATGCAGTTTTTTGCATTAAACAGATCCTCTAAATTTCATATCATTATCTCCGAAAACAAAAAAGTTATAGGGGCGGGCCACCTTCCGTGGACACCCGGTATATTTATATTTATATTTATATTTATATTTATATTTATATTTATATATATATATATATTTATATTTATATATATATTTATATATATATATATATTTATATATATATATATATATATATATATATATATATATATATATATATATATATATATATATATATATATATATATATATATACATATACATACATATATATATATATATATATATACACATATATATATATATATATATATATATATATATATATATATATATATATATATATATATATATATATATACATATATATATATATAAATATATATGTATATATATATATACATATATATATATATATATATATATATATATATATATATATATATATATATATATATATATATATATATATCAGTGGCGGCTCGTGAGGTTTTGGTTTGAGGAGGCTACAAGAGGTGTTAAAAATACACCATAGGCGAAAATTTTTAGGATTTCAAGGTCAATATAATTTAAAGAAAATCAAAGTAAAACAAGCACCCTAAGCTATTAATTTGTTTTCACTTTCGAGTGTCTACCTTGAGACCTACAACTCCTATTTACAATATTCACAAAAATTCTTCTCAGCCAATTAATCAATTCATCTATTCATCAAATTTTTTCTTTCACATAATAGGTACCTACCTACCTACTTAACGAATTTTTTAACAGCTAGTGAGAGCAAATAAAAAGTTATTATATATTTTTGAAGATTAGCGGGATTCTGCGATCTTTAACGTTAGCAAAATGATCTATAATATCCTCATCATCATCATCATCAAGTTTTACCAATTCCTTTTCAATAGACAACAAACTAATATTTTTCAAACGATCCTGGCTCATTGAATTTCGTAAATAAGTTTTAATTCTCTTAAGAGTGGAAAACGAGCGCTCTACGGAAGCCGATGTCACCGGGATAGAAACAATTAGACATAAGAGTTTATAAACTTGGGGTAATTCTTGATTCAAATCATTATCAAAAAAAATATTTAATAGTCCTCACATGATTTTCATTTTGCCCCAAAATTTCATTGTCATTATAAACAACACACAGTTCACTTTTTATGACCACCTTATCACAAAAAGTGTATTTTTGACATAAATTTTCCAAAAGGTTATCTGGAAAATTAGCCGAAAATCCGGTGAACAAATTTTTATTGAGTAAGTCGAAGAAATGCAGTTCTTTCAAATCAGAGAACCTTATTTCTATTTGACCCCTAATAGTATCCAAAATTTTATAAAATATTTGCTTATAGTGAAGCTCCATATCTGCGTAACTGAATTTCTTTCGTTTTGGGCTAAATTGAGTCGTATCATCAGTAGTTTGAAATACAGAAAATAGTTTTTTAAAATAAACTTCTGCACGAAATTCTGAAATTTTTTCCAAAAGAAACTTGAGCCGATTTCGTGAGTAAATTACATCTGAAAACTTGTGCTGTAAGATTTGAAAAACTATTTCTGTTTGTTCAAAAGTTAATTTAAAGATGTTTAAAAAATATATAAATTCCTCATCTTGTAAGTAAGATATTAATCCGCGTGCTGTATTTAAAGTTACTTTATCGGTGAAAAATTCCTCACTTTCAACTAGGTATAGAATTAAATCCTCAAATCCTAAGCGGCCCCAAACAGAGACATTTTCACTAGTAAAAAGTAAACACTGCAAACAAAATAATTTATTTTTTACCTGTGATCCGGTTAGGCAAGGATTTCTCTCATAATTCCGCGTATTAAAACCGCGATTTTGTTTTCTGTTACGCTGCACCAAATTGTTTAATTCAGGGGTAGGTTTTTTTTGTTTTTATCAAAACTTTATCCTCATAACTTAGGGCACTAAAGTTATGGGATAACAAATATTCCACTAAGTCACCATTGAAATGTTTGAAATTAATTTCAGTAATCAAACTCATTTTAAAACAACACGCGTAACGCGAGCTGATTCCGGCGTCCATTATTCAGACAGTACGAATTACGATCATATTACGATTCAATCAACGACTTTACTCGATGTCAGGGAGATTCTATAGTTGTGATTGGTCGACATTGTATAAGACTGGACTTTATCGGTGTTGCCATGTACATGTGTTTTGGTTTTCTATTTCAATGAAGTATTCATTCGGAGTATTTGTTTTTGAGTGGTGTGAGTTTGCTTTTCTGTGGCAGGCATAATGAACGTTGAGAATATACCTTTCTAAGCTTTCCGCAGCGTTGCCACAAATCTTGAAATGAATGAAATGCAGTAAATGTAAATACCTTCTATCTTATTTAATAAATTATATTATATAATGTAGGTTGAAAGGAAGGTAGGTGCATAAAATAATATGATTTTGATTTATATGAATATGCTGAATGCTGACTATTCAATATAATATATTAATATATATATATATTAGTGATACACGGAATATTATTGAGGAGGCTTAGCTTCCTTAGCCTCCTTTGACTAGCCGCCCCTGATATATATATATATATATATATATATATATATATATATATATATATATATATATATATATATATATATATATATATATATATATATATATATATATATATATATATATATATATATATATATGTATAGATATATATATATATATATATGTATATATATATATATATATATATATATATATATATATATATATATATGTGTGTGTGTGTGTTTGTGTGTGTGTGTGTGAAGAATGGCGATATATAACTTGAAGTTTTCTGATGAATACCAAATCAGCAAATAGATAAGTAAAAATAAACAATGAAGAAAGAATATCTGAAGTGGAATTTTAATAAAGTCGGCAGACCATAATAATTGCTTCAAATCATCAGAGTGTGCCTAGATGAACACGAACAAAGGGATGATCCGCGCCAATCGGTAATCGACAACAAAGACCGATAATGTCTCGTGGGACCTCAGATATCAGCTAACCCAAAGTTATTAGACAATATAACAGAAAAAAAACAAGTTTACTGGACCAATGAATGAAAGGTCAACAGTCCTATCCGGCCACCCCGCTCTTCGTGGAAATGCACGAGCACAGAAAAGAGACGGAGCTGCTGTTCCTCACACACAAAGCACCTTCAGGTTCGCTCATCATTCGCTGCAGCAATACGAGCATTACGTGCCTATGCTTTTCCCCGAAACTGATAAAGGAAGAAGTAGCGACGTACGTCCGTAATTGAATAGAAACAAACAGCTGACTGCCATAACAAAGAGTTGGCAGATATCTTTCTGATCAATCAATGCGAACGGATATTGTTATTTTCCTTTGAATCTCTGAGAATATGAATTTGTGTAATGCAATCGTGAAGCTAACTGCGTATTTAAAGTGGTGAATGCAGGACGCGAGAATGAGAATCATCTACAAACATCAATAAACACGAAACCATAATAAACACTCAATTTTCTAAATTTACGTTTACTTTTGAAATTACCGAAGGTTCATCATAAGAAACCTGCTAATTCAAAATAAAATGTAAAAGTATGGAATGATCAAAATAAACAAACTACGTGAGGGGAAAATGGCAGCCTGAACTGCATACAAACAAAGAAATGCACTGAAGTAAGTGAAAAAAATCAACAGAAAACCTACCTTTGAAATCATACGTGTTCGTTAATATTCAAAGTCTGTGTATACAGGTTTGTTACTTCGAATCACACCACTATTTTTCTAATAATCATGAAATAACAGAGACACTTTTCGAATGAAACGCAGGCGCTGGCTATCTACTGGGCGCATGGAACTGACTGATTGTTGTTTTCAAAGGATTCCGCTAATGAATAAGAGGCGCTAGAGTCAAACGCGCAGAATGCGCACAAGATAAATATATTTTCCTGGTTTTTAAACTTGTCTGAGCCAAAAAAGTTTTTCACTTCAAGTATGTTTATTATGGCAGAGTAAATAGTAAATATTTGTGCAAATTGAGGTATTAATTCCATTAAACCCATTGTTGATAAACTGATATAAGTATGAGAGTTTAATGATCTGTATCAACTTTTCGAGGAATACGCGGATGAAGCTCTCAAAATGCATTTCCTTGAATTCATATCGGATTGCTACATATATGTATATAGATAGATATCCAGCTGCTGTATTGTGAAATTGCTAATTCTTCAGATGTAAAACAATATACGTTTTTAAATTTGTATATATTGTTTAGTCGTATTTTCTCCGAAAATAATAGACAATTATTGCACTGTATGGAAAAGTCAACACCCAAGAACGGGATTTGTTTTTTTATCCGTTTTGTCCTTCTCGACCCCGATATTCGAAATTTTTTTCGATATCATATATTCATATATATATATATATATATATATATATATATATATATATATATATATATATATATATATATATAATATATATATATATATATATATATATATGTATATATATATAGGTATATATATACCTATATATATATATAGGTATATATATATATATACTAATTTTTTTATAATTATTAGCAATAACAGGCTTGGCGAATCTCAAAAAACTCGATTTTATTAAACTTTTTAATAAAATCGAGTTTTTTGAGATTCACCAAGCCTGTTATTGCTAATAATTATCAAAAAGTTGAAAATAGTTCACAGGCAACAACAATTCAAATATATATATATATATATATATATATATATATATATATATATATATTTATATATATATATATATATATATATATATATATATATATATATATATATATATTTGCCCTGCAACTCTTTGGCATCATCAGACCAAATGAGTGTAAATTCTGTTTAAATATTTTCCATTTCTAATGTGTGGAGAAAAGCGTGTGAAATTAAATCTCCTTGGGCTTTACGGAGATAAAAACACCTATTTTTGAAGGTCTTTTACACTTTCCTTTTTCACATAGAGATTCCTTATTTTTAGTGGAATTTGCGCTCCTCCACAGCTTCTGCAGATTGGGTTAGGGGGTTGAAATTTAGTACATAAGTTGATTTGATGTTGAGGTACGATCCTTCGTATCTCATAAGATAAACAGGTTATTAGAAAATATATATATATATATATATATATATATATATATAGATATATATATAATATATATATATATATATATATATATATATATATATATATATATATATATATATATATATATATATATATATATGTATATATATATATATATATATATATATATTTCAAGAGATTATATAATAGAACTGACTAATAACTAACACATTTTCAATATAAACTCATGTATCTTACACTACACTATGAAACAATTATAATGAATCGTAATTAGATGAACCATACAGATATGCGGCAATATAAGACAAACTATTCCCGCAGCCCTTCGTTGACTTTCGATACAGTTCAATATTATATTATTATCAGAAAAAATACCACTAAAAATTAAATTAAAATTCACTTTTTGTGAATTTTTTTATATACATCAGTGTCACTCACCTTTAAAATAAAAAATATCAAAATAGCACATAAAAATGTGGTCTGTGGTCGTTCTCATAAAATTTGAAAGGGAGGTTGGAGCTACATGAATTGTTCAGTACGTCAATTTTACTGTGTTCTAAAAAATATCAAATGAGTGAACAACATAATCAGAATAGGATTGAAATTTTAGAAATAGGGGAAGTTCATTAATCTAGAGAAAAATTAGAAATGTATAATAGAATATATCTTCCCACTTTACTATGAACAAAGATATAAAAAAAATAATGTACAGATTATAAACATTCACTCTAGTTACCACATGAAAGGAATCATAGAACAACATTAAAAACTAAAACGATAAATACAAATGGTCGAATCGCTCACACAACAACCAACATATCAACAGTCTGTGGTCCAGATGGTTGGGAAATTGTCTAGGGCACAGATGGTACCGGGTTCAAATCCCGGATAAGATACGAATGATGTGAGTGTCCCGAATTGCAAGTTAAAATTATACCTATATATATATATATATATATATATATATATATATATATATATATATATATATATATATATATATATATATATATATATATATATATATATATATATATATATATATGTATATGAATTTAATAAATGAAACTATCTTGTCTTCAAATTCCCAAAATTATATTAATTAATGTACAACCGGTTTCGTTGTTTCAGAACAACATCTTCAGGTACAATATACTGAAAAAATAACAAATAAAGAGTAGCTTACAACAAGAAAAAACATGAAAAAACATACATCTTCAATTTCAACACTTACATTTCTACACTAATGAGAGATAGTCTAAAATACAAAGAATCCAAAAATTGTAATTCAGTCAACATTGATGAGGACGAAAGACGAAACAAATTTAAAAAAATTTCTCACATACGAGAAACAAATTATGCATTTCAAGGTTTGCGGAGCTAGCAAGATTGACAGTTTAATATTTTGTAATGTGGTACCATCTACCGTAAATATATGTAGTTCAATTTATCGAATTCTGTCATTCATAATGTCCAAAAATGTCCACTCATAGGATGGAAGGTGTGATTTTAACTAAGGCCGCAAGATGAAGTCTTCTTACAAACTAATATTAATTTCCGTGTACTATTTCATTCAAAAAATAAATTTATCAATTTTCTATCAAATTGAATTTGTGAATTAATAATTTTATTAATATTTGATTTATACAGTCTCGAAATTTCCAAATGCTCCAAGTTGTTCAATATGTAAGGATTGTATTCTATGTGGAGAATTTTATAATTATCAATGAAATCCGTAATATGTCCTGTCTCGTATGTGAGAAATTTTTTAAAATTTGTTTTGTCTTTCGTCCTCATCAATGTTGACTGAATTACAATTTTGGGATTTTTTGTATTTTAGACTATCTCTCATTAGTGTAGAAATATAAGTGTTGAAATTGAAGATGTATGTTTTTTCATGTTTTTTCTTGTTGTAAGCTACTCTTTATTTGTTATTTTTTCAGTATATTGTACCTGAAGATGTTGTTCTGAAACAACGAAACCGGTTGTACATTAATTAATATAATTTTGGGAATTTGAAGACAAGATAGTTTCATTTATTAAATTCATCTTACTACCCAAATATGGACAATCTACAAACATAAATATATATATATATATATATATATATATATATATATATATATATATATATATATAAATATTTATGTAGGTACGTTTTAGTTATACTATGAAATTTTAAATATACCTACTGATTAGGTATATTACAATGGTCATATGTAAGAAAAAACAGATTTGGTAAATCGACTATATCTTAATGTCTGAATATAATTAAATAAATTGTGTATAATAAAATGAATAATTCTAAGAACCTTTGTTTGTTATTAGGTAATTGACAATGAAAAAAAAATTAGTTTTAGTTGAACGAAACAAGTTCAGATATTGTTAGTTTTGATTTTTGATAGTAGCATTTTTCTTCTGCTGTAAAATTTATATAAATATCCCTACGATTTTATCGATTTATTTTGTAGTTCATGTTGTGGGCAGAACATTTTTCGTTTCCATTTATAAATTTTCACATTACACAATTTTCTTATTGAAATTTCTAATAGTATGTTAGTTGTCATGGCTTGTTTAAGTTATATCCATCATTGTTGAGTGTTCTTGTTCATATTTCTGAATATTGATATGATCTTAAGTTTCTCTAACTCAAGTCAGGAAATTGTGTGAATTATTATCCATTATTTGTTTCAAATGTACTGATGTGAGGATCACTTCAATTTTTTGTGATTAACTATATGAATTCAACTCATAAGATCAACAGGTTATTAGAAAATATATATATATATATATATATATATATATATATATATATATATATATATATATATATATATATATATATATATATCAAGAGATTATATAATAGAACTGACTAATAACTAACACATTTTCAATATAAACTCATGTGTCTTACACTACACTGTGAAACAATTATAATGAATCGTAATTAGATGAACCATACAGATATGCGGAAATATAAGACAAACTATTCCCGCAGCCCTTCGTTGACTTTCGATACAGTTCAATATTATATTATTATCAGAAAAAATTCGACTAAAAATTAAATTAAAATTCACTTTTTGTGAATTTTTTTATATACATCAGTGTCACTCACCTGAGTACTCTGATACTCTATAATATAATATTTTCACATAAATAACGATTCAACTCCCTCTTTGAACAAATGTCAAATTTGAGGGATATATATTGATCAACAAATTTGATATCTGGATATAACCTCAGAGCTAGCATCGTTTTCGAGTGAACATTTTAAGAAAGCTGGTTCTATGATATCTATTTTCTTTGCTCTCATAAACAGTTTGCAGACCATCTGGCTGCAGGAAGAGGTTACGTTAACTACTGCGCATATTACCTGCGCAGGTAAAATATTGAATTCAAAATAATTAGAAGATTTTTTTTCACATCCAAACAGCATGAAAATGTTGACGATAATGTGCCAGATTCGATTTAAAAAAAATTTATTTCAATTCATTTTTTTGTCCCTCAGTTCCTTAAAAATATAAGCTATTCTTCACTTGTAACAATCGAAGAGTTGAAGTTAAAAAAACTTACTTTTAATACTTCAATCTGATATAATAATAGTAAAATAATATTAAAATTTCAGTAATACTGAAATGGTTCGAAATCATATAAAATCAAATCTGCCACCTTGTCTCCAACAATAAATACGTCTGGCAATCAGGCGCGGATCCAGAAGGGGGGAACATTCCCCTCCTCCCCAAATGGCCTGGGTCCCACCTAATTGTTTTGATTGGGAGATTCTCGATTTACTATATCCCAAAATACCAGTACCTTCTGGCTTTCGAAGATCTGAAACTTCCCCCCCCCAAAGTCTGGTCTGGATCCCCGCCTGCTGGCAATAATAAAGTTTTGTTTTCACACTGTTTAAATGTAAGTGAAAAAAAAAATTCTTGAAATTAATTTAATTTCAATATTTTTATCTGCGCAGGTGATATGCGCAGTAGTGAACCAACGTCTACCGGCAGGCAGGCAGACCGCATGCTATTTATGAGAGCATAAGAACAGATATAACAAAGAACCAGCTTTCTAAAAATTCTTGTTTTTCTGACGTCGTTAGCTCTCGTACTAAATAGGAATGAGAGTTTTAAATAACTCATACAATAGACATTTATAAATATTTAAGCAAGGTAAAGTCAGAATAACATTTTCAATAAAACTGGACAAATTATTCGCTTCATATTAATGAATACTCTATTTTATATCTGTGGAGTTACTCCAACACGAGAATATTGTAGTTAATATACTCTACACGAGAATGTTATATACACTGAGAACTGAAGAAATCATTTAGGTACGTTCAATTCTACTTACGATAAAAAAAGCTAGCTTATCTCAGTTTTTTAGTCATCACAACTGTGACTGCACCATTTAATCTATTGGAGTTTTATAGAATCCTTGGAAAATAGTTTAGTATCTAAATGTCTTCATTTCAAGCCATACATGATTCAAAATATTTAAACCAATAATTGATATAGTATGCATCACTATATCAGTTTGTAACATTCAATTTGCCTTTATTTTAGGTATTTTTTTAAAAACTTATTCCGGAAGAGATTTTTCTTTATAATTTTAATACCTTTTCAGCTGTGATACTTAAAAGATTGCACATATTATTTACTCCTGAATTATCAACATTGTCTTATTTAATTAATGAAATTTAATAGGACATAATTTAATCTTGTAATTAATTTAGTCTGTTTTGAAGTACTGAAATTACGTATCATTACTCTTGTAATATTCGCAAGTTTAATGGAGAGTTTATTTGCGGAATCAGAATATTAGGTTACAGAAGCCTAAAGTTTTGAAAGTTATATCAGTAAATACTAGACGTTAAAACTAATAAACTACCATTAATGGTTGGTGGAGTTATGAAATTAAGTGATATGCGCGCCATCTAACGTGAACTAGTCAAAATTTCAAACAGCACAAAGGTTCCTTTCTCAGTTTAAGTCACGTTCATTGGTTCTGTCATCGTGAATTCCAGTTTTCGTTTTTAATTTTAAATGCTATTACAGTTACCATTTCATTATCAGATTGTAGGAGTTTCATCGTGAATTCGGTAGAGGTAGGAAATGAGTGTTGTTTAGATTTTGACGCAGAATTAGGTACCCTTTGAAACTATATCAGGTTTCCCTATACCTATCTCTTATGATTTTGATGCAAAAGACGTTTTTATATTCTACCTATGAGTAATTTCTTAATCTTAAGAATGGAACTTTATAGTTTTAAAGGGAATCTAATTCTGCGTCAAAATATGTCATCGTATAGACGATGTTCCATTTAACTTTAAGAAGTTAATCCATAAAAAATGTGCCCAAACTTTAATGCAATTTTTTTCACCACTCTGTACAATATTGAAATAGAACTTTTATGTGAAAGTTAACTTTAACCTTTCAGCTAAGCAGTGAATTCAGTTACGAGCAGTTCGTTACATGTTACAGGGTGTAAACAATTGTTTAATTATGATCTGTATTTTTGAATTTATCAAAATAACTCAGAAACGGTCAGTTTTAAGTATAGGGAATATAACAGTAACTTACCTTTATTTGGTCTATAGTATCTAAAAATATAAAAATATATAGGGTGTTCCATAAGAAAAAATATAACTTTGATATGTTGCTTTTTTGCGTCACCATGTATATTTCCAAATAATTTTGGAATATGCTCATGGACCTACATATGACTGTGCAAAATTTTTTTCCCCACTCATTCTAAGAAAATGTAGGGATTTCTAATTTTTTTTCGTTTTTTTGAAATATTTGCTCATTGAGTTTATACTAGGAAGGTGTTCTTTGGGAGTTTCAATTTATTTTGTCTAACGCCTCAATTTTTATGTTGAAATTTCAAAGGTTTTTGAAGATTGCAGATCATCTCTACATCCAAATTCAGTTAGAAGGCGGACAATTTTGTACGTGAATTCGGAGATTTAGGAGGTTATGAATTCAGATGTAAAAAAAAAATAAGTGGAAAATACTACTTCAGTGACCGATCTTTGCTGTTTATACTTGTTCTGTTATGTACGATATATTCGTATTCGTTTGGCTCTGTCGATTAATTTCACTTGATGAATTATACGGAAAGTCTGTATAAAATTACATTTTTATGAATAACCCTCAGGAAAAGGAACTTATCATGCCTACTCGCTACGAGATGATTTCAATAGAAACTCTTTGTGATAGATTGATGTTCTGGTTGTTCAAATGTTCAAATTGTTACGTATTATCTGTACACCTTGTGTGAAAAGTAAAATTTGCTCCTGGTGAATGATGCAGAACACCTGCCGTGTTAATATCTGTAAAAGAGATACAAGTTGGAAGCCTTCTTACGATATTCCATTGATTTATGATGAGCAGTTAATGAAGCGTTGTCTATGGAAGAGAAGGAAATTTCTCCCTGAAATAGGTATCAGCAAGGGAGGCTACTTGAGTTATATGGATGATCTCCTTTAGCCAGATCAGATGAGACACTTTTGAGTACAAGTGCATTCAGAATGAGTATGACCCGATAGTATATGAAATAGCGAAGGTGATAGTGGTCCAGCATTCGTCTTTGCAGGTTCTCAAGCGGTTAATTACCTAATCAAGTCAGGGGTTTCAAACTAGGACCTCCGGAGTGCTACCTAGCAAGCGTTATCACTCTACTAACTAGCTCGGTTCGGGTAATTTATACTTAAGTCTCATTGCTCTATACTCAATTAAGTCAGGTAAGTACAATGAGTGTATAGGTGCATAGCTACAATCATGGAAAAACTTGAACACATTTTTTTCTTTAGAACAGCAGAGATAACTATGCACCTGTGCTCTTGACTTGGCAATGTTGGAGACGTTCTCTTGCCTGGTTAAATTGTAGTTTACTCCTAAAATTATGGGTTGGCTCAATAATTATGACTGTCCAATAATAAAGAGGATCGATGACGGAAGTTGTTCTCGAGAACCTGATTGCCTGTATATTAATGTCACAAAAATAATTCAATTGTTAGATCCCCAGTTTGAAATATTGGTAAGGTAGATATTCATGGACTCAGCTTGCCCAACACGTTGAGGGTAAGATGTGGATGGACTGAGAGGCGTCTTGTTAACGGTGGATGCTGTAAGATACTTGGCACATTATTACATTTTTATCAACCTCAATTATATTTCAAACGTTGATATTTGTAACTTGTGTACTAAAAATGAGCGAATTGTATTATTTCGTTTTTCTTAATCGACAATTTTCCTTCTTCTGTTCACTGAGTTACTTCAGTAGTTTCACATTATATGCCTACTACCTACATAACATTGATCATTTTTGTGTTAATTGATTTGATATATATATATATATATATATGTGTATGTATATTTATACATATATATATATATATATATATATATATATATATATATATATATATATATATATATATATATATATATATATATATATATATATATATATATATATATATATATATATATATATATATTATTAATATATAAATATATATATATATATATATATATATATATATATATATATATATATATATATATATATATATATATATATATATATATATATATATATATATATATATATATATATATATATATAAACAAACAGTAACATTATACGAATATGGAAATTTCAATGCCTTATCATACCAACCTAGTCAAAGAATAGTTTTTTAAGAAATAATACTTTATTAAAACTATCACATGGAAGTTTTCCACATTAATATTCTTTGTGGATTTACACATTAGCAGGATATTTTTCAAAAAATACCAAACTGAGGTGACAAAAAGTAACCAACACAAAAACGCGTACAATAATACTATAAGTTCATCGATCCTTAGCATACATATTTCATCAAACATAAAGAGGTAATACACACAGTTCATAAAAGTTGAAATTAATTTTTTTCCATTGAATCAAAAAAAGTTACGGAGATGTATACATGTCATATACAAGTATTCAAGAATTCATTTTAGATAACCCAAAACATCCTGCTCATGCGCATCGACAGAGGCTATTTATCACCGATTGTTGTCGTATTCGTATAGTTACATCTACTGACTTTTAACTTCCGAGGAACCATATTCGTACGAACTGTTGTTAGTAGCGTTCGAGTGTCTTTGGCTTGACCCTTTATCGTTCCAAACGATTTCGTCCTTCGGAACGGATAGTCTCCTCAAAGTCTGTGGCTTGCGGTACTCCTTACTTCTATTTTTTCTTCGCAAGGTGGGCAGCAGTTTAGCGTATCCTGCGAGTGTATGTTTTATTTCGTCTACTTTCGGTTGGATATCTCTCAGATCGAATGATCCTACAGAAATTCCTCTTCTGCGACATATGTATCTGTAGATGGTATCTATCGTGAACTGACAGGATCTTATTTCGTCGCTTAGATCGTTAGTTTTGATGATTACTCTTCGTAATAACGCCTCCGAAGCCAAATTCCTTCTAATTGTTTCGTCATACTTAACACTTAGTTTGTTCAC
This sequence comes from Cynegetis impunctata, assembly GCA_030704885.1. Taxonomy (NCBI): domain Eukaryota; kingdom Metazoa; phylum Arthropoda; class Insecta; order Coleoptera; family Coccinellidae; genus Cynegetis; species Cynegetis impunctata. The sequence continues at coordinate 19,500 of JARQZK010002264.1, read as the reverse complement.
TTCGTTCCTAAGACCTGAGAAGGAAAGCGAAATCAAATGAAAGACGATCTTCCTACGAATTCGTCAGTTATTATAAATTGGTCGATATTGTCAAACTAGAGTTTATCTATGTAATGTAGAATAAATAGTGAAAGATTTCTAAACGTACCTATATCATATTTAACTGTTGAGCTATGAAAGAATCTTCAACTATCAGTACCTATATACATGTACAGGCTGTCCCATTTTCGATGTCCTTACGGGGTAACTCGCTTATTTTTAAAGATAGAGATTTGCGGTTTTCGCGAACGTTGGCTACCTTTTTGTTAATCTCACGAGACCGTGAACAAACTTTTCATAGCTTGCTTCGTTTTTGAAATACAGGGCGAAGTTGAAAATATTGCATTTTGGTCCCCCTCCTGTATCACAGCTGTCTTTCAACTTATAGAAAAAGTAAAAACTGTTTCTTATGCACTTTTTTACGTAGAATCCAGTGGCGCAGTCAGATTAGAAATAAGCTGTCATTGTTTAGATATAACCCAATGTTATAATTTTTTAAATAGAACACACTGTATATTTTTCCATATTCAAAACATAAATGTTTTGCGCTTTTCAAAAATATATAATACTTATATAAAATTTCAAGTATTAGGCCTGTATTTAGATAATTTTCTTTTTTTTAATGTCAAATCAAGACAAATATCACTTTGATAGATCGTTCGGCGCAGTAAACAAATATATCACTTCCATTTATATAAGTAAGAATGAAAAGTAGTCATTAAAAAAATATTATTTAATATATGTTACTGAACAGAGATATATTCAATGATTATAACAAAAATAGAAACTTGTACATACAAGTTTCTATTTTATAATAGAACTCTGTTTTGTATCAGTGTTACATAACACTGCTACAAAACAAAGTTCTATTATTTTTCTGTTGAAAATGTTTTGTAAATATTGTTCAAATTACTTCGAGAACTTCTGTCGTGGCATTCATCAGAGCATCTCGATTTTCGTGCCGCGTGTGGTTTATTTTATTTTTTATGTAGCCCCATATAAAGAAATCTAATATCGATAAGTCAGGGGACCTTGGTTGCCAGTTTATGGGGTAATTTTTATCAATACACTGGTTTTAGAATATTTCATTAGGATAAATATTTTCTATATTGAGCCAACGGAATTTCGTCAAGTAGTTCAGAAAGAAAATCATCCAAAATTTTCAAATATCTTTGATGATTCAAGTTACCGTCGAAAATACGGTAGACTAATCTTCCTCCAAAAACGAAACAAAATCGGACAGTATACCACCTACAAAACTCAATACTCTTCCCAGTTTCACTTGGGTGCAGATGATGTATAGCTTGGGATATGTAGGGGATATATATATATCTATATATATATATATATATATATATATATATATATATATATATATATATATATATATATATATATATATATATATATCTTCGAATCCCTTGGAATGCCAACCGAATCTTCAATTTCTCTGCAAGTAGTTTTGTTCTCTTCTACCTTTGCGAGGACACTTATTTCATCATTTTCGGCATTTTATTTTCTATAACTTTCTGACCTAGGCTCTTCAAAAGATCCGAAAAAGGAAACTTAAAATTTCTATCTTATTATCTAACTCACACCCAGTAACTGAGTAATAGTAAATAACTTTTAAAATAGAGGTCCATCGCTTGATTTGGATTTAAACCAACTTGGTAATATATCCCAACCATATCTAATTTTTCGTAGTTTTGATATACTGGATTATCATTCGCCATTGTAAGAAAATTTTGTACAAATTGACAGGAACTATAAATATTCTGCACTTGCTTTTTTTTCATAGCCACCTACTAATTAGGTCCAGAGCGTATATAGTTGATAAATAGTGTTTCATTAGTTTAAATTTATTGTTTTGTCAAATTGTTTAACAACGTCTATTAAACAATATTTTTTAAAGAAAACTTTTCATTCTTACCTATATAAATGGAAGTGATATATTTGTTTACTGCGTCGAACGATCTATCAAAGTGATATTTGTCTTGGCTTGACATAAAAAAAAAGAAAATTATCTGAATACAGGGCTAATACTTAAAATTTTATATAAGTATTATATATTTTTAAAAAGCGCCAAACATTTATGTTTTGAATATGGAAAAATATACAGAGTGTTCTATTTAAAAAATTATAACATTGGGTTATATCTAAACAATGACAGCTCATTCCAAAAATCTGACTACGCCACTGGATTCTACGTAGAAAAGTGTATAAAAAATAGTTTTTATTTTTTCTATAAGTTAAAAGAAAGCTGTGATACAGGAGGGGGACCAAAATGCAATATTTTCAACTTCGCCCTGTATCTCAAAAACGAAGCAAGCTATGAAAATTTTGTTTGCGGTATCTTGAGACTCACAAGAAAGTAGCCAACGTTCGCGAAAACCGCAAATCTCTATCTTTAAAAATAAGGGAATTACCCCGTAAGGACATCGAAAATGGGACAGCCTGTACAGGATGGGACAATTTCGATGGGATTTGGGGTTTAGGGTACTTCTAGCATAGTTAGCGTAAAACGTATACACATGTCCTGGGCTCGAATTTCGAGACCATTTTAAATATAAAAACCGCATTTTTATACGTCAAGTAGTTTTCGAGCTACACAAGTTTGCATTTTTGAAAAGTCGCCATATCCTTCTTATTATCAAATTTTTCGAAGAGGCCTTTTTATTATCATACTTTTCGAAAAGACCTTTTTTAAGTTATTTTAGAGATCAATCCACCTCTGAAAAGCAACATGTCAAATTACATTTAGTTTTTCAGATATAACAAAAACCTGATATATTTCTTATGAAACATGCCATATTTTATTTTTTTCTTAAAATATACATAATATTTCCTTCACAATGGTGTAATCACACGCAAGGTTTTCGTTATTATTTTTTTACAATATTTCACGTCTCTAAAAATTACCATATTTTGCTGCGACTTTGACATTGTGTTTAACACATAAAAAAAATTCTTAAAAAAAATCAAGTAAGACATGCCTCCAACTACTCTTGAAGTTAAGTGAGCTGTGACATAAACAAAGAGTCTTTGGGTATATCACCCTACAAATATTGGCATGGAAACAAAGAATTACTTAATGTTGTCATTTTCGAGCAAAAATGTATTGAAATGTTTGAATATTTTGAAAAGTATGATACGCTCAGGTATTTTATAGAGGCGAATGAGAATATAGCTTTATCATAACGAAATGTATCATGAACGATATCCAAAGAGGAGACAACCGTCGGGTGAAATATTTAGCCCACTGCGAAGCAAAACCTGATATTACATAGTTCATTTAAGAAGTAAAGACCAAAAACTTATAGAAAACAGATGAAAAATATTAGTTGGCAATTTTATGCCTTTTCAAAATCTTTCTTACTGTTGTTCTAGCTACTTCAGTATTCCATTCCATTGCTCTGGTGGATGAGTTTGGAGAAAGATTTATTTCGCTCAAAACTGTCAATTTTGGTCTTAGCTTCTTGGCTATTGGTCTTGGATTCTTAAATGAACCATGTGATATCAGGTTTTGCTTCATCTATCGGCTAAATATTTTACCCGACCGAAGCTTGCCTCGATTATAAAATTATATAACTATATTTTCATTCGCCTCTATGAAACACTTGAGCATATCATACTCTTCGAAATATTGAAACAATCAATAAATTTTTGCACGAAAGTGACAACAGTGAGTAATTCTTTGTCACCATGCCAATATTTGTAGGTTAATATACCCAAAGACTTTTTGTTTTTGTCAAAGCTCACTGTGATAAAATTGATTTTAAAAGCAGTTTTGAAGGCATGTCTCACTTGATTTTAAAAGAATTATATTTTTTTGAGTTACACACAATGTCAAAGTCGCAGCCAACTATGGTAATTTTCAAAAACGTGAAACATTGAAAATAAAATAATTAAAACCTTGCTTGTGATAGGTACATCTTCTTGAAGGAAATTTGATATAGAGTTTGAGAAAAAAATTGAATATGGCATGTTCCATAAGAGAAATATCATGTTTGTGTTATTTACTATTTACTAAATGTAATTCAACATGTTGGTTTTCAGTCGTTGATTGGTCTTTAAAAAACTGGAAAAAGGCCACTTCGAAGAATGGAATATTGTGATAATAAAAAGATTCCTATAGCGACTTTTTCAAAGTGATAAATTTTTAAAATCCCCTTGTAGCTCGAAAAAGTGGATTTCATATTTAATCTAGTGTCGAGAATCAAGCCCAGGACATATCTATTCTTCTTTCGTTATCTATGCTAGAAGTTTTTTAAACCACCAAACCCATCGAAATTGGCCCTGCCTGTACATTTGAAAAATATGGATAGTTGATTTAACTGACCAAAAAGGAGAACAAGAAATAGCATAATAACCACTTTGATATTCGAAATGAGACAACCTGTATGTTACTGAATTTTTCTAATATTTTTGTTTTAATTTTCTCTACACCTATTTTCAACGGTTTCTGAGAAATTAATTAAATTCCTTCTGTTTTTTTCAAAACATTTGGATACGTGAAGTACAAGTATCTTTTGTATTAGCCCCGCCTGAAGGAATTCTCTCTGCGCTGTACAGGGTGATTTCACTAGTACCAATATATATATATATACATATATATATATATATATATATATATATATATTAATATATATATATATATATATATATATATATATATATATATATATATATATATATATATATATATATATATATATATATATATATATATATATATATATATATATATATATATATATATATATATATATATAGGTATATATATATATATATATATATATATATATATATATATATATATATATATATATATATATATATATATATATATATATATATATATATATATATATATATATATATATATATATATATATATATATATATATATATATATATATATATATATATATATATATATATATATATATATATATTTTATTTATTCGAATTGTTGTTGCCTGTGATCTATTTTTAATCTCTTGATAATTATTAGCAATAACAGGCTGGTTGAATCTTAAAAAACTCGATTCTATTAATCTATCTTTGTCTACCGTATCAGAGGATTTTGTTTGTTGTACTATTTTCATCTTCAAATTTTCAATCCAATGCTTTGCTACGCCGTTCTGATGAGGACCAAAGAGTCCGAAACACGTGTCAACGGCTGCTTCCATATAAACGTACTATACCGATAATTTTACTCCACATCTTTAATGTTTTCCCATGACTCATTTCTTTGTTGTTAGATAAATAATACCCTATTATTTTTATTTTCAAACATTACGTAGGTAAAGGTTTCTTTGGTTTCCCTTACCTTCTAATCATAACATTTTTGAATGTTAATATTAGACTGAATAGTATATAGTAAATAACTAGCAGGACAAGGCAGCCTTATTTTTTTAAATTTTTTCACATCAATAAATGTCAAAGAAATTTCAATTGAGAATATCGAAGTAAAACGTCAACTCTTTAATAGAATCGAGTTTTTTAAGATTCAACCAGCCTGTTATTGCTAATAATTATCAAGAGATTATATATATATATATATACCTATATATATATATATATATATATATATATATATATATATACATATATATATATATATATATATACATATATATATATATATATATATATATATATATATATATATATATATATATATATATATATATATATAGGTATATATATATATATATATATATATATATATAAATCTATATATAATATATATATATATATATATATATATATATATATATATATATATATATAGGTATATATATATATAATAATAATAATAATAATAAAATGACTTTATTTCCACAAATGTGTATACACAGCATTTGCCCAGGCAGGCGAAGATTAGCTGAAAGCTACTCTTTAACTCTTAACCTACCTGGTTAACACGTAATTAGCTATAAAATAAAAGTAAACATCATAAGAAACACTACAAGAGAAACAAATACTAAAACACAGATACAGAGATAGTAACATACATATCATCATTATCATTTTCATTGCCTGGCCAAGAGTAAGTCCCTAAGAGTATGTCGATATCTAGACAATGAAGAAATAGACATAGTGAACACAAAAGAGTGTAGTACTTTACTAAATTATAAGTAAAGCAGCGCTCGAACATGGCAGAGGAATGCTGTGGCATTGTCACAGTATTATGTCGGGTGTTGACATTATGAAACTGATTTTTCTAAACACGATTTTTTTGTACAAGTAAGAAGGAGCTTTAGACCTGATCAAACGATATATGAAGACAAGAAAATTCAACTCAAAGGCGTGATTAATTTTTAACCATCCAATTTGCGAGAACAAGGTGTAGTGTGATCATATCTCCCTCGGTCGAAAATAAATCTACAACATGTATTTTGAATGCGTTGCAATTGACTACGGGATTCCTGGTCGAGACAAGGTAGTAAACAATGCTACAATAATTCAAAACTGAAAGAACCAAAGTTTCGGTTAGCTTTTACGCATTTTGAAATTCAGTATGTGCTTGTTGACATAAAGCATACGCATTCTCATGTAACACTTCTGAAGAAGTGAACTAATATGACCTTTAAATCTTAGGTTTCTGGTCTATAATCAGTCCTAAATTTTTTTGCTTGGTCTGACAAGTTGATCTCAACGCCATCCAACTCAAGCTGTATCAAATTCTGAGTATCTGGTCTCTTATACCTGCTACAAAACAGAAGTGCGGTTGTCTTTGATGGATTTATGGTTAAATTGTGTGCTCTTGAGAATTGAGATTCGCAGTTAGATCCCTATTTATGGAATCGTTTGCAGCTGGAACATTGGATGGGTCGAAGCAATGAATCAATTGGGTGTCATCGGCATACAGCTGCATCGTACAATCAGATACAACATTTGGTAGATCTGAGGTAATATAATAGAAACAATAAAGGCCCAAAATAGATCCCTGTGGAACACCCGATACAATAGATTTAGATTTAGATAAGTTATTGTTAACACGGACACGCTGGCTACGCTTCCACAAATAAGATTTGAAAAAGATAGAGCAGTAATATCCGAACCAAAAATATTCGAGTTTAGCACACAGTAGCTCATGATCAATTAGATCGAATGCCTTAGAAAAAGTCTAAAGCAACCAAAAGAACTCCATTTTCTTATCAATAGCCCTAACAATATCATCAAATAATATTTAATAAGGCAGTGGTAGTACTATAACCCCTGCGGAAACCAGACTGCTGAGAAGGCAGGATATCATTACTCACGAGATAATCATATAACTGAACATAAACTACACGTTCGAGAATTTTTGATAAAACTGGTAGAAGACTTATCGGCCGCAAGTCTCGTACAGATCCAGGATTACTGACCTTAGAAATAGGACAAACCACTGACTCACGCCAGATCCTAGGAAAATACCCACAGTGTAGGCAGCAATTAACTATATGAGTTATGTGGTCGAGAATATGGGGTAAGCATAGTTTTAACATGGATAGAGAGATTTCATCCGCACCAGCAGCATTCGACTTAATGGCGCTAAACATGTCAAGTATGACACTTTGATGTACCATAGTGAAACTGAAAATGCCATCATTGAATTTATTACCCCTATAAAATTCTATTTTTGCAGAACAGACGTCAGACTTTCTAAACACACTAATAAAATAATCATTTACAACATCAGGATCACACAGATCAACTGGTAAATCAGAATTAACATTAGACGAAACAATGTTCATCTTACGTAAGTGTTGCCACATAACCTTTTCATTTTTATCACGTTGGATTTTATCTAAAAATGCTGCCTTTTCCCTTCTGACTGAAGCCAATGCAAAATTACGACACTGCTTGTAATAATCCCAGTTATCCCTCGTTTTCACGGTTTGAACTTAGTCAGAGCCTTGTCACGTTCCCTAAGTAATCAGTCTTAAATTATCCGTTAACCAAGGTGAAGAGGGTTTACTAACTCGTATTTACCTCAAAGGTTCATGTATATCAAAAAGTAAGATTTTAAAGTCAGTTAGAAATCTAATCTTTTCATTTATGTTTTCAATGTAATAAATGTTGTATTCCAAGGTATCCTAGATAAATCAGTCCTGAAACTGATCATATCTAAATTTTTTAAATTACGAGTATTAATGAATTTTTGATTGGGTTTGTTAATAGCGATGTCCAGAATACAAAATGGCATCATGTTATGATCACTCAAATGCGACAACACCGTACCACTCTCACGAAACTATATTCCAGAGTTACCATTGACAAAAATTGGGTCAAGTAGGGTAGACGAGGCAGCAGCAACACGCGTCGGCTCCACAACATAATTCATATAACCATACGCTCCAAACAAGTCCAGCAAAGAGTTGGGGACCAGCATGTCAACATTAAGATCCCCAGTTATAATGGAGTAGTCATATTCAACAAGCATTAGTGTTTAGGATATCATCAACAAAATTAGAGAGTTCAGCAAGGCTTGCACTTGGCGGACGATATATCACGGCCAGGGCAATATTCAGAGTTTTAATTTTGAATTTTACTAGAAGGAATATAAAACTTACATCGTTATGATCATACTTATTTGTTTCACAATTTAGAGAAGATCTCACATAGCAACCAACACCCCCTCCTACCCTGTTCACTCTGCTACGTCTAAAAATTGAATACACAGGCAACGATATAATATTAGAATTTACAGAGGCACTAAGCCAAGTTTCAGTTCACACATATTACATCAAAATTATCAGAGACTAATCGAGAAAAGTCCAGAAAGCTGGGTATTAATGATCTAACATTTATATTTTGCAATTTTCAAAAATGATTCTCTTTTAGTCATTGAATAAAATAATAAAGCAGATAGTAAATTAAGAAAAAAGTAGTAAAACAACAATAAGAATAAACAAATCACTTACAATAATAGTCAATACTGTTCTTCAATCTTTGAGTATAAAATTTTAGAGTTGGACAATCACTATCGTACGATGCATGATTGACGTCATAGTTGAGATTAAATTTCTCACTGATCTTACACAATTACAGCACTTTTTGTATTCCCCTTGAGCAATCAGTTGATAGATGATCACCACCGCAATGAGAACAGCAGAGAACATTCCTACAATTAATCACTTTATGGTCATATGCACAACATGTTTTACATTAGAAACATTTAGGTCTTCATATACCGGACAACGCTCCATCCCACAAACACTTTCTTGGTGTCCTAAATTTAGAAAAGGTTAAACGGAACATTCAGCAAAAATTATACATTTCCAGAATTGGTTTTCATTACGTAGGTTACATTTTAGGAAATCGTCTTCTGTAAGTGAAATCATTTTGTCTACTTCAAGCAGTCTTCAAATTTCTTCTTTATCTCAGTTCAGTGCCATTGGTGATGATTTTATTCTAGGTTTTTTTCATTTGAGGTAAGTTGACATCGTATTTTCTTTCAAGTTCTTTATTTTTTGAGTTTCTTCAACGAGTTTTTTTGCGTCTTCTTCTACAGTGTTGCATCTGATAAAAAATTTTCATTTATTTATTCTTTGGGTTGAATTTATTGCAACATTTAGAACCATTGGATGAATTAGTTTCTGAATATCTTTCTTTGTAATATCACAACCTTTGAGCTTTCAGAGGCTTGCTATTACGGGCGGAACATTTTTCTTGTTTGAAGTAATTGTTTTTGCTTTCCAGATGTTATATTTGCGAAGCTCATAACAGTTTGTTGATTCGATTTGAGATTATTGACTTGCTCTTCAAGCATTTTTATAATTACACATCCTTATCACTTATAATTGTATCCTTGTCTTTTATTGTTTCGCTTAGTAAAGTCACAAAATCATATGCACGGCACTGAAGACAATGATATTTTAATACCCGTTTTTGTAGGGCATACATTTAATTTCAGAGGAAGAAAGCTCAGAGCACTCACCGCAAAATAATTTCTGCACAGATCACACGGGAAAACAGGATTTTTTGCATCACGAAGGGTAGACTTAATTTTACATTTAATGCACTCTATTTTATCCATTATATTGATTAGTTACTATGCTGCATAGGTACGCCACTGGAACATTATCGACTCTTATTACTAATTGTCTGTTTTTTATTCAGAGCAGGTAGATGAATAAAACAAACAAAAAAAAAATATCATCTGCAGAAGAGAGATACGCAAATAATCCGACTACCATAAAGAACACAAACACCTGAAACAGTGGTATATTTTATCAGCTATTATCACACAGGTGTACGATAAATCAGTCTATTTCCTATATTCCTTCACTTCAGAAATAAACAAAACTAAATTCCCGAAAACGCACTAATTAGTGTCTAATTTTATAGGAGGGTCTATTTTCGGCGCACAATTCGCGACCGTACGTGTTTACACATATTTTGATATCAATTTCAACATTTTTATGGCTATATTCCTCTCTCAAACACTTCACTTTCAAGAGTTCAGACGTGTACGTCGAACACGACAACAGATCATATATATATATATATATATATATATATATATATATATATATATATATATATATATATATATATATATATATATATATAATATATATATATATATATTATATATATATATGAAAAACTTGGTTCACGGAATGAAACCGCGTAAAAGATTTGAAACCAAGTTTTTCAAATACTTCCGACCGCGGAAATCTTTCTGAACATATATATATATATATATATATATATATATATAAAAATATATATAAATATAAATATATATATAAATATAGATATATATATATATATATATATATATATATATATATATATATATATATACACTATGTCCACGGATGGGGTTTACAAGAGGACAAATGGACTAAAAATTGAAAGATACGAAAAAAAGTCACTCTTAATAAACGTTTCTGCTTGTCTAGAAAATACGATTCATCATAAGAAATTTTAATTTCTTTATACAGGGTGGGTACAAACTGCAAAAATGTTATTTTGCTTAGGAGTAAACATACCTCTCAGTGAAAGTTACGAAAAAAGTCACTCTTAATAAACGTTTCTGCTTGTCTAGAAAATACGATTCATCATAAAAAACTTCAATTTTTTTTATACAGGATGGGTACAAACTACAAAAATATTAATTTGCTTCAGAGTAAACATAGCTTATTCTGAAAGTTATGAAAAGAGGTCACTTTTAATGAATGTGTTTTCTACACAACAAAACGAAGTAGAACAATTCATTAAAAGGTTTACCTATGTAAAAATTTCCCAAAAATTATTCTGGCACACCTCTGACAGGTGAACCTAGTTAAAATATCATTGACACTTAAGGTGACAGGTACTTGTTGTCAATAAACCGCACTTTAACCAAAGATTGGAAGAGGGAGATGACGCGAAACGACTTGATTTTTGCTTGTGGATAGGAGAAAAAATTTTAAGTGGAATTGTTGGTTTTTATAAATATATCATGTTTTCTGATGAAAGTACATTTTCTACCAATGGAACCGTTGTAACCCAGCACCTTAGGTAGTGGTCTTTAAAAAATCCCGTATTTAGAGTAATGGCGAGAAGACAATATTTCAAAAAAGTGAAGGTGGGGTGCGCGATGTCCATCCATGGCATCATAGATTAGAGAATGGCTTGAGCGTAGATGTGGCCCCCAAGAACTTAACCTTGGCCGATATGTTTTTATCGGGCCGTTTGAAACAAATTGTTTTTTGCTACCGCAGTACCAAATGACATTGAAGTGCTGAAGGGCAGAATTGTCCAATCGATACCTCAGGCAGAAATCAGAAAATCTTTCACTTATTTGAAAAAGCAATTAGAAAAATGTGTTGAGTATGGCGGTGGAGTTTGTGAATTATGAAATCGTTATCGTATTATTTTCATGTTAATAAAAATGTTCGTATTATTATTATTATTATTACTTCATCAAGTAAAAACGTTTATTAAGAGTGACTTTTTTTCGTAACTTTCAAAATAAGGTATGTTCAGTCTTAAGGAAAATGACATTTTTGCAGTTTATACCTACCGTGAATAAAAAAATTAAAGTTTCTTATGATGAATCGTATTTTCGAGACAAATGAAACGTTCATTAAGAGGGAATTTTTTTCATAATTTTCAAAATAAGGTATGTTTACTCTTAAGGAAAATAACATTTTTGCAGTTTGTACCCACCCTGTATACAAAAATTAAAATTTCTTAAGATGAATCGTACTTTCCAGACAAGCAGAAACGTTTGTTAAGAGTGACTTTTTTTCGTATCTTTCAATTTTTGGTCCATTTGTCCTCTTGTAAACCCCATCCGTGGACATACTATATATATATATATATATATATATATATATATATATATATATATATATATATATATATATATATATATATATATACTCAAAAAAATATTGGTCATAATATTAATGATCAGCCTTCATCATTCTCATTTTCATTGTCCCAATGATTTTTTCATTGATATAATGCACGAAATTATTTGAAGAAATTTCAGCATTCATGTAAGTAATGAACGAGGATTCATTAGGTAATGAACGGGCGTTCATCAACCTGTCTTAAATTTTCATCAATAACATGAATACTGTTCGTTATTACAATGCATATCATGCATTAATATTATGAAAACATTCATTGAAGGTGCTTTTCGCCAAAACCGAGTACATATTATTGATGAACTGTTACATTATTTCAATGATCATTTTTAATAGAAAATAATGACTGCGGTTCATTGAATCAATGTACTATACATTGATATAATGAATCAAACGTAAAACAATGATTGAATGCATTAATACAATGAACAGGTCATTGGCGAAATGTCGCTAGTCGGTGAATCGCTTGCGCAACATCTTTTCTACCCCAAATTCGGTTCGGTCAAATTATGTTGATAAATAACAGACGACTTTGTGTTTTGTGATTATTTTATGAATTCAGCTCTAAGGATAATTGTCATTGCATTGTGTTTGTGCGGTATTTACAGGTAAGTAGGTATATATGACTTCATTATTATGCCGGTCAACAAAGCGTTTGATTTTAGGTGAGAGCAGTATAGTCCTGCAGTTTCAGATTCATTAACTTGATTAATAGTAGTTTTTGCATATTTTTTTTGTTTAAAACAAAATATTTCGGACAGTATCTACCTACATAATAATACAAAACTGCTATTTCTTGCTAATTCATTCAATTGAAAAAAAGTCTTTTGAAGAGTATCTACTTACATTATAATAATTATAAAAATATTGTGCTTTTCACGTAGAGGTGAATTTAGCACATTAAATACTCTTGTTTCAAATTTATAACAAACACATGATTTGAGTTCCTCAGATGGAATTATGTAGGCAAATGAGTGTATATTTTTTACAAAAATTAAAAAACCTAGATATCACCAAAATATAGTTACTTTCACTTATATTCTTAAAGTTTATCTGATTATAATCATTGTTGCAAAATAGGTATCTAGATTAATAATTATTTTCAAACATTTACTAATTCCTTTTGATTCTATCACCAGATTGATAAGGATTTTGATGTCCTCCAGGACACCGCAAATGGCCTCGTGTCCAAATGGGATGAGATAAAGGAAGTCTTAAGACAGTTATCGTCGTTGGATAGTAACGTGAAAGAAAAATAAAGGGACTCTTGGACTCTTGGATCATGTCGAAAAACATGAAGTAACCGAAAGTAAGTTTTTGTCTAATCGTAATACTACTTTTATTTTTATTGCCTGAGGAAGTGCTTCCGAATGATAATAACCCCGAAGAACTCAAAATCAATTCTAATTTGCACCCCCTTTTTTCGCACTACTGACATCATGCGATTTTTGGTAATCATTATAGGGTTCCTTTCACTTGAGAATGTTGATGAAAAAACATTGCTACTCTATATTACAGTATTTATTTTGCGATATACTTACACAATCTAATATTTTTTTTACAGGCAGCCACAATGCTATTATTTTATGGGCTGCGCACGGGTATCGCGTACCCACATTAAGTGTCACTAAAGACTTGACTGGAAGAAAAAAAATACGAAATTCACCGATAAAGATTCACAAGAATCTTTTATACTTTTGAGAAGAAGTTACCAGGATATAGAAGATCACCTGGAATACTTGAGGAGGAAGAAGTCTCATATACAAACTTTTTTATTGGTAGTTGGTGATGACATGGCCACAATTACAGATATTTTCGTAGTCTTCGATAATATTAAATATCTGTTCAAAAACTGAACCTAAAGCTATCAAAGCAGTTTATATTTGCTTTAAAATTTTTTATGTTTTCAATTTAAATTTTTCTTGTGTTCTGGACATTTATTGAAAGTTATTTTTATGAAATAAAGTTGAATAAATCATTTTCTAAAATTCATGTGTTATGTTATTCAATCAAGAAATATTAAAAACACTAATAAAAGTTTTAATTAACTGTGCCTACCCAATATTTTTTGAGTGATAAATATTGTCCCTAATTGATTTTACAAGAGGAAAAAAACTGTTTTTTTTAGTCAAAAGAATTAGTTCACCACGAAAACTTAACATGGGGATTTTGGGTGATGATAGCGTATTTGAAAAAAATTCTCAGACTGGTCGATTTTGTTTTATGAGCGGCCATTTTCAAATGCTCATATACTTTGGGAACGTTTTGAAAAATGGGACTTGAAAGAACGAAATCGACCAATCCGAACATTTCTTTAGATCTACGCTATTATTACCCAAAACCTTCATATCAAATTTCGTTGGGGCACCCTGTATACAAATTTTTTAATGAATCTGATTCATTCATGAAGAATACGATTCATTCATTCATTCAATGAATTGTATTCATCAACTCAAGAACCTATATTCATCAAAACAATGAATACAGATCATTTATTCAATGAATTGTATGCATCAAATTAAAGAAAGATTTTCATCAACTTATGATTGACATACATTGTCGCAATTTACGAGTTCATTAATATAAGGAAACAGGTACTAAACCCATTTAATGTACACGTTCATAATATTAATGAAACTGTTCATACATTACTGTAGTCCTTTTCTTTAAAACAATGAACTTGTTCATTGGACCAATTTCAATGATTTTGTTCATTGAATCAATGAAACCTTTCTTTGTATTTATGCTACAATTTGGTTGAGTGATATATTAAATGTTCATTTCAATTATTTATTTTAATTTTTTATCTCTCGTTTATTTAAAGGAATGATTATGAACACTTCAACATGAAATTTAGTATAAATTTATTAGGTTGATAAAAAATATGAAACTTCATGAAAATCCTCAATTTCAAGAGATTCACACTAAATTCTATTCGATGGTGACACACGTTTAGCATAGACCAAGATTGAATATGCCCGAGTAGACAAAATGTGCTACACTATTCAATAAAACTAGTGTAAATCTCTTAAAAAGAAGGACTTCATTTTGTTATTCGTTAAAATTGACTTTGATCAAGTAAGTAATATTCAATGAATAATGAAAAGTTGTTAACCAAGTTTTCATGATTCAAAATATGAATCATGAAAACTACATTTAATGTAGTTAATACTTACAGAAAACAATCAGATCAGTCAGGTTTGTTGAAGATAGATCAGTATATTTACTATTATAATGAAATATTAAAATTATTGTTCTGTTACTGCAGTTTAAACACTTTGCGTTCATCGTCAAATGTTTATAAAACCCTTAATGAGGATAAAATATGTTTCCAACGAACATTATGAGGTACAACAGTAGGGAGTATAATGGGTGGTTTCGGATCTAGACTAAACTTATAAAATAGATATTTGTAGGAATATTACAGCCATTATCTATATGGAACTTTTCCTAAATTAGTGACAAAACTAGGTTTTATAGGAAATCTAGTTTAATGTAAATTATACTGTGAAACGAGTGAACCAATTGAAGTTAAAAAAAAAATATATATATATATATATATATATATATATATATATATATATATATATATATATATATATATATATATATTAAAATATTTATTCTTAAGCCAGAATATATGTGTGATAATTTTTGAAATCTTTTTTGGGGATGTGGCTTAGATAAAGTAGATGTCACTTTTTTTTTTTTTCTATATAATCATTTAATTTCTTCCAACGTTTCGGCTTCGTGGAGCCTTTTTCAAGGACTAGCTTAATTTTTTTCGGAGACACCGGACACTCACTTCATTAAAACACGTATACACAGATTTGAATGTAATAATATATATATATATATTATATATATATATATATATATATATATATATAATATATATATATATATATATATATATATATATATATATACAGGGTGTCCCACCGGGAAAGAACGCGATCTCTATATGAAAAACTACACATAGGAAACTGTTGAAAATTTGACAGTATACTAATGTTGATAGGGGAAACTCGACTAAAATATTTTCAAGATGGTGGCACTTCCGGTTATACCGGAAGTAGATACCAACTTGCTTATTTTAAATTGGATACCCTATATATTAATACATTTTTCGATTCTACGCAAGATTCTAGGCAGATTTTATGCATTATGTCCTATACCTAAGTCTAAGCGTTTTTGACATATTTAGGTTTTTATGTCAAAAATGACGATTGCAAGCCCTAATATAATTATCAATTGTTCCTATAAGGATTCCCGTATTACTTACTTTGTGGTGAGTTCCTTATTGAAAAAGACTTGCTATAATAGATTTTGTATAGTATTTGGATAACTAATCATACAGGATGTTCGAAAAAAAAGATCTAAGATGAGATTGAGAAAACTGACAAAAATCAATTTTTTCAAATGGAAACCCCCCATTTTTCTTATTTTGTAGTATTTAGCATTTAAAAAGAAGGTATTTTTATATGAAGTTATCTATACCTAAAATTTGAAGTTTTCGAAATATTGCCAATTTAATATTTTTATATAGCGATTTTGCATTTAATCGTTAAACAATTAGATTTAAGATAGCCACGATCGTAT
>JARQZK010002263.1:310000-323104 GCA_030704885.1 Cynegetis impunctata | reverse complement strand
CGGGCGTGTTTTCCGTTTAACACGAATAATTCTTACTTATATATATATATATATATATATATATATATATATATATATATATATATATATATATATAATATATAATATAATATAATAACTATCTTGTATGTAGGATGTGATAAATCTCTGAAAAAATGATCCGCAAGAGTACATTTCTGGTTTATATATTTGATTTATTTTGTGTTGAATTAAAATCCTCTTTATACATTAGGTACTTCACAGTCTGCGCAGGTTCGACCTTGTATACTACGTTACACCTTCTCTGCATTGACAACTCTTTCTCTATTTACCATATATAGAATGAGGTTCCTTCTCTATTCTGCTTGGTGATTCGACCTATACTGAATGAGCTTGTCTGAATACATGGTTATTTCGTACTAACCATGAGCCCTTAAATGGCACCCTGTCTTCATTTTCGGATTCTACTGTGAATTTGATTTTCTGACTATAACTATTAAAATTCCTCAAAGTTCAACTCTGTATCAAAGTATTGTTGTTACGATATAATCGACTTATTCTTCTTATGAATAGTGGATTGAAACTCAGTCCCTTGGCGATTTCATCCCATGCAAAAACCATCATTACCAGTCCGGCAATTATATTCCTAAATTAAATTCGTTGTTATAGGCAGTGCCGGATGAGCCACGTAGCAAGAGTAGCAAATACTACGGGCCCCGCGAATTAACCTATTAGCGACCAGCGTCCTCTTTTGAGGACACTTGTAAAAATTTTTACAGGAAACTACTGATGTCCCTCATAGTTCTAGTTTTAGACACCAGGAGATAGGAGTGTGTTGTTTTTTCGTCGGGTGCACTAACTATGTTATTATGCTTCATAGTGTTCAAGTTCTGCGTGTCTAAACTTGTGTACTTGGTGACATCATTGCTCCCGGATAAATAAATATTTATATTATTGTTTATTGATAAGGTAAGTGAAAACTGTTATCATTTCCATAAAGCCCATAAATATAAATTATAATTTCAATACATTACAAAAAAAAATAATAAATTTTCTTAGAATAAATAAATTATATTTGGCTGTCCTCAATCAAGGACACTGGGCATTGGCAAAATTTTGTACGACTATACAGTTATATTTTATTTTATTGCAGTTTGTAAACTATGAGCCGAAAAGCTTTTCTAACTCTTGAAGAAGCCCTCGAGTATGCATTTTCTGAAGAAATAGAGGCAGCTATTTTGGCTCTACCTCCTGAAGTTAATGAACTCACGGACGAGGAAAATCTAAATGAAGATGAATTGGGTGTTCCTGAAGTTTTAGACATTGCTGGGACTACCGAATTAGATGTGCCTTCGGATGAAGATGACAATGTACCTTTGGCTAGATTCTTACCATCTACATCGAGACAGGACGAACCATCTTCAAAACACAGAAATGTTGAGAAACCCAATTGGCAGAAAATTCCACCAGCTTATAAAACTTTGCCCGCGGGAAATAGTGCTGATCAAAAATTTGAAAATGTACGTCAAGATGTGGAAACCAGTTCCATGTTGGAAACATTTGAAAAACTATTTACTGAAGAAATTTTTGAACTTATTGTAACTGAAACTAAGCGTTATGCAATTGATACAAAAAGTAAACAAAATTTTGGAATCTCTGTGAGAGATACAGTCCCTGGCCATATTAATGTGACCAGTACACATTTTTCACATTTTCTATGTTTTTGTAGACATTTCGTTTACTTAATAAATCAATATGATTCTAAATCGTTCTTTATATATTATTTAGATATCTTGTGAAAAGTTTTTATTAGAAATAATATGTTTTAAATAGAAATACATGATATTTTCAATATTTAGATGATCCTCCCTTCGCGTCGATTACCGCCTTCACACGTTGTGGCATGCTATCAATGCATTTGGCGGCATTTTCTTTCAATTTTTCGTTGTGGTTCCAATTGAAAATAATTTTTTTGATTAGAGTTGTCCTGTTGGTTACTCGTTCTTTCGAAATTTCTCTTTTCAGGAGTTCCCAAGGGTTTTCAATTGGGTTCAGGCCCGGAGAGTTACCAGGCCAATCCAGGTGGGGTATTCCGTTATTAGAAAGGTACTCCTTCATGGATTTAGCAGTGTGACAAGGTGCTCCGTCTTGCATGAAGATGCAATTGCCATTAGGGAACCATTCTCTTAGCTGAGGTAAAAGCCTTTGCCTCAGAATGGTTATATACTGGTCTTGGCGCATTATTCCCTTCACGATTTAGAGCCTCCCTAAATATTTGCCAGAGATAACCGACCATATCATGACTTTTGTTGGATGTTTAACTGTTTGAATTATACAGTCTGTTGAAAATTTCTCATCTGGTCTTCGTTTTACATACTGAGTTTTGTTTGATAAAATCTCAAGGGAACTCTCATCTCTGAAGCAAACCTGAACGAAAAGAAGGAACATCTTGAAATTTCCTTAAAACATTCAAGTTAACTTGAAACCAAACTTAGCAAGTAGGCTACCTTTCTCCAATCCTCCACACTAAAGTTTCTATATTTTTTGCCCATTCCAGACGTTTCTTCTTCATATTCTCTGTCAACAGCGGCTTTTTAGCAGGACGCCGACTGTTGAAATTGAGCTCCTTCAAGCGCCGCCTTACTGTTCTCGTGGATACGTCAACTCCAGCTTCGCCCAACTTTGATTTGATGATTGCATGTGTTGCTATTCTATCACCAGTTACAATTTGAGTCAATTTACGCATGCCACGTGGGATAAGGATGCGCTTTCGACCACAATTTCCCGCTCGTTTTGGTGTTAGAGTATTGTCATTTTGCAGCCTCCTGGCAATGTTTGCAACTGACGTCTTAGAAACTCCAATTTTTTCAGCAATTTGACGTTGTGAAAGGGTTCCTTAACTTATAAGTGCTTTAATTTCTCTTTTTTTTAGGAGACAGGTCCTTTAGACTTCCCATCACTAACATTAAAGAAAAATTAAGGTTAGGTTAACTTTCAGAAGATGTTTTGAAAAATAAAACAATTTTAAAGCAGATTAGTCCAAACTAATAATGAAAAAGATAATAACAAGAAATTATATATCAACTTACCGAAAAAAACTTGCAGTTTCAGCTAAAAAACACCGATTAATGACAAAAAACACTAGGGGGAAATTTTACACGCGGTCACTCAAAGAAGCAATATGGCCGCCCACTGAACGAGTGATGCGCAATTAATCAAAATTGATTAACTGATGTTCATAATAGCCTTGCCACTACTTTACAACATCTATTTCTAAGAATTTTCTTCTTGAAAATGGCGAGAATATAGCAAAATATGAAATTTTGCTGCTGGTCACATTAATATGGCCAGGGACTGTATAAAGATATTTTTGGGTTTTTTGATATTTTCCGGTTATCATACTTTACCTAGTGAACGGGATTATTGGAGTGAGAGTGAGGACCTAGGAGTGCAGTTGGTGAAAGATGCAATCAGTCGCAATGCTTATCTTGAAATAAAACGTAATATACACTTTCAAAACAATTCTAACGCAAATGACAACAAGCACGACAAGGCTTTCAAAGTTAGACCACTGATAGATATGGTAAATAAAAATTTTCAAAAATGGGGTGTTTTTGAACACAATTTATCCATCGATGAAATGATGGTAAGATAGTATGGACGTCATGGCCTAAAACAATTTATCCGTGGGAAACCAATAAGGTTTGGATATAAGCTTTGGTCTTTGTGTGGCGATAGCGGATATTGTTTCAACTTTTCCCTGTATTGTGCAAAAGAAATGGACCATGTAAAAGAACCTTTAGGAACTAGAGTAGTACATAAAATGCTAGACATTATTGACGACCCCTGTAGTTATCATATTTACTTTGATAATTATTTTGCAAGCTACAATCTTTTTAGTTCTTTAAATCAGCAAGGTTTTAGAGCAACGGGTACTATGCGAGATAATCGAACACAAAACTGTCCTATAAAATCTACAAAAGATATTGAAAAGAGTTCTAGAGGAAATTTTGATTTTCAATTTGATAATACTGAGGAAATATTGATTGTAAGGTGGAATGACAATAAAGCTGTTACAATGGGAACAAATTTTGATAAAATTGAGCCGCTGGCATCAGTATCTCGGTGGAGTAAAGAAAAAAAGGAGAAAGTACTAGTTCCGCAACCCGCTCTTATAGCAAATTACAACAAGTATATGGGAGGAGTTGACCATCATGATTGGTTACTTGAGAAACATGGTATTGCTATTAGAGGAAAAAAATGGTATTGGTGTTTGTTTACCCGAATTGTGGACATGAGCATTGTTAACAGCCACATTATCTATAATAAAATGCACCCCAGTGATAAAGTTTCCATAAAGGAATTTAGAAGAAATATAGCACTGCCGTATCTCAAATTAGGACATGGGAAACGTATTTTAAAAGGAAGGCCCATTAGTTTTCCATCTACATCCAAAGCCAGTATTCCGGATGATGTAAGATTTGATGACAAAGGTCACATATTGGAGAATCGTGAAAACCAACGCAGATGTCAGTACGTTAGCTGCAAAGGAAAACCGCGAACTTTTTGTAAAAAGTGCAATGTAACGTTATGTATACCATGCTTTTCTAAATAACACAATAAGTATTCCAAATAAATTGTTTAAATGAATTGAGATCGCATTTACATATTTGTTTTTGTAAAATAAAATCAAAATGATTATTTAGTGTTTTTATATATAGCATCGCCCAGCGTCCTCAAATGAGGACAGCTTATATTTTCAAAACTAGCTAGAGAAAAAATATCTCAGATACTGTTTGGTATTGAAATATTTTCTACTTTTCCGTGATATCAGAACACACGTGTGGCGATGTTGTATATTCGGTTAACCGAGAAGCGAGAATCAATTAGTAGAATACCCGCAATTAGAACGGTACGAAATCGATCTGTTGAGTTTTTCGCGTTATTTTTGATAGTTTTGGATATAGTTTGGATATATCAAATAGCAGACAATAATATTTGTGACTTTAAGTTTTATGAAGTATCACGGTTTGTGTAGTTACATTCTTAGTTTGGTTTTACCGGTATCCTTGATTCCTTCCCGCTTTCCTATCATATTACAGGTAATAGTGTTTGACGTAGAAAATAGCTGTGACACCAAACTGTGGTAAGTTTTAGTTAGTTTTTGCATTTCGTTATTTCATAAAATTAAACCCAAATTATATTTTCCTATACAGTCCATTCATACAGTACAAAACAGATACACTATTATTAATTCGAAAGTGTTTCACACGACATATGAGATTTTTACAGAAAAAATCGCGAAATAAATAAATTAGGCGTTAATGGGTTAAAGGGCCCCGCGCTCCAACGCTTGTCAAACCCAAAACAAAATGAGTTCAAATAAGCGTAAAATATAGCGAAGCGCTATGCTTCACTCCCACCTGAAAATCTGGAATTCGATTTCGTCACGTTATATCGTAGGTATAGGTTGTATAATACCTACCATGAGAAACGTAGGTATCAAAATCTATAACAATAAAGTAAAGTTGCACCACACTTCAAAACTAACATGGAAATTCACTGATATTGCCATCGATCGAGCTAGTCGTAAAACCCGAACAAATAAAATAGGATTCTATTGATTATCAAACAATTAGAAATTTATGTACATTTATTTATATTTGGCACAACGTAAAAAAATGTTAAAAGCTCTTTAGATGTTAATTTACCTTGAGAAAAATTGTTTTGAGTTCGAGTCTTTGAATAAGCTTCGAGTAGGTACTGTTTTTGCTGATGTAGCGCTCGCTATAAGCAACTCATTCAACATCTTTTTTGAAATACAATAGAAGAGTTGATAGCATCAAGCATACTGAATCAAGTTAATAGCGAAATTGAGAAATGCAAATACTACTCAGTTTCATTGGATTCTACTCCAGATATATCGCAGGTAGATCAACTGACTCTGATAGTGCGCTATGTTCTGCCGTCTGGACCTACGATTTGTTAAGTTCTTGGACATGGAAGGTCATACTGCTGAACAACTCGCTCAAAGTTTACTAGATTTCTTGAGTGAAAGTGGCATTAATATCAAAGTTGGTTTGTGCTAAAGATACGATAATGCCAGAAACATGAGTGGATACACTGGCTTACACGCCCGAATTAACGAAATGAATAAGTACGCAGAATACATTTCCTGTCTTGCACATTCATTAAATTTGAACAGATGCACTACTTTTGTTCGATTCGTTCAAAACCTCTATACATTTTTTCCGCTTCTACCTATCGATGGGGTCGTTTTGCGAACGCATTCAAAGATTCTACTTCCGATTTTAAAGAGGTTATCGGACACTAGGTGGTAAGCCCAAGCTGATGCTACGAAGGCACTTTTATGAGGTTTTATCACTATTAATCGAGTTTTGGGAGATATTTTCAATAACGTGGATCAAAAAAAAGAGTGTCGTAATAAAGCTTATGGACTAATTTCAACTATGAATAAGTTAGAAACGGGAATAATGGTCATAATTTGGTTTGTAAGAGTAATAAGAAAAATATAGGGAGTTTAAACCTGGTATCATTACATGCACACTGATATACGTGTTTCTACATAGCCGCTCCGGATTTTCGGTTTTATTCTCTAATCTGAGTATAATACCAAACCAAGGGCCTTTTGGCCGAATTTGCTACGGGCCCCGCGTTTGCTTAATCCGGAACTGGTTAATGGACAACTAAGTCTTGGTTTATAGTATGTTTTATTGAACAAGAAATAAGTGAACACAATCTCCGACTCATTCAATGAGATTCTGAAAATCTATTGTACTACTGGACGGAAATAGGATGTGGACAACTACTTTATTTTTCTCTCTTAAAATGATGTATGCTCCTCTTGCATTGAATATTTGGGACGATATTTCAGTTATCCCTCAATCAAAAATTGGCCGTTTTTTTTTTAAACTTGGACGAAATCGGTCATTTCAGGGGGTGCAAGCTTATATATATATATATATATATATATATATATATATATATATATATATATATATATATATATATATATATATATATATATATATATATATATATTTATATATATATATATATATATATATATATAAATATATATATAGATAATATATATATATATATATATATATATATATAATATATATATATATATATATATATATATATATATATATATATATATATATATATATATATATATATATATATATATAACAATAAATATGATTGCTCTTGTGACTTAGACTCGAATTGTCGAGTAGTGACAAAACAAATAAGGAACTTATTAATGAATTAGACATCTGAGGCAATGAATCTTTTGAAAATGCGATTGTGTTATTATATATGAATGATTCTGGTGAAACTCCGAAGGAAATATTTTTCAAACATTTCCAAACGCTATTGAAAATCCTCTCATATTTAAGGAACGAGTAATATAACAAAGATTATTGCTATATTAAAATTTCTCTCAAGATGAAAATCTCCGCTTTTTTCAATGAACTTCCCTCTACTTCGTGCTATGGTAATGTCACGCTTTTTATCGGAATTCCACGTAATACGTTCCTGAGACAACAGTTCTCAGGAAATTTCAATCGATATCCATTATTTCGTTTGATCATATGATATGAATGAAAAAAATTTTGAATGACCTTTGTTCAGTAATTATAAGCCACTGTTCATACTCATCATGTTGTTATCGTATTTATGGGTATACCGTGCTGATATAATTGAATGGAGATGTGTTAAATACACGCGATTGTGTGATTGAACGTCTTCGTTGAAAATACCAACAATTCAATTACAAATTCATATGAAACAGCTTAAATAATGGATCTATAAATTCGCAAAATTTTTCTCATGCATCACAAAAAATTTTACTGAAATGTATATTTTATCAAAATTGTCATATTTGCAAAACTGGATAACTGTATATGGGACAGTATGAGAATTTCATTTCAAGTTCATTAAGTAAATTAGTGTCTAAATAATATGAATGAAAAAAGCACAATATACATAAATTGAATTTGTTCATTTTGATCATTCAAATATCAATGAACCAATTTTATCTGGTGAGGGTATAGTAACCATAGTCACCTATTATTTGACTTCACTATTTCTGGAAGCTTATTTATAAGAATAATTTTGGTCTCAAAATGTTTTGACTCTGTTAGAAGTTTCTTGAAAATTTAATAATGAATTTGGATAATCGTCCGGAACCCCAGTTGATGCTTCTTGATTACGCATTATCATATAAAAGTATGGAATTCCCTTGTATTTTTGTGCTCTGATACTATCGTATTATATAAAAACAAATATTTTTATATGCAGGGTTATTCACGTTATCCGACACGAAGAGTTATGGCTTAAGTATTTGATTTTATAAGAGTTTTTTTATATGGATTGGGACCTAGCAGGACTAAATTTTGAAAATATTTTCATGTTGTACAGGGTGTGCGAAAAACACGTAACGTATCGAAGTTGGTAATTTTTGAAAGGAATACCCTGTATATTATTTCATTTTTCGATTTTACGATGAAAACAAATACCAGTTTCTTCAGAGTTTAATTCACCTAAACCTTATGGTTTTTGAAATATCTCGCACTTTGTGAAAATAAATTATCAGTTTCAGCGCTTATAATCACAACTGGTGTTTTCTTGTATTTAACCAAATTAATGATGAGACCTACTAACTGGAATAGACTTTATGTCGCACTTGTGAAATATTGACTCACTTAGACTTGGTGTGTAAAAATAAGGGTAAAATAATTGCAATCTTTAAAAGAGACTTACTTGAATAACTTAAATTGGACACCCCGTATTTTATGTCACCAACAGGTGTAAAATTCAAATGTCTATCGAATACCTGAATACATTCCAATCGATATCTCTTCACATTTTCAAATAAAATCCACATTTTCATCTTGCATACTGATTTTAAGAAATTTATCATTCATCAAGTCGCCTATGGCGTTTTGAGAAAACAGAATTGATTGAAATAAACATGAAGATCATAATATATGCGTTTATCTTTCAATATCTTCAATTTTATGTACTAGTTCAAATTATGAAGGAAAAAAAATTAAGAATATGAAACAAGCAATATTTTATATCAAGCGTTCAAAATGGCGACCGCCAGTCTCTGAACACAATTACATCTTTTTTATAAAACCTTCAGCAACATCTAATAACATACGCGGGATAACATTTGGAAAAGCATCTCTGATACGCTGTTTCCATGGGCGACTTGGTAAATAAAAAATTTCTTAAAATTAGTTTGCAAAATGAAAATGCTCATTTTATGGACAAACGATAAAATTTATCGCTAGGAATGTATTCAGATATTCGATAGACATTTAAATTTCACATCTGTTGTTGACATAAAATACGCGGCGATACATTTAAGTTGAACAAGTAAGTGCCGTTTAAAGATTGCAATAATTGTACCTTTATTTTCACGAACCAAGTATAAGTAAGTCTATATTTCACAAGTGCGATATAATACACACCTCCAACAACACCAGCAAATATGAAAGAGCGTATCAGAGAAGCTTTTCTAAAAATGTAAGCCCGCGTATGTTCTCAAATGTTGCTAAAGGTTTTATAAAAAGGATACAGTTGTTTTTAGAGTCTGATACTTTACCTGTATTTAAGAATGAATTTGTAGATTGCCATACGATAAATAATAATGAATAGTGTATGATGGCCGCCATTTTGAACACTTGATATAAAATATTGTTTGATTCATATCCATAATTTTCTTTTCCTCCATAATTTGAACAATTACATAACATTTTAGATAAGAATGAACGCATATATTATGATCTTGATGTTTATTTCAATCAATTCTGATTTGTCAAAACGCCATAGGCGACTTGATGAATGATAAATTTCTTAAAATCAGTTTGCAAGATGAAAATGTGCATTTTATTTGAAAACGAGAAGATATATCGATTAGAATGTATCGAGGTATTCGATAGACAATTGAATTTCACATCTTTTGGTGACATAAAATACGGGGTGTCCCATTTAAGTTAAACAAGTAAGTGTCGTTTGAAGATTGCAATTATTTCACCCTTATTTCTACACACCAAGTTTGAGTTAGTCAATATTTCACAAGTGCGACATAAAAATTGTTCCAGTTAGTAGGCCTCATCATTAATTTGGTTAAAAACAAGAAAACACCAGTTGAGAGTTTAAGCGTTGAAACTGATTCTATATTTTCACAAAATTCGAGATATTTTAAAAACCATAAGGTTTAGGAGAATCAAACTTTAAGGAAAATGTCATTTGTTTCTATCGTAAAATCGAAAAATGAAATAATATACAGGGTATTCCATTTAAAGAATACCAACTTTGATACTTTTCGTATTTTCCGCACACCCCGTACAACATGAAAATATTCTCAAAATGTAGTCCTGCTAGGTCCTTATCCATCTTGAAGAAACAACACTTATAAGCCATAACTCTTCGTGTCGAATAACGTGAATAACCCTGTATATAATATATATATATATATATATATATATATATATATATATATATATTTTGATTTTTGATATATATATATATGAATATATTATTCATTTGAATTGTTGTTGCCTGTGAACTATTTTTAACTTTTTGATAATCATTAGCAATATCGTGCTTGGTGAATCTCAAAAAAGTCGATTTTATTAAAAAGTTGACGTTTTGCCACGACATTCGTGGCTTTATCGAAACTTTTAAATAAAATCGAGTTGTTTGAGATTCACCAAGCCTGTTATTGCTGATAAGTACCAAAAAGTTATATGTATATATATATATATATATATATATATATATATATATATATATATATATATATATATATATATATATATATATATATATATATATATATATATATATATATATATATATATATATATATATATATATATATATATATATATATATATATAATAATATGAGAATGGAGTGTTGCCGTGTAAATAAATTTAGAAAAACTTAATGAGTTCTCGGCAAATTAAAGGACTTAAAGTGTGAATAAACAACCAATTTGTTAATCATGTCATATGTTATTTCGGATAATGATTTATATTCTTCCTCAGGACTAATTAACGATGTTGTAATGTTGTAGTTGTATGTAAAGATTTTCATCATAAGAAATGCATAAATTTCAACACATTCCAAAAACGAACCGATGCTTCATGAGGTTATGTCATCAGTTCGTTTTTGGAATTTCTAAGAATATATGCATATAACACTGGCAGACTTGTTCAGTATCGGTATTTATAACTTTCAATTTCTAACTTAATACTGCAACCCTTATGATGGTTATATTTACATACAACCTCGTTAAGTAGTCCTTAAGGAAGGAGTAGAGATTGAGGAAGGAAATGAATCATTATTCGAAATATAGATATGATTAACAAATTGGTTATGTATTCACACTAGTTGGCCCTTTATTTGCCGAGAAGTCATATATTTTTATATATATATATATAAAAGAGAAGTCATATATATATATATATATATATATATATATATATATATAAAAGAGAATTCATATATATATATATATATATATATATATATATATATATATATATATATATATATATATATATATATATATATATATATATATATATATATAAGAATTCTTTGTGTTATATAGACAGGTTATATGCCATTGCGTTGCCAAAAGGTGAATATAAGAACGTTTGAAATGTTGGGTTGGTTATCACTTTCGATGGATGAATGATATTGATGAGCCCTGAAAAGGATGAAACAGTCTGCCTATTAATTTCCATCGATTATGATAAACATCTTAACCTTCATAACATGTACCGTCTGAGGTAGATGGAGATATTTCGATAACCAGCTCTGGTAGGAGGTTTGTTTGATTAGTTTCGAGTAATTGTCGTAGTTTTACTTAATTATATATATATATATATATATATATATATATATATATATATATATATATATATATATATATATATATATATATATATATATATATATATATATATATATATATATATTTACACGTTGAGGGTTGTTTCTTCGTAGTAGATCATTTCAACATACCAAAGTGTTTTTAACTTTCAAATTGTTTATTTATTTCAATTATTGAGTATAACGTTTCAGACGTAACTGCCTTCATCAGAAAATATTATATAGTATTCCATTGCTTCTCACACCCATATTGTGTCCCTCATTATTTAATTTTGTATCTTATCAGAGTATTACATTGCTTCTCACTGTTTTAACAATGAAATAGTTGTCATAAACACGTGTAGAATTCGAAAGGAATTATTCAAAGACATAGTAGACACAGTAGGCATAGTGATACTGTCTTTGAACATTTTGGTTCAAATTCTGAACGTGTTTATAAGAATGTTTCCACTGTTCAGTGAAAAGCAATGTTATTTTATGATATGACAGATATATGATATATATATATATATATATATATATATATATATATATATATATATATATATATATATATATATATATATACATACACAGGGTGGCTGATATGTATGGAAACGGTCGATTATTTACTAAAGTAAGATAGGTAGCGAAAAATGTTAAGATACAAAAGTTGCAGGGTTTTGTAAAATCTATCACACTAAATGTGTGAATTAAGTATACAGGGTCAGTTAAAAAGTACTGAAGAAATAAAAAAGCTTTATTTTCAATTGAACACCCTATATATTCCACCATATTTCAATTCTGCTCAAAATTCTGAACAAAATTTGCGTGGAACATCATTTCCTAAATTCAACCGTTTTCGAGATATTGAATTTTGAAAATAAGTTTTTACTACTCTCAAATTTATTGAAGAAAAAGCACGAAATGATGGATATTTATTATAAAAGTCACACAAGGTGGAGTATGTGGATATGATTACAACTTAATTATATTTTTACAGAAAATAAAAAAGCATAATTTTTCGGGGTTGATAAAAATGCACAAAACAAGTTGTAATAAACAACAAATTCTTTTTAATAAGGTGCTCAAAGTGTTTACCATTTACCTCCTGACAGTAATGAACTCGCTGAACAATGTTTTGTAGTGAATTTAAAATCATGTGAGGAGGAATGGTAGAAAATTCATGCCTTATTCTTT
>JARQZK010002263.1:290000-305000 GCA_030704885.1 Cynegetis impunctata | reverse complement strand
CAAATTATATAGTTTTTGTCACAGTAGCACACACGTGTCTTGAACTTAATATGTAAACAAACCGCCAAACAGTAACGTAAGTCGCACAGGTTCACCAGAATTTACGTTACTCTGGTGGTAACATCCATGTAATTAAGATACTAAGGTGGCAGAGTTTGTGAGTTACGTTAGAGTTCGAGGTTATTCGAATAAAATAATGGCAGATACGTTTTAATACAAACAATTAATTGGCGGTAACAACCAAGACTACACTTACTATTATTTGTCAGTAACATCCCTAACCAAGAGTTACTCACGACAGACTAGAAAACTCATTTTCTGCAAATATGTCACTTACGTTACTTTGGCAAAAAGGTATAGATATATGTATATATATATATATATATATATATATATATATATATATATATATATATATATATATATATATATATATATATATATATATATATATATATATATATATATATATATATATATATATATATATATATATATATATATATATATATATATATATATATATATATATATATATATATATATATATATATATACTTGTATATGATCTTGAATACAAAAGGTCGTTTTTGAGATATTGGCCTAAAACGAAAATAGTCGATTTCGTATTTTGGCTCTATCGCCTCCATTTCGAATGGTAGAAGAATAAGTCAGGAGAACTTTCAATGATATTTTATGTTTGTTATAATCTGATATTAACCAATTTTATTTTCAATGCGATGTTTCGTTCATTAGATTCCATCATCAACTTAATTCTTTTAAATATGGGCCTCTAGCTCTTTTCATCGATTCAAGTGGCCACTATTGTAACAAATTCAGCTGTTAATTACAATAAATATATTTCTCGATATTTTTCTTATGATCACTGTAAAGTCAAACAATTCATGGTCACGGTCACGGTCTAGAAATCTAAAATATACCTACATAAATGCTGAATTAATTACAACAGTGGCTACTGAAATTGATGAAAAAACTAGAGGCCCATATTAGAAAAAATAAAGTTGATGATGGAATCTAATTAATGAAACGTCGCATTCAAAATTGGTTTATATCAGATTATAACGAATATGAAACGTTAATTAAAGTTTCCCTGACATTTTATCATCATTCGAAATGGAGGCGCTAGAGCCACAAAACGAAATTCGACTATTTTAGTTTTTGGCAAATATCTCGAAAACTGGATATGTAAGATCTAAAAAAAGCTTATCATTGCGTCCCAAAAGAGGAAACTTTTTTGTGATTCAACCAACTTCGTAGGACTCCCCATTTCCGAGATAGCAATAGTGGGATCAGAAAAAAAAAAGCCTATATATATATATATATATATATATATATATATATATATATATATATATATATATATATATATATATATATATATATATATATATAGAAAACAGAATTCTTCGTGTTAACGATACACGATCGTGGTAATAAAATGAAGTGAACTAGGACATTCAGTTGAAACTAATCAAACAAACCTCTTAGCGGAGCTGGTTATACGAGTTCACGAAACATCGAATGGATAGATGATACTGATGAGCCCCAAATAAGGGCGAAACAGACTGTCTATCATTTCCATTGATTGTGATAAACAACTTAATGTTTCTAACATACACCATCCTAAGGTATATGGAGGCATTTCGATGTTTCGTGAACTCGTATAACCAGCTCCGCTAGGAGGTTTGTTTGATTCGTTTTCAAATAAATGTCCTAGTTACTTCATTTTATATATATATATATATATAATATATATATATATATATATATATATATATATATATATATATATATATATAATATAACATATATATATATATATATATATATATATATATATATATATATATATATATATATATATATATATATATATATATATTTTATATATATATATATATATATATATATATATATATATATATATATATATATATATATATATATATATATATATATATAAATCTATGTATTATACAGTGTCTTGTTCATTACTTCAGTCTGAATGAAGTTGTTTCCATTTGCACAGTGTCTTCTAAAATTTGCCGATATATGAGAAAATAGTGTAGTTTGAATTTTTCCAAATGAAAACAACCTATGTATTATCAGATATTTCGAAAGATAATAAAAATTTCTTTAAAATGATATGTCACATTCCAATACCTAAATATTTAGGTTTCCGAAAGAAAAGCAAGTTATCATTAAAATCGGTTTATTTGAACGTATTTGTAGGCAGTCACGAAACATGTCATTGTATGAATTTGTACAGCTAATGGGTAGGTAAACAATAAAATAATTGCACGGAAATGAATTGTCGATGAAAACGTTCATGAATTATGTGACAAAATTAGAGAAAGTAGACTATAACAAAATGATTTCAGTTATGATGGGTAAAAACCAATAGAGGAACGATATTTACTGAACCTTTGTACTTCAAATTTTATATATTAATAAGGGTTCAAAAGTGAAAAAAAACAACTATTTTCAATATGTTAAAATAATGAATATAGTTAACTTCCTTATATCAATCTGCGTGCTCTTTTGTCATATTGTCCATGAATAATAAACAATTCCATCAGAAGAACATAACATATGATTTTAAACGTATGTTAATCGTCTTTCAGAATAATCAATAGTAAGTAGGGCGCACTTCATATAATTTGTAGTCATACTGGTAGGTACCTAAGCTACGACCAAAAAATAAGGAATCTGTATAATTTCTCGGAAACCGTTGAAGATAGGCATAGAGAATAGAGATGCTTTAAAAAAAATATTCGGAAATTAGTTGTGTAGCGAAAAAAATTCAATAATATACAGGATATCTCATATGAAATATCTATGTCTTTTGCTTTTTTCTAGAATGAACCGCAACGCCGCAGCTGTGAAAATATTTTCCCTCGATGAACTAGAGCCTATAATTATAATTATATAATTGACCAAATGTCAGTCTAAGGTATCATCAACCGTGAATCACCTTTGCTATGTACATATATATATATATATATATATATATATATATATATATATATATATATATATATATATATATATATATATATATATATATATATATATATATATATATATATATGAAAAACTTGGTTCACGGAATGAACCGCGTAAAAGATTTGAAAAATCTCGACGTTTCGGCTCCTTTTGCGAAGCCATCTTCAGGAGAATTAGAAGGGAAATAATTCAGACTCGTGGCCTCAATCTGCCTACTCCACGAATCGAATTTAGGAGGAATCGGAAACAATACGATTGCGTGGTCAAACCTGCCTACTCCACTAACCGTAATGCTTCCTGTCAACTCTGAAGACTCCATCTGCCTACTCTTCAGAGTCAACTGACGGGCCGATCGTCGCGTGGCCGTATTTATAGGGGAGGGGGGTGGGTACTCACGCTCATCAGTGCGGGATGCACTCTGATTGGGCGTGTTACATGGCGACCACTGAGAAGTGGTTTCCATGCTGATGGGAGTCTGTGACTGTCATCTCTGGTGTTCAAACAATTTGGACGTTTTTCTATTTCTACAGCTTCACGGATAATTCGGGGGATTTGAAAGATCAAACGGGAGCAATAGTTCTTGTATTGGGGAAATCGATAATGTGGCCTGTTTGGGTGTGATGTTGGGAAAGGGCGTTGGCGATATCTGAGTGTCTCACCGAAAGTGAATGTTCCTTGGCACGGACCTGAATTCGTCGGTTCGTTTGTCCTATATAGGAACGAGGACAATTGGAACAGGGAATCTCATAAAAACCGTGATTTTCGTTAGGAATTTTATCCTTGACGGATCTGACCAGATGGGAGAGTTTTTGTTGAGTAGTGAATATTGTTTTGATGTTTGTGTTTTTGAGAGATCTTGCGATCTTATCTGTTACTCCTTTGATGTAAGGAAGAAATAATTTAGGTGTAGATTCTTGTTCAGTGGGATTGGAAGGTGGTAGAGGTGGGGTGATATTTGTGTGTTTGCGTATGCTCTTGTCGATTTGATATGTGTTGTAACCGTTCCGTAATAATATATGTTTTAGAGTTTTGAGTTCTGATTCACGGTGTTCGTCGTCAGATAGTCGAATGGAACGGTAGATTAGGGTATTAACTACAGAGTTAAGTTGAGAAGGATGGTGGTGAGACTGGGCATTCAGATAACGGTTTGTATGAGTGGGTTTACGATAAACTGAATAGGAGAAGCCTTGGGATGGAAGTTTTTTGATCATGACATCGAGGAATGGCAGAGACCCATCGTTTTCCACTTCCATTGTGAATTGGATACTTGGATGTATGCCATTCAAATGATTCAAGAAGTGGAGCAACGAGTCTTCGCCATGGGGCCAGATCATTGTTCACAATTATTCCGACACTCCAATTTCCGAGATCGCAACAGAAGCACTCTCGAAAGGCTTCAACTATTCCATCACACCTAAATCCATCCCCATAGAAACTATCATCTCCCAAACAGAAGAAGCAATTTCCCATCTTCCAACAGATCAAGCGGAAACTGCCAGGCATGACATCGCCAAAATTCTTCGTACAAGTCGGCCACCCCGTCCCAACCTCACCTTTTCTGAGAGGCAATCTCTCAAAGAACTTTACAATGACCAAAATATAGTCGTCCTCCCAGCCGATAAAGGCAATGCCACTGTCATTCTTAACACTCCTTCTTACCTCGATAAAATGTCCAATCTTCTTGACACCCCCGACTATAAGCGTATCACTCATGACCCGACAACATACCTGGAGAAAAACACAAGATCTCGGATCAAACAATCGAATCTCCCCACCTGAAATAAAAAAAGTCTCTAATCCCAAGAGAAAAATCTTCTAGAACCCCTCGAATTTATGGTCTACCCAAAGTTCACAAGCCTAATATTCCACTTCGACCCATTGTCAGCGCTTACAATTGTCCAACACATCCTCTTGCGAAATATCTCGCCAAAAACCCTTCAACCCCTTGCCGAACAAACCCAGTCATACGTCAAAAACTCTTTTTCACTTCATAGAACTCCTTCAAAGTATTGATATTACCCCAACTGATCTCCTTGTTAGTTTTGAT
Source organism: Cynegetis impunctata (assembly GCA_030704885.1). Classification (NCBI taxonomy): domain Eukaryota; kingdom Metazoa; phylum Arthropoda; class Insecta; order Coleoptera; family Coccinellidae; genus Cynegetis; species Cynegetis impunctata. The sequence continues at coordinate 299,926 of JARQZK010002263.1, read as the reverse complement.
ATTGTCTCCTTATTTACAAATATCCCCATTGAAGAAACACTTTCCATCCTAGACACGAAACATCAAATATCCCCAGACAACCTATCCCTGATCAAACACTGCATGGCCAACACTTATTTCATCTTTCAAGGCAATTTCTTCAGACAAATCAAGGGAGCCCCAATGGGATCCCCTCTCTCCCCCATCATAGCTAACATTTTCATGGAACATTTCGAAACCCAAGCTCTCTCGTCATTCGACCTTAAACCATCATGCTGGCTACGTTATGTAGACGATGTCTTTGCGATCTGGCCCCATGGCGAAGACTCGTTGCTCCACTTCTTGAATCATTTGAATGGCATACATCCAAGTATCCAATTCACAATGGAAGTGGAAAACGATGGGTCTCTGCCATTCCTCGATGTCATGATCAAAAAACTTCCATCCCAAGGCTTCTCCTATTCAGTTTATCGTAAACCCACTCATACAAACCGTTATCTGAATGCCCAGTCTCACCACCATCCTTCTCAACTTAACTCTGTAGTTAATACCCTAATCTACCGTTCCATTCGACTATCTGACGACGAACACCGTGAATCAGAACTCAAAACTCTAAAACATATATTATTACGGAACGGTTACAACACATATTAATACGACAAGAGCATACGCAAACACACAAATATCACCCCACCTCTACCACCTTCCAATCCCACTGAACAAGAATCTACACCTAAATTATTTCTTCCTTACATCAAAGGAGTAACAGATAAGATCGCAAGATCTCTCAAAAACACAAACATCAAAACAATATTCACTACTCAACAAAAACTCTCCCATCTGGTCAGATCCGTCAAGGATAAAATTCCTAACGAAAATCACGGTGTTTATGAGATTCCCTGTTCCAATTGTCCTCGTTCCTATATAGGACAAACGAACCGACGAATTCAGGTCCGTGCCAAGGAACATTCACTTTCGGTAAGACACTCAGATATCGCCAACGCCCTTTCCCAACATCACACCCAAACAGGCCACATTATCGATTTCCCCAATACAAGAACTATTGCTCCCGTCCGATCTTTCAAATCCCGAATTATCCGTGAAGCTGTAGAAATAGAAAAACGTCCAAATTGTTTGAACACCAGAGATGACAGTCACAGACTCCCATCAGCATGGAAACCACTTCTCAGTGGTCGCCATGTAACGCCCAATCAGAGTGCATCCCGCACTGATGAGCGTGAGTACCCACCCCCCTTCCCTATAAATACGGCCACGCGACGATCGGCCCGTCAGTTGACTCTGAAGAGTAGGCAGATTGAGACTTCAGAGTTGACAGGAAGCAATACGGTTAGTGGAGTAGGCAGGTTGAGACCACGCAATCGTATTGTTTCCGATTCCTCCTAAATTCAATTCGTGGAGTAGGCAGATTGAGGCCACGAGTCTGAATTATTTCCCTTCTAATTCTCCTGAAGATGGCTTCGCAAAAGGAGCCGAAACGTCGAGATTTTTCAAATCTTTTACGCGGTTCATTCCGTGAACCAAGTTTTTCAAATACTTCCGACCGCGGAAATCTTTCTGAACATATATATATATATATATTTATATATATATATATATATATATATACATATGAATATATATATATATATATATATATATATATATATATATATATTATATATATATATATATATATATATATATATATATATATATATTTATCTGTACCTCGGAGAGCTCATATTTCTTAGAGGAATAGAGCACTATGTCCAAAACCAGTTAGAACCGGATATAGCATGTTTTAAAACAACACCAAGTCCACTTTCATTTAGAGGGATAGAACACCATGTGGACTTGGTGTTTTATCCTTCTGAAGCATGTGAATTACTACTGGACATAGTGTTGTATACCTCTACACAGCCTGGCGGATTGTTAGTGAACTAAGAGTACTTTTGACAGTTCTGATGAGTTTACATAGTTGGATGTATTTTAAGTCATAATATTTGCTCTTTTTTAGTAATAGTAAGAATAATGAACCATAATTCTCGTGGGAGAAAGATTCTGGAACTATTGAAAAGTTCTAAAAAAGATTCTACTACAGGTAAGCTACTGTTTTGCTCATTATTTTTAATGTGATATACATAACCTCAAACAGTTAATGTAATGTTTTGTTATGAACCTAAACTTCAAAATATTATGTTTTACATGTAATATTATAAGACTTGTTTTATTTCAGAACCAAATCATACAAACAGCAAGGATCTTGAAAATGAAGAGGATAATGGAGATCAATCTCGTGGGAGAAAGATTCTGGAACTATTGAAAAGTTCTAAAAAAGATTCTACTACAGGTAAGCTACTGTTTTGCTCATTATTTTTAATGTGATATACATAACCTCAAACAGTTAATGTAATGTTTTGTTATGAACCTAAACTTCAAAATATTATGTTTTACATGTAATATTATAAGACTTGTTTTATTTCAGAACCAAATCATACAAACAGCAAGGATCTTGAAAATGAAGAGGATAATGGAGATGACTTGAGTTTCGACGAAGATGATGATGATTCTGATCGGGACAAAAATTATGAACCTCCAAGCTCTGAAACGGATTCCAGTGATGATGTCCCTGTATTTAATGAAATACAAAATGAGGTCAGTAGAAATAAAACTAGTGCTAAAACAAACTCAAATGGACATGAGCTACGTTTACTTGAGGAAGACTTAAATTTAAGCAGCGACAATGAAAATATTGCAGAAAATCAAGTAGGCCTAGATTTGCAAGGAACAGTAGGCGTAAGGAGAAAAGTGAAAAATTAATCTATTTCTACTCAGATAGGTAAAAAACGTGTCGTGCATACCAGTGAATGGGCATGTTATATTCAGAAACGTAAATATTCTGCAGGTGAAGAATATATTAGTAAAAAGGGTAAAGTTGTCCCTGCCAGAATTATTAAACCTCCTTGTTCTTGCAGACTGAAATGTTCTGAAAAATTATTACAAAGTGACAGACAGGAGATCTTTAATGCATACTGGAGTCAGGAAAAGGGAAATGACACAAAACGGCAATTCATTGTTTCATGTGTAGAGAAGCAGTACTGTCCGTTCAAGAAAACGAGACCTTGCCTCCAATAAGTAAAAACAAAATACTCTACAATATTGTTTTACAGTAAAAGGCATACGAACTAGAGTATGTAAACTTATGTTTTTAAATACACTATCTATATCAAACACCGTGGTAGTTAATGTTTTGAAAAATATTGAACCAGGTGGAATTGTAAAAATCGATCAAAGGGGTAAGCAAACTCCCGTCAATAAAACACATAATGACACTGTTGAAAGTGTAGTAAGACACATCTCTGCCTTCCCAAATTATAGCAGTCATTACACTAGGGAAAAGAGTGATATGAAGTATTTGGGTCCGCACCTGAACATAGAGAAAATGTATGAACTGTATGTAGAGGATTGTAATGAAAATGATTTCAACCCTTTGTTAATAGCTAAAAAATGGCTCTACTACGATGTGTTCAACAAAAAATTTAAGTTGAATTTCAAACCACCAGAAATAGACACGTGTGACACATGTGATTATTTTCAAGCAAAATTAAAAAATTATTTGACTAGATGAAAAAAATTCTATTGACGAAGACCATAATGCACATCTGGATGAATCTAAATTAAGGTATGATTTAAAAAGCGAGGACACCAAAAGGGCTAACAATACCCTTAAGGTATTAACGGGTGATCTTCAAAAATGTTTGCCGTCACCCCTTATAACAAATTGCATAAGCTTTTACAAGAGAAAACTTTGGACGTTGAATTACACCCTTTTTGATTCTTCTGATTCGTCAGTCCATTGTATTATGTGGGACGAATACAAAGGAGCTCGTGGCGGAAATGAAATCGGATCTGCATTACTGAAATGGGCAGATACCGTGTGCATAATATGGAACTGGAAGATTTTAAAAATTTTAGTTCTTTGTACGATGTCAAAACATGTGAAAATCCACCCTTTATTAATAGAAAAAAAGATGTCAACAAAGAACAAGTTCTTTTGTCAACCTGTGTTCAACTGCAAGTAAAACAGAACAGCATGGGAACTCTGTTTTTGAAAAGTAATTTCGCTGATGAAAACCAGGAGATTGACCTTGTTAGGTTTCGAAGGCGACACCTTACATTGCCAAACGATTTGCAACTGGTAACACCAAGTCCAATACCAATATCACAACAAAAGTATAATGATCTATTGGCATTACTACCATATGTTCCTACAGTTTGCCATGACTTTTATAAAAACTTAAAGCATACTAGTAATACCACTAGTGAGTACCCTGAAGGAGACTTACCTGATGATGACTGAGTTTTTTGCATCTAAAATACCATTTTAGTTGAATACATAGATGTATTATTTGTATTTGTAAAGAGAGTTATAAATAAAATAGTTAAATACATTTTGTAAGTCAAATAGTATTGTGTTTGTTATTGAATATCCCACATTAGGTCTTATAGTACAATAACTTTATTAGAGGGATACAACACCATGTCCATTAAAAAGTGAGAAAAAAACCGTAAAAAAGGTTTTTTTTATTTTATAACAACTGCATGATGTCAATAACAATAAATAGAATGTTCTGGTAAATTATTGTTTCAACATCTCAATAAATAGCTGTGCCAATAACACTTTTTGTTGAAAAAAAGTTTAAAACTCCTCTCCTGTAAAGTTATGAAAATGGACATAGTGTTGTATCCCTCCGAGGTACAGATATATATATATATATATATATATATATATATATATATATATATATATATATATATATATATATATATATATATATATATATATATATATATATATATATATATATATATATATATATATATATATATATATATATATATTTTGTTCACGTTATTCGACATGGAGTGTTATGGCTAAAGTATTTGATTTTATAAAAGTTTCTTCTTCAGGATGGATAGGGACCTATTAGAACTACATTTCGAAAATATTTTGATGTGGTACAGGGTGTGCGAAAAATACGAAAAGTATCAAAGTTGGTATTCTTTAAATGGAATACCCTGTTTATTATTTCATTTTTGGATTTTACGATGAAAACAAATGACAGTTTCCTTAAAGTTTGATTCTCCTAAACCTTATGGTTTTTAAAATATCTCAAATTTTGTGAAAATATAGAATCAGTTTCAACGCTTAAACTCTCAACTGGTGTTTTCTTGTTTTTAACTAAATTAATGATGAGGCCTACTAACTGGAACAAACTTAATGTCGCACTTGTGAAATATTGACTAACTTAAACTTGGTGTGAAGAAATAAGGGTGAAATAATTTCAATCTTCAAACGACACTTACTTGTTTAACTTAAATAGGACACCCCGTATTTTATATCACCAACAGATGTAAAATTTAATTCTATATCAATTACCTCAATACATTCCAATCGATATCTCTTCACGTTTTCAAATAAAATGCACATTTTCATCTAACAAACTGATTTTAAGAAATTTATAAGAAATTATAAGTCGCCTATAGCGTTTTGAGAAATCAGAATTGATTGAAATAAACATCAAGATCATAATAATAAATGCGTTTATCTTTCAATATCTTAAATATTATGTACTAGTTCAAATTATGAAGTAAACAAAAATTAATGATATGAAACAAGCAATATTTTATATCAAGCGTTCAAAATGGCGACCACCAGACTCTAAACACGTAATCCTTTTTATAAAACCTTCAGCAACTGTTGAAAATAGTTATTTCGTGTATATTTTGTTGAATTTTGATTCCGAGGGACCTGAACGGCTGTTGAAATCCCCGAAAAACTGGCCCAATCAAGATTACCTGCGAGATGGAAAGGAGATTAAATCTGAAAGGGGAAAAGGTATGGTCTCAATAAATGTATCTACGACTGTCGATTCCTCTTGGTATCATGCACGAATTTCGAAATACGAAAGAATTATTCGAGTACTTGGTTGGATTCGAAGGTTCATTACGAATTGTCGTAATGGGAATCAAAGGATTTTCAATGCTGAACTATCCTTCACTGAAGTTGTTTCGGCAGAGAAGCGCGTCATGAAATTGGTGCAGAATGACGCTTTCAATAGACTCAATGATATTGAATTGAAGAGTTTTTGTTCTTTCATCGATGATAAGGGTATCATCAGAATAAAATCCAAGGTTTCTAGAAGAGACGATTTTCCTGATTTTTGCTGTCCAATTATCCTGCCATCCAAACATCCAGTTGTGAATAAACTAATCTACGAAACACATGTGAAATCATTGCATGTTGGTGCTCAAAGTTTACTCAGTCTTTTGCGGGAGAGGATCTGGATCATCAGAGGAAGAAAATCAGTTAAATCTATCATCTCGAAGTGCAAAATATGCCGTAGATTCAACGCCAAACAGCTAAAGGTTTCCCCAGTGCCACTGCCTGAAAATAGAGTACGTCAAGTCCACATATTCAAAGTCATCGGTGTGGATTTGGCAGGTCCATTGTATATTAGAAATGGGAAAAAGTGTGGATATGCCTGTTCACTTGTGCCATTTATCGAGCTGTTCATTTAGAGCTTTTACCGTCACTTTCCACAGATGTCTTTTTGCAATCATTCAGAAGATTTGTGGCGAAAAGAGGGAGACCGTCAACGGTCTATAGTGATAATGGCACTAATTTTGTTGGAAAATGCTTTTTCACAGTTAGATTGGAAAATGATAACCGTTCAAAGCACTGCCGAAAGAATAGCCTGGAAATTCAATCCTCCAACAGCTTCGTGGTGAGGCGGTTGGTGGGAGAGATTGATTGGAATCATTAAAGATCTTCTTCGAAAAGTTCTGGGTAAAGCCAGCCTCACCTATGAAGATTTATCCACCATTCTCTGTGATTGTGAGTCAATATTGAACTCTAGACCTCTCACATATATGCATGAAGATAGAGGAGACCTTGTTCCACTGACTGCCGCCATGTTCACGAAAGAAATTCATGAATGGGGAGTTCCCGATTTGGACGCTGTAGACAGCGGAAGTTTGAAAAAGCATATAAGATACAGGATCAAATTAAAAAATGATCTTCGTAGGAGGTTCAGAAATGAATACTTGGGACAGCTCAAACTATCGTCTAAGAAAAATTAACAGAGAGAAATAAAAGTAGGTGATATTGTTCTTATTGGAACTGACAATTCGAAAAGACTAGATTGGCCCCTAGCTTATGTCGAAGAGTTGATACCTGGTCGAGATAACAAATCGCGATTGGTAAGATTGAAAACAGCGAAAGAATCGATGCTGAGACCTTTACAAAGAGTGTACCCTCTAGAGCTGAATTGCAGTGATGATTTGGATTTGTCTCAAATATCGAAAGAGAGGATTACCGAAGAGAATGTGCATAGTGGAAAGATTGTTGATGGAAATAAAGAGGGTGAAGACACTAATTCTGGAAGTTCTGAAGCACACCCTATCATCACCCGCTACGGAATAAGAGTCAAGCCTGTCCAGAGATTAGCTATAGTTGATTGAGCTGTTGAACCGAATTCAATCAACTCAAGGTGGGAGGATGTTGAAAATAGTTATTTCGTCCTTCATACGACATATTCAATCACCGGGTAGGTGAATTCCGAATATTCAACAGCAACATCTAATAACATACGCGGGCTTACATTTAAAAAAGCTTCTCTAATACGCTGTTTTCATGGGCGACTTGATAATAAAAAATTTCTTTAAAAAGTTTGCAAAATGAAAATGCTCATTTTAAGTAAAAATTCGGAGAGTTATCGATAGGAATGTATTAATGTATTCAATAGATTACTAAATTTCACATCTGTTGGTGACATAAAATACAGGGCGATCCATTTAAGTTAAACAAGTATGTGCCGTTTGAAGATTGCAATAATTTTAACTTTATTTTTACAAACCATGACATAAGTAAGTCGATATTCCACAAGTGTGGTATAATACGCACCTCCAACAATACCAGACAATATGAAACAGTGTTTCAGAGAAGCTTTTCTAAAAGTAAGCCCGCGCATGTTTCCAAATGTTGCTAAAGGTTTTATAAAAAGGATACTGTTGTTTTTATAATCTGATACTTCACCTGTATTCAAGAGTGAATTAGTAGATGACCATACGATAAATGATAATAAATAGAGTATAATGGTCGCCATTTTGAACGCTTAATATAAAATATTGCTTGTTCCATAATTTTTTTCCTTCATAATTTGAACTAGTACATAACATTTGAGATATTGAAAAATAAACGCATATATTATGATCATTATGTTTATTTCAATCAATTATGATTTCTCAAAACGCCATAGGTGACTTGATAAATGATAAATTTCTCAAAATCTGTTGGCAAAACTTTCCTGTCGAATAACGTGAATAACCCTGTATATATAATATGATAAATATGAAATCCTGATTTTTAATAAATGCTTCATTCGAAAACGACTGGATCACTTTGGTTTCTTATTATTTTATAATGTTTGTAATACTCAGATTCAGTTGCTATGGAAAGTTGGTGAAAAGACAGACAGACTATGTGGATCTTATTAGACGCTCTTCAGTATCACATCTCTCGCGTTGCAATCAATTGATATCTGATACGGATGAGTGTCTAATAAGACCGACATAGCCTGTCTATCACTTTTACACGTTGCGGAAGCTACATCGATAATTTTAAAATTCCGTTCCGATATAATGAAAATACTTCAAGATTACTGATCTTCACTTCATCAAGTTTAGGCGTCACATAAGAATTATACGACAGATTTCTGTGTTTGAGATCTATATATATATATATATATATATATATATATATATATATATATATATATATATATATATATATATATATATCTATATATATGAACAAAACTAAATTTGGATTTACTACGTTGATTATCACAAAATATTTTGAAAATTATAACACTGCGATTGCAATTTCGGTCACTAGACCATCATCGGGCAGATTGAGTTAAGAACTGAATACAGAATAATTATAGATTTGCGCTTACGGGTGGGAAAGGATTATTGCAGTTACCTAAATAGACAAGAGGAACATATTTCAAGAAGGGCTAATCGAGTGAATTTCCCAAATTGGTACAATACAATGTTCTTAGAAAAGTCATTATTGTTTCAATACACTAAATATAGGAGAATATATCAAGTCAATCTGGTCGTTCAGCAAGATATCTTTTGCATTATTATTGAGTTTAAAAATTTCTAATGATTCTAAGTAAGTAAGTTTGGTTCCTTTCGGTAATTTGTGCATGATTTTAAAATTATCTATTTGTGGAAATGGGTGAAGGTTTTCACGGCAATGATTTGAAAACGTTGAATCCGTTTTATTTTTCAAGAAAGATTGTTGGTGTTCTTTAAATCTTGTTTTGAACGATCGACCAGTCTGACCTATATATACTCCTTTACATACAGGACAAATCAACTTATAAACTCCTGAACTTTCAAATTTTGAAGTGATATCTTTGGCATCGAATAAAAATCCTGAGAGTTTTGTCTTAGGTTTGAAAGCAATTTTAATATTACATTTAGGTATGACATTAGCAACTTTTTCTGTTAGAGGACCAAAATATGTTAAAGATGTGAATTTTTCCGATTTTTCTACTTTTAATTGGGGATATATGCTGTTGTACGCTAGTTGACTACGTTTCTTGTTTATCATTTTATCTATCAAACTTGTATGAAAACCATTATTTGATGCAATTATTTTTATAGTCGAAATTTCTTTTGCTAAATTTGTTACGGATAATGGAATTGAAAACGCTCTGTGGATCATTGAATTAAAAGCTGAATGTTTATGGGAAAGAGGATGATTTGAATCCAACGGAATACATATATCCGTGAAAGTTGGTTTTCTATATATATCGAAACTCAAAGTATTATTATTATGAAAGATAGTTAAATCCAAGAAGTTTATTTGTCGA
>JARQZK010002263.1:265000-285000 GCA_030704885.1 Cynegetis impunctata | reverse complement strand
GTCCTGACAACAAGATTCTAGATTTTCAAGGCAATTGTTTATCCGTATTTGGGTGACGAAAATTAGTGAAATTAATTACAGTATTGATAATTTCACGTGAAATTATTAAACATATAATTTTCTCAGTACTAACATAACTTAAAGTTCTATTTTGAAATACGTTAATCTGAATCTTTTATTATTTGGTAATATGAAAAAATGTATGTATATATAATTATATAACCACATGTATATTTATTTAATATATTTAACACTATTACATGTATAATTAACTTCATTAATAATAAATATAATAATAACCTAAATCAATACTTCACCTTGATTTCTTAATCTATATGTGCATTAAAATGAAAATGGAAAGATAAACTTCAATTTAACACATAATTAATTCGATTAGATATTACAATTATCTGACTCTTCAGAACATTCAACCAAATATAAATCACATACAAGAAATTAATTTTTTCTCGAATATTTATAATGCTAAACATAGTATGAACTACCTGTAATGTTTTTTTGAAGACAAATCCTGAAATCAGATAATCAATGTACATAATATATGTAGAGAAAAGGGTTTCTCTAGTTTTCCTCACCATCTAATATGAGCAGACCTGACTGCTAATATTAAACTGAAAGCACGAAATTAGTAACTAAAGACCGGCACAGCTGAAAGAAATTCATTGAAACATGAGAAGTTTTTCTTTTTTAATTTCATTACTCCAAAAGTTTTGGGAAAGTCACAAGTTTCGTAACGAAACGTTCACTGTTTGATAAAGTCGATTTTGTAACTGAAATGGCCTGTTTTTCTGAGAGAGTTCTTATGAATAATATAACGCAGGCAAGAATAATTCGAATCTACACACACGCACACACACACACACACACACACACATATATATATATATATATATATATATATATATATATATATATATATATATATATATATATATATATATATATATATATATACAGGGTTGCGATAAAGTATGGAACCAAGTAAATATCTTTCGAACGAAAACGAGAATATTTATGAAATTTTGCAGGTAAGTCCAATGGCGCAAAGTGCATCTGATGTATGATTTTTTGTTGATAATATACTTCCGGTTGTACCGGAAATAGACCCTAAGTCGCTTATTTTAAATGGGATACCCTATATATTATTACATTTTTGGATTTTACTTAAAATTCTAAGCAGATTCTATGCATCATGTCCTATACCTAAGTCTAAGCGTTTTTGACATATTCAGGTTTTTATGTCAAAAACGACGCTTGTAAGCCCTAATATAATTATCAATTGTACCTATAAGGAAGCCTTTTTTACTTACTTTGGATTAGATTCCTTGTTGAAAAGAACCCATTTTAATAGATTTTGAATAATATTTTGATAACTAGTTATACAGGGTGTGCAAAAAATAAGATGTAAAATGAGATTGAGAAAACTGACAAAAATCAATTTTTTCAAATGGAAACCCCCCATTTTCTTTATTCTGTAGTATTAAGCATTTAAAAAGAAGGTAACTTTGTATGAGGTTATCTTCACCTAAAATTTGAAGTTTTCGAAATATTGCCAATTTAATATTTTTATACGGCGATTTTGCATTCAATCGTTAAACAATTAGATCTAGGATAGCCACGATCGTATTTGAGATCGTACTCCTTTATAACTTACTACATATGCATACAAACAACATCAATTTGTTTATCTGAACGTTTTTCCACGGTAATGTAAAAATCTCAAGAGAAGTTGAATTGATTTTTGTCAGTTTTCTCAATCTCATTTTAGATCTTATTTTTTGCACACCCTGTATGACTAGTTATCCAAATATCATAAAAAATCTATTAAAGTAGATCCTTTTCAACAAGGAATTTAACCCAAAGTAAGTAAAAAAGGCTTCCTTATAGGAACAACTGATAATTATATTAGGGCTTGCAATCGTAGTTTTTGACATAAAAACCTAAATATGTCAAAAACGCTTAGACTTAGGTATAGGACATAATGCATAAAATCTGTCTAGAATCTTAAGTAGAATCTAAAAATGTAATAATATATAGGGTATCCCATTTAAAATAAGCGACTTAGGGTCTATTTCCGGTACAACCGGAAGTATATTATCAACAAAAAATCATATATCACATGCATTTTGCGTCATTGGACTTACCTGCAAAATTTCATAAATATTCTCCTTTTCGTTCGAAAGATATTTACTTGGTTCCATACTTTATCGCAACCCTGTAGATATATATATATATATATATAATATATATATATATATATATATATATATATATATATATATATATATATATATTATATATATATATATATATATATATATATATATATATATATATATATACATACATATATATATATATATATATATATATATATATATATATATATTATATATATATATATATATATACAGGGTGATTCACGGTGGATGGCACATTAGACGTTTCTGGTGACCCAAACGACGGATCACTTTGAAAATTTAATGGAGGGCATAGTCGGACATTATCTACCTAACTGAACACAGGTTGGTAAAAAAATTCAGTTATTTTGTTTGCTTGAAGAAGTGACTGAAAGTTGATTACTTCAAATGGAATGCCCTTATATTATTGAAAATTCGGAAAGCTGCTGGAATTTGCTTTTTATCTATGCATATCATACCTATACCTAACTAGTCAGGTTTCGGACTTATTAGCATTTATTTGTGGAAATGTTCCTTGTACGTGGTGTCCTCATTCGGTATTTGGTAAGCATGCCATGATCACTATTTGACAGTAACGTTGTGACAATCTACTGATAATATCGATATTTTCGACATCTCAGAAGTTGCAAATACCTTCAAAAACGATGGAACAAAATTATTCAAACGAAGTGCTTGTGAATTTGTTTATTATTTTTGGTGTGCTTTAGAGAGATGAACTGTTACAAAGTATTACCCAAACATTTGAAGCTTTGGATCCGAATGAAATCAGATCTGCCACGTCGAAATCAGTCAACGCCGGCAATTTGAAGAGCTTTGAAAGTGAACGGTCAGCGATTCGAACATATAGTGAAACATTCCGCATAATTGTTTTCCTTTTTCATAATTATTTATATCAATATTTCCACTACCAAGTCTCTTGGTGCTTCTTTGAAGTCCATACGCATGAAAATTGTTCTGCATTCGTATAAACTACTGAAGGTTCTGCTGATAATTTTATCAAACTGTCCAAAAATAATAAACAAATTCATAAAAACTTCGTTTGAATAATTTCATTTCATAGTTTTTGAAAGTATTTACACCTTCTGGGGTGTCAAAAATATCGATATTATTAGTAGATTGTCACAAACTTACTGATAAATAGTGATCATGGCATGCTTACCAAATACCGAATGAGGACACCATGTTCAAGGAACTTTTTCACAAATAAATGCTAATAAATAAGTCAGTAAACCTTACTTATTGGGTATAGGTATGATATACATAAATAAAAAGCAAATTCCAGCAGCTTTCCGAATTTTCAATAATATACAGGGCATTATATTTGAAATAATCAACGTTCAGTCACTTCTTCAAGCAAACAAAGTTACTGAATTTTTTTACCACCCTGTATTGAAGTAGCGCAGATTAGACTGAAGCGTAGAAAGCCCTCAAGCATCACCAAACTCCAACCCAAATTTCGATATCATAGTATTTCTCAACTCAAAGATATCAACGTTTTAATAGGTCTTGATTTCCGAAGGAAAAAAATGAAAATAATTGTTATTTCGAAAACGGTAACATATAGGTATAGGGAAATATCTCGAAAAGTTATTGACAAATTGTTGGATCTAAAATCTAAAAATGATATTATATACATGGTGTTCCATTTGAAAAATCAAAGTTGCTACTACTTTCTAATAGAAGTGGCAACACCGCATTACCAGAAATATTTTCTGTCATACTAATTCTAGTTCTAGCCATACTAATTTATATCGGTTTTGTGACACTAACCCTGACAGACTCATCTTAAGATATAATATGCCAGAGGTCGAATGAAAACCAACGAAATTCAAACATATGCACATTCGTCCAAATTAAGGCTTTTCAGTTTTTCAGCAAAACGAATTATTTTGATAACTTAGCTCAAAACTTTCAACATATTTTATGTATATACATTTATATATATATATATATATATATATATATATATATATATATATATATATATATATATATATATATATATATATATATATATATATATATATATATATATATATATATATATATATATATATATATATATATATATATATATATATTTATATATATATATATATATATATATATATATATATATATATATATATATATTATTTATTCGAATTTCTTTTGTCTGTGATCTATTTATAATCTCTTGTTAATTTCTAGAAATAACAGGCTTGTTGTATCTTAAAAACCTCGTTTTTATTAAAAAGTTGACGTTTCGCCACGATATTTGTCTTTTATATATATATATATATATATATATATATATATATATATATATATATATATATATATATGTGTGTGTGTGTGTGTGTGTGTGTGTGTGTGTGTATATAATGTATATATCGCTGTTCCAGTAGAATAACGACGTATTTGTAAATCAGTTAATATTAAAGACCCGGAAAACGAAAAAGTTTTTTTGAATTTGTGTGCTGCTACGAGCGTAATTTTCCAATCATCATCAGTGTATGGGATAAGACTATATGACATGCGTAGTATAAATATTATTATTATTAATAATTTATTATTTAGCAATATTCTGCATTGGTTGACAATAATTACTCATTTTCTGAAAAAGTTGCAGCGGTCTAACAAAAACTGAGCTGAAAGCATTCATCGGATTACCGTTATACACCACAATCTTCAATTCCAATGACGAGGGTGTGATAAACTTATTTGCCACATATTGTACTGGGCGAAAAAAACCTTGGGCAACTATGTCTAGAGAACGGTTTGAAATTTCACTAAGTGCACTACGACTCGACAATCCTGGTGATATAGAGGCGATTAAAATAATCCTACCGCACCTATCAATGAAATACTAGATATGTTTGTGGATCGTACCAGAACATGTATACCTGCAGTCGACGCACCCTCATGTCATGTGGTCACCTTCTTCAAGCTTTTAGACATAGCAAGTGCGAATTAGTACACCCTGTACGCCGCACAACATGAGAAACCTATTACAAAATTTGATTCTGTGAAAAAACTGGCATTTGAATTAATTACAGAGCATTCACATTCGAGGTTAGAAACGAATCTGTTTCACCTCGTGTATTGAAAGAATTGATTCGGTGCATTCTTCAAGTACCCTCTGTACCGGAGCCTCAAACTGGAGTTGGAACCCTTCTCACCAGAAAATATTGCCACATATGGGTGTATCAGAACAACAGTGGTCCAAGTCCATTTTACAAAGTTTTGTTTAATCAAGATATTTGCGTTTGTGTTGATAGGTAATTTCTTGTTATTTATTTCAAATTGGATTCATTAGATTCTTTTTTGTGATATATTAAATTATATTTCTCTTATACTTCATGAATGATAAATTCAAAAACACCTAACTAATCAATCAATTAAGAAAAAAAAATGGACTTTGATCAGTGTTGCACTGAACGAATTCATATTAAGGTGCATTTTTCAATCCAAGTCTCAAGAATAAAACTGAATTTAGCTAAATGATTTTATGTTATTTATTTTACTTGCTCTTAAAACATTTTTTTGCAATTTCATAGAAAATAAATTTGAATTGTAGAGTTACAAATTCAAATTTGTGTGTATTACGATTGCACAGATGTTTTCAGACTGAAACAAGTAAGTAAAATAAAATTTATATCAAAAAATAATTCTAACATGAATATTAAGAAAACTAGCTACTCTATTCGTCGAATTGGTATTCGTTGTAGAACTCAACAACTGATTACTCTGATCCCGACCATCTTGGAAGAATGTTCTTGTATTGATTTTAACAGGAAGATTTTTATGAAATTGATGAAAAATAGGTATTATATAAGAAGAAGCGATTTTTTATCGTTCTTCTTTACTAAAATTATGGCTCGTCGTTGCATGTACAGAGGCTCACGATTTACCGCTGCTAAAGATGTGAATTTCTTTCCAACGCACTTCTTTATTAAGGAAATCTCTCGAAAGTCCATAACATTTAAGACATTCTCTCTAAATGATAAAGAAAATGGTTGTCCACGTTTGAATTTGATGACTTGAATCTCCAGTTAATTAACTGAATTTTTAGTCACATAGTCACATCCACTAATTGAAGCAATACGTATCCTGACAGGAAAAATAGGACTTGAGTCACCTTTGCTCTGAACATTTTCATTTTTAATTCACAGCAATACCAATCTAGTGGTATTTTTAAGGCAACTATTGAGAAGTGGACTTGGATCTTTGTTGCTCTGAAAAGGAACCGTATTGGGGGTACTGAATCGAGAATAAAGAAGAAAATCAGAATTTTGGACTTGAACCACTGTTGTTCTGATGCACCCATATATTGTTCGAAATCGAATAGAAAGACCACATATGCCTGTTTAATTTGCAAAAAAACAATTTTTCTTCGTGTATTGCAGCCAATCTAACTGAACAATTTTTTTCGTCCATTTTCAGAGCTTGTCATTTTTTTTTCAGCTTCTATTCCCAACATTTAGTTTATAGTTTGTTTACTCTGCATACATAGGAGAATTTGATTCCAAAATAAATTATAAATATTTTGATTTCAACATCTTAATACAGGCTGCTATTTAACCCATTGTACTCGTAATTTTGTTTGAATAACTCGGAATAATGTTAAATTTGGTAATTTCTCGATCACTTTTCATTGTTTAAAGAATCAAGATTTTGCAACTCTTTTTAGCAGGTGTTCACTCTGAAAACCTGCTTATTAAAATGGGTTCGATTAGCAAAGTTGGACCTGGGACCGGAATAGTTTTTCGTTTCATGACTTTTTATGATGCTCGTATGTATGTATATGCTTATTAGGCCAAGCTACAGAGATTTAGAGTGAGCATTTTGTGCAAAAAGTGTTAGAAGGAAACCAGCTCCGCCATTGTTTGTAAAATAGTTCCACATGATATAGTGATATGTTTTTCACTCAACTTTATTATTTATATCTTTGTTATTAATAATTTTATGCAAAAAATCGCTGTTTTCTGCTTATAAAATTGAAACTATCAGAGTTGTCGTGATGGTGTCGATAGACTTATTGTAGAAAATGAAAAGACGAAAAAAATTAGAGGTCGGACGACTCGATCAGACCCTTATTCTAAGGGAAAATTGGGAAAAACCGACCAAAATGCAGTTTTTTCGAAAATTCATAACTCCGGTTGGTATTATTTATCAATATAAACTTTATTTGTGCGAAGAGCAGGAACTGTCCGTTGCATAGTTTTCGATCTGTGGCCATTCGAATATTTTACTATGCAATTTTCCAGCAGACCTGAATGCGACAGGTATAGTCCGATTTCAATTTACAAACAAGATTTTGAAAGTATAATTCTCATAGTTCAAAACGTTCATCTTGGTTTTACACGAAAACGCTGAGAAATATGTTTAAAATAAAGCTGAACATGACGAAAAATGGCCGAGCGCTTGAGAATAGTTGAAGACTGGTAGAGCAGCAGGCAAGGATAAGCACGACATTAGAAAACGTCGGCATTTTGAACATGACGGTTATATCTCGGCCGTTTTTCGTCATGTTCAGCTTTATTTTTAACATATTTCTCAGCGTTTTCATGTAACACCAAGATGAAAATTTTGAACTATAAGAATTATACTTTCAAAATCTTTTTTGTAAATTGAAATCAGATCATACCTGTAGCATTCAGGTCTGATGGAAAATTACATAGTAAAATATTCAAATGGCCACAGATCAAAAACTATGCATCGAACAGTTCCTGCTCTTCGCACAAATAAAGTTTATATTGATAAATAATACTAACCGGAGGATCTACGCTTCAACTCAAAAAATAACCGAGTTATGAATTTTTGAAAAAACTGCATTTTGGCCGGTTTTTTCCAATTTTCTCTTGGACTAAGGGTCAGATCGAGTCGTCCGACCTCTCACTTTTTTCGTCTTTTCATTTTCCACAATAAGTCTATCCACACCATCACGATAACTCTGATAGTTTCAATTTTATAAGCAAAAAACTGACAAAAACGCAATTTTTTGCATAAAATTGTTAATAACAAAGATATAAATAATAAAGTCGAGTGAAAAACATATCACTATATCATGTGGAACTATTTTACAAACAATGACGGAGCTGGTTTTCTTCTAACACTTTTTACATGAAAAAATCTCTGTAGCTTGGCCTATATGTATTTTAGCGTTGTTTACACGATAACGGGCGCAATTTTGAAGCAATAGGGTTGAAAATTTGTAAATAGGTAGTTTCGTATGATATCTTGGATGGGATTGTTTTTGTTCGAATTGGTTGGTGGGTTGACCCCTGGGGGGGGGATATTATTTACACGACAGAAGGCGCAATTTGGAAAAAAAAAATCATAATCTAATGAACATATTTTTTAAACTGGATACGTTATGAAAACCTGCTCTTCTAAAGCAGCTCGCTGCGATAAAGTTTTTTCCCTTTCTGAATGAAGTGAGGTATTCCTTTCAATTGATAGAAATTTCAAAAGAGTATTGACAAACTGGGGAAAGCCTGATAAAAAAAGTCTAGATTCCGTGTCAGTATCTGTATAAGGAAATAGGTGTCAGTAGTTCAGGGTTTAAAATACAAAACAGTTTGTTTTTATTTTTACATGAACATAGATTGAATGGACTGTTCATTCACGATGGGAAATTTTGAGCCCGGACTCAAAATTTCCCGAGGAATCCGAATATCAAACGAAAAAGGGGGCTTGCTATTTAAAAATTTCAAGTGGGGTCTCGCAGGGCCCCAGGGGGACCTCGTGACCCCAATCTGATAGCGCCAATCGATTCCCAGGGAAATTGCCTTTCGGGTTCCATATTTCAATTGCCCGAACAAATTTTCTCTTAAAAAATAACCCGCCGTACTGGGACTTTTTCAACACCCGGTATATGTATAACACTAGTGCGGGATGAATTCGCTTTCATGGAGTACGTCTCTTGATACTTTATGGAATTAGAGTCACGCCTCTAACAGGATACATCCCCTTCAAGAATCTTAAGCAGCACAGGGATCATGCGACTCATTATTTCGAAGGTATTTATATTCTCTTAACAAACATGCTAACAATTTTGCTGTTGATGTTGAAAACCTGGTTTAGATAAAAATTAAATGAAAGAAAATAATTTGAACCTCATGCTTCCACTATTCAGTGTCGAAAATTCTCAAAACAACTTGATTCTGTTTTATAAATAACTCTTATCACGGAAGCCTCGGTATAGCCCAGCGGTAAGGTGTATCGCTTGTAAATCGAGGATTGTGGGTTCGAGTCCCACTTGGGTGTTGTTTATGTCCAAAATATAGTGGTTCAATGATTAATCTGTTGAATAATAATTTAGATTCAAGCCCATTAATCGTTCGGAACCGGCGTTAAACTGTAGGTCCCTTGAGTTAAAAAAAACTCTCATCAAATTATCGAATAAGAAAAAGTCTACTGGTGACAAATATGATGATCTTGGAGGATATTCATTAACAGCCCTCCTACCAATCGAACGTTATGTAAAATATTGATTCGTTGTAACGTGCAGCATATTGTGGCGAATCTTCGTATTGTAACAACTTTTCATTCTATTGAATCTGATCATCGGTTTCAATAACTTCCTCAATAAAAGAACAGACGAGACCTTGAATCAGATTGAGTTATGATTCACCCGTCAAATTATAAAATGAAAAAACTTTTATTTCTACTTTGAAATATGTCAAATTTGAATATAGTATATTTATATATAATTATATATACATATGAAGCTATTTCCATTTATTTAATTTAGTAGCAATAAACATATATAAATGAACTATAATCAACCATAATGAAAACCTGAATCAATACTGCAACTAGAACTGTACATTTTCAACATATAATTCAAGAAATCTAGACATTATGAAAACACAAAAAAAAAGATAAGAACAAACGAAATGAAATAAAACCGCTAGTGAACTCATATTTTCAATACTTATATATATATATATATATATATATATATATATATATATATATATATATATATATATATATATATATATAATATAAAAATATATAAAAATCATAACAAAATTTTCTCTATGATTGTCAGCCTAAAAATTGTTGAATCAGCTTATTGACAGATCCGTTCCTTGTAATTTCTTGATTTGTGTTTTCTTAATGTATTCAGATGTATTTAATTATCATGTTTAAAGATTATAGGTTTTTAAGTTGTTTTTTGACTGATTCAAAATTGTTTTTTAAAAGCGATTACCACTTATGATAGTGCGATTTTAAGGGGAATGTGTAGTCTAGTATCGAAAATCTCATTTTATGTAAGTTGGAGTCCCATATTGTCAAAGGATGGTGATTTATTGTAGATGTTTTGTAATTTTAGTAATCCTGAAGAAGGTCCCAATGGTTGGACCGAAACGTTGATGTAATAAAGAAGAGTTTACAAATTTCTAGGCCTTTGAGCCATTTCACCCAATAATTACAGTTATATATATATATATATATATATATATATATATATATATATATATATATATATATATACAGAGGGTTATTCACGTTATTCGACATGAAGAGTTATGGCTAAAGTATTTGATTTTATGAAATTTTTTCTTCAAGATGGATAAGGATCTAGCAGGACTACATTTTAAAAATGTTTTCATGTTATACAGGGTGCGCCAAAAACACGAAAAGTATCAAAGTTTGTATTTTTTAAATGGAATACCCTATATATAATTTCATTTTTGGATTTCACGATGAAAACAAATGCCATTATTAAATTTAATTAAGATTCTATTCATCTTAACCTTACGGTTTTTGAAATATCTCGTATTTTGTGAAAATGTAGTATCAGTTTTAACGCTTAAAATCTCAACTGGTGGTTTCTTGTATTTAAACAATTTAATGATAAGGCCTACTAACTGAAACAAACTTTATGTGGCACTTGTGAAATATTGAATAACTTAGACTTGGTGTGTAAAAATACAGGTAAAATAATTGCAATCTTTAAACGGTACTAACTTGTTTAACTTAAATAGGACACCCCGTATTTTATAGCACTAGCAGATGCAAAATTTAATTGTCTATTGAATGCCTAATTACATTCCAATTGATATATTTTCACGTTTTGAAATAAACTGCACATTTTCATCTTGCAAACTGATTTTATGAAATTTATCATTTATCAAGTCGCCTATCGCGTTTTGAGAAATCAGAATTGATAGAAATGAACATCAAGATCATAATATATGCGTTTATCTTCCAATATCTTGAATGTTATGTATTATTTCAAATTAAGAAGGAAACAAAAATTATGGATATGAAACAAGCAATATTTTATAATCAAGCGTTCAAAATGGCGATCATCAGACTCTAAACACATCCTTTCGATAAGACCTTCAGCAACATTTAATAACATTCGCGGGATAACATTTAAAAAAGCTTCTCTGATACGCTGTTTCCATGGGCAACTTGGTATCGATACGAATGTATTTAGGTATTCGATAGACAATTAAATTTTACATCTGCTGATGACATAAAATATAGGGCGTTTCATTTTTGAACAAGTAAGTGAAGTTTAAAGATTGCAATGATTTTACCCTTATTTTTACACACCAAGTATAAGTAAGTCAATTTTTCACAAGTGCGGTATAATACACACCTCGAACAACACCAGACAATATGGAAGAGCATATCAGAGAAGCTTTTCTAAATGTAAGCCCGCGTATGTTATCAAAGGTTTTATAAAAAGGATACTGTTGTTTTAAGAGTCTGATAGTTTACCTGTATTCAGGAGTAAATTTTTAGATCGCCATACTATAAATAATAATAAATGGAATCTGATGGTCACCATTTTGAACACTTGATATAAAATATTGCTTGTTTCATATCCATAATTTTTTTTTCTTCATAATTCGAAATAATACATTACATTTAAGATATCAGAAAATAAAAGCATATATTATGATCTCGATGTTTATTTCAATCAAGGGAGCGTTCAAATATTACGTAACGCAATTTAGGGGTTGGGAGGTTCTTGCAAAACGTTACGATGCGTTACATGGGAGGGAGGGGGGTTCGAACAACGCGTTACGTAACATTGTTTTCTTATTGAAATAAAAAAAGGGAACTTAAATCATCCAAGTTGGGAACCCTTTTCATTCATGTTTTACGGAGAATACCTCGATTGTATCCGTCAGTTTTATTCTGTTCTCCCAAGTTGGCAACCCTATCCGTTAATGTTTTATGGGATACCTCGACTGTATTCGTCGTAATTTTTTTTGTTCTGTTGTCAGTTTTGGTTTAGTGTTTTAAACAGGTAATACACAGAAGCACATTGCTGTAGCCAGTGTTGTAGAAGTGAGTTCATATTGTAATGTTCTCAAAAGAGGGATATTTGCATCATCAGCTGTTTTTGCCCTAGAAAAGCTCTCATGCTGACTTGTGTGCCAAGTGTGCCATAAACTGCCAACGAAATTAAAAAAATGGCTAAAGAAAAACTAAAACTGGTATAGCGCTCACGTCCGTGACTAGAAATATTTTTTGCAAGTAATTAAATGCGCTTACAAATCCTGCTGTTCCATCTTGTGGAGTGCATTGAAATCATTCTTTCCGAATAATACTTTCTTGCCGCCAACCTGCCGATGCCAAATCCTTTATACCTCAAGCAAGCTCTCGGTACCTAGTCAGCTAAACAAAGGATCATGCAAGTTTTCACTACTTCTTGTGAGGTTGCCCGTTGATCTGTCACCTCCTCAAGCAGGTGCCGTGCGATTTCTTTTGACCATCAGTACAATTACTACATATATATATATATATATATATATATATATATATATATATATATATATATATATATATATATATATATATATATATATATATATATATATATATATATATATATATATATATATCATAAAGAGTCATGAAACGAAAAACTATCTTGGTCCTAGGTCCAACTTTGCTAATCGCACCGATTTTAATAAGCAGGTTCCCAAAGTGAGAATCTGCTAATAAGCTGAAATCTAATAATGCTTGAGAAAAATAATGGTGGCTGAAGCTAAAAATGTATGTAAGGACAGAGCCAAGTCAGGAAAACGGCATAATTAAATGAAGATTAGCAATAGAAGTTTATTAGGACGAATTTGAGCCCATTTCAACATTTTACATTATGTATGATTATTTATTAAAAAACAATAAATTAAAAAATATAAGCATGTATTGCGAGTGAGAGTACTCTTGTTTTGTTCATTATTAACGAAAACGCCATTCAAACAATGACATAGGTAGGTATTTTAGGGACTTTCATGTACTTTGCGCAACATATTTGTGACTTTAAGTTAAAAATGGCCATTTGGGTGTTACGTAACGTTTAGGGAGGGGGAGGGAGGGTTCATGAAAATGTTACGGCGCGTTACATAGGGGGGAGGGAGGGTCAAAAATCTTCGATAATTGCGTTACGTAATACTTGAACGCCCCCCAATTCTGATTTCTCAAAACGCCATAGGCGACCTGATGAATGATAAATTTCAGAAAATCAGCTTGAAAGATGAAAATGTGCATTTTATTTGAAAACGTGAAGAGATATCGATTGGAATTTATTCAGGTATTCGATAGACCATTAAATTTCAAATCTATTGGTGACATAAAATACGGTGTGTCTTATTTAAATTAAACAAGTTAGTGCCGTTTAAAGATTGCAATAATGTTACCTTCATTTTTAAACACCAAGTCTAAGTTAATCAATATCTCACATGTGCGACATGAAGTTTGTTCCAGTTAGTAGGCCTCATCATTAATTTGGTTAGAAACAAGAAAACAACAGTTGAGAGTTCAAGCGTTAAAATTGATACTATATTTTCACAAAATACGAGATATTTCAAAAACTATAAGGTTTAGGTGAATTAAACCTTGATGAAACTGGCACTTGTTTTCATCGTGAAATCAAAAAATTAAATGATATACAGGATATTCTATTCAAAAAATAACAACTTTTATACTTTTCGTGTTTTTGGAACACCCTGTACAACATGAAAATATTTTTGAAATGTAGTCCTGCTAGGTCCCTATACATCCTAAAGAAAAAAATTTTCATAAAATCAAATACTTTAGCCATAACTCTTCGTGTCGAATAACGTGAATAACCCTATATATATATATATATATATATATATATATATATATATATATATATATAATATATATATATATATATATATATATATATATATTATATATATATAGTAATTACTTATTCGAATTGTTGTTGCCTGTGATCTATTTTTTAATCCTCTTGATAATTATTAGCAATAACAGGCTGGTTGAATCTTAAAAAACTCGATCGATTCTATAAAGAGTTGACGTTTTACTTCGATATTTCTTAATTGAAATTTCTTTGACATTTATTGATGTGAAAAAATTGAAAAAATAAGGCCGTCTTGTCCTGCTAGTTATTAACTATATACTATTCAGTCTAATATTAACATTCAAAAAATGTTATAATTAGAAAGGTAAGGGAAACCAAAGAAAACCTTTACCTACGTAATTGTTGAAAATAAAAATAATAGGGTATTATTTATCTAACAACAAAAGAAATGAGTCATGGGAAAACATTAAAGATGTGGAGTAAAATTATCGGTATAGTACGTTTATATGGAAGCAGCCGTTGGACACGTGTTTTCGGACTCTTTGGTCCTCATCAGAACGGCGTAGCAAAGCATTGGATTGAAAATTTGAAGATGAAAATAGTACAACAAACAAAATCCTCTGATACGGAAGACAATCACCCTCATTGTGGTTATTGTTTGAAACTCTCCGGTATGGGAGATTTGGTCAAACTTTGCCACGGAGGCGATTAATGCTATCCGCGAGAACTAAGAACGAGTAAATAAACAATAACAAAGAAATTAGTCGCGGGAAAATATTAAATAGGTAGAGCAAAATTATCGGTATAGTTCGTTTATATGGAAGTAGCCGTTTTTAATGAAATTTTTTATTTATTTAGAATTTCAAATCTTTTAAAAAAATTTACTTACAGTTTATAAAAACCTTGAAACTCTCAGCTTAAGTTTGGGGTCATTGCCATATTTTCAGCTTGCAATATTTAATTATTTATTCGAATTGTTGTTGCCTGTGATCTATTTTTAATCTCTTACCATACCGGAGAGTTCAAACAATAAACCACAATGAGGGTGATTGTCTTCCGTATCAGAGGATTTTGTTTGTTGTACTATTTTCATCTTCAAATTTTCAATCCAATGCTTTGCTACGCCGTTCTGATGAGGACCAAAGAGTCCGAAACACGTGTCAACGGCTGCTTCCATATAAACGTACTATACCGATAATTTTACTCCACATCTTTAATGTTTTCCCATGACTCATTTCTTTGTTGTTAGATAAATAATACCCTATTATTTTTATTTTCAAACATTACGTAGGTAAAGGTTTCTTTGGTTTCCCTTACCTTCTAATCATAACATTTTTGAATGTTAATATTAGACTGAATAGTATATAGTTAATAACTAGCAGGACAAGACAGCCTTATTTTTTCAATTTTTTCACATCAATAAATGTCAAAGAAATTTCAATTGAGAATATCGAAGTAAAACGTCAACTCTTTAATAGAATCGATCGAGTTTTTTAAGATTCAACCAGCCTGTTATTACTAATAATTATCAAGAGATTATATATATATATATATATATATATATATATATATATATATATATATATATATATATATATATATATATAAATAAGTATATAGGTATATATACCTACATTTTTGAACTTCACCCACCTCAAAAAGGTGTTTCTATGGTTCCATGGAACAACAGAATATCCAGTTCAGAGGATGGAAAAACCTGAGCAATTTATTATAATGTAAAAGTAAAGAAGACAGATTCTTATTCGCCTCTCAGATGATGACTCACATATATTGATAGTAGAATGTATATATTTTTCCAGTTTATTAAATTACGGTGCATATTATTTCGTTACAGTCGCTTGTTCGTTATGTATCGTCAATCGCTTTGCCTGTTATTCATAGTCTTCTGGAATATAACCTTCTGTTGTGGCCAACAATGTGAATCAGTGAAAGTTGTGAAAGAGAATCAAACTGAAAAGAGGTGTTGTGTTTACGATAAACATAATGAAATGCAAAGAGAACAAAAATTGAAGAACATGCATTATACGATTCTCAACTTAACCCAAGTGAGCTATATTTGTTTTGATATTGATACAAATAACGTCAGTACGAAATATGATGTCGAGACTGGAACAAAAATTAGTAAAGTCGCTAACAATACTGTTGAATCTGAAAACGAAGTATCGGTTAGATCTTTTAATTTCGGCGACTCTAATAAAAGATGTCCTGAAAACAAGGTTCCAGATTTTGAAGGAAATTGTGTACCTGAATTTGGGTGATTGAGATAAGTGAATTTTAACTCCAATAGTAATAATTCAATACTTGAAGATCATAAATATTATGTTTCCTTTTGTACTGAAATATGCTATATTTTTACTGCGAATTATTTATCATTAAATAAGTAAATAAATATTTTGGTTCATTATTATTTTATACAATTTTTGCATTGATTTTCAGGAGAACCAACCTGTGTTTTATGCATTGGTGAATTGACATCCTGACGACTTCAATGCATATCATTCTAGTTTGAATGTTGTTCCTTCTAATCATATTTTGTGTATTATATCACCTCGACATTTCTTATGTACAATTGAGAAGGAATATCTATGTAAAAAAATGAAATATCGAATCAGATTTGATCCATCTTCTATAGCCTAATAATAATTTTGAATACGAATTTAATATGTAATTTCATTCAAGTTTAAAATCAGATAAAATTGATATCAAAATAATAGTCAAAAATGTACTACTGTCAAAGTAGGTTTATCAAAACATTAAAAACAATCGCTGCTATATTGTTTGTCCGATGCATCGTGACTACAATAATTATTGACTTCGTTAAATTCTTGATGATAAGATAACTAAATCTGCTAGGACTAATATTTTCACCCATTTATTTTAGTTTAGTCAGTTAGATCCTACAATAAAACTGTTAATTTAAAAGAATGTTAAATAATTTCTCGATCTTAATATCCATTTTATCATAATATCGTGACTTATATAACTGAAATAAGTTCCATTTCATATTTTCATGGAGTTCTATAAAACATTCAACTGAAATGTTTTCATGTTAAAATTGCTGTCTCTTTCAATTAAGATGAATTTTGAAGAATTTTTCCACAGTAGGAGGTTATAAACCTTCATTCGAACTATGGCATCTTTTAATTTCAGGTACGTATTCTGTCTCCATTTCTTTCTATCTATAGCATTATTACTATTATTTTCTAAATATAAATGAGAAAAAATTTACTTTCAAAAATGTATTATCACAAAGTACCTAACAATTGATTGCCTTCAATATTCATTAGTTTTTATTAATTCTTTTAATGGCTACAGAACAATCATCGGAGAAACAAAGTTAACAACTGAAAACACTGAATATTACTTCTGTGAATAGGTAAAATTTAGTTTCTAGATGCATACTCTTGAATAAAAATTTCTTAGGTAAACACAATCATATATTGAACTATAATATGAATTCTCGAATATGAAGGAATCTGTATTATTATTAAGTGAAAGAGTATTTTGGGTTTCCAAATAATCTATTCTAAGATCTTTCGGTACTTCATATACAAAGCAGTCTTGATGAGTTTCATTTCGATACAAGGGCAAAAAATTGACCCTGCGTTATATATTCAATATATAATTCAAGACAAATTGAAAAAAATATTACATATATAATATATATATATATATATATATATATATATATATATATATATATATATATATATATATATATATGTATATATATATATAATAATAATAATAAATAATCTGTATAATCTTTAGTTTCCAACCAAAATAACAGTTTATCAATAATATGAAACAAAAAAAGAAAATAAACTCTATAACAAGGTGAAAATTGAAATACCTACCAATATCCTACCAATAAAAACCATTCACTATCAGATGTACCTACACAGCACTTTTATGAGAGCTGTTCTACATCGGAAAAATTTCAAAATATAATGATTCATTTTGTTCAAAACATTCAAACAGAGTATGCATATTAAATTTCTATTTTACTTTTTTTTCATTACTTTCGTTTTGTTGTATCCATCATACTCAAAACTTTTTCCGTTGGTAATGAATGGTAGACATGTAAGCGATGCTTTCTTGAAAGTTTTCTTACTTTTTGATAAACTAGGTATTTAACCATACAGCCTTTTCCGAATGTATACATATATCCTCTTACCAATTAATTTATTCTTTCTCTCTTTGAGGGAATTTAAGGGTATCTAAAAATATCTACTTTTCTCATAGGTTTTAATGAAAGCTTTTACAATTTCAAATCAAAATATTCTATTATAAGATGAAATTATCATTTTGATATATCCTTCAATAAAAATGAGAAAATCTCTCCTTAATGGAATTATTTATTTTTTTAATTTATTTCAATTTTAATGGAATAAATTATACCACAAGTGATCACCTTATTATAAACATTCCACTGGTTCATCTGGTACTGAGAATATTGACGAATAAACTTATAAAATCAATACATAGCCATTCTATTAGTTAATCCATTAGTTTGTATATATAAGTTAATGACATTATTGCATGTTTATCACTTTTTAAACAATATCTCTTTTCACTATTTTACAATTGAGTTCACAAATGATTAAGAAGAGGGAAACTCGATCAATTTTCTAGAGCTTACCATTTCAAAACTAATAATATATATTAAAACAATGGTTAAAAATAACAATTTACACATTTATTATAAGAAATAACGCATGACGCACGTTTCGGTGGAACTTCACCTTCTTCAGATGCTAATGGCAAACTTAGGTGAAGTTCCACCGAAACGTGCGTCATGCGTTATTTCTTATAATAAATGTGTAAATTGTTATTTTTAACCATTGTTTTAATATGTTTATTAATTTACACCAAGTATCGGCCCAATCAATCCAAAACTAATAATATAGATGAATTTCCAATTATCTGCAAACTATTTCAGCCGTTTACTTAAATTCACAATAGCTCAGTCGATCCATTTTGTCATGAAATGTCAACCTATAATGTTATGATCCATAAACTAATGAAAATTCTATTATCCGAACATAACTTCAATAAGAAATTATTCAAATTATTCAAACATATTAATGACAGTAACATTAAATCTCCATGTTCAGTAAATTTACTAATGAAAAAAGAGAACCAATCTTACGCAACAGAGTAGGAGTATATTCCTATTAAAAAAGTCATACTGTCTAACTTACGTTGATTTCAGCAGTCAAAAATTAGTAACTTCTTTTAACCTTCAATTCAATATTTCATTCAGAACACAAAATAATTCAGGAAAATATATAATGAAAATAATGAAACAATAATAACGACGCAGTCCACATCTGGTGATTTCAATATAAACTCAAATATATAGCTCTTGCGATGAGATATATATATATATATATATATATATATATATATATATATATATATATATAT
This sequence comes from Cynegetis impunctata, assembly GCA_030704885.1. Taxonomy (NCBI): domain Eukaryota; kingdom Metazoa; phylum Arthropoda; class Insecta; order Coleoptera; family Coccinellidae; genus Cynegetis; species Cynegetis impunctata. Next base: position 265,239 of record JARQZK010002263.1, on the reverse strand, counting down.
ATATATATATATATATATATATATATATATATATATATATATATATATATATATATATATATATATATATATATATATATATATATATATATATATATATATATATATATATATATATATATATATTTGCATTATTATGCACATTATATTTCAGTTTAATTCAAACGTATACTGTTCCACCGTCTTTCAACAATGTCCGTTTTATACCTAATTACATGTAATTTTAAAGAAAGTTGCCA
>JARQZK010002263.1:217500-260000 GCA_030704885.1 Cynegetis impunctata | reverse complement strand
TGGCAAAGTTTGACCAAATCTCCCATACCGGAGAGTTCAAACAATAAACCACAATGAGGGTGATTGTCTTCCGTATCAGAGGATTTTGTTTGTTGTACTATTTTCATCTTCAAATTTTCAATCCAATGCTTTGCTACGCCGTTTTGATGAGGACCAAAGAGTCCGAAACACGTGTCAACGGCTGCTTCCATATAAACGTACTATACCGATAATTTTACTCCACATTTTTATGTTTTCCCATGACTCATTTCTTTGTTGTTAGATAAATAATACCCTATTATTTTTATTTTCAAACATTACGTAGGTAAAGGTTTCTTTGGTTTCCCTTACCATCTAATGATAACATTTTTGAATGTTAATATTAGACTGAATAGCATATAATAAATAACTAGCAAGACAAAGCAGCCTTATTTTTTCAATTTTTTTTCAATTTTTTCACATCAATAAATGTCAAAGAAATTTCAATTACGAATATCGAAGTGAAACGTCAAACTCTTTAATAAAATCGAGTTTTTTAAGATTCAACCAGCCCTGTTATTGCTAATAATTACCAAGAGATTAAAAATAGATCACAGGCAACAACAATTCGAATAAATAATTATATATATATATATATATATATATATATATATATATATATATATATATATATATATAGATTATATATATATATATATATATATATATATATATATATATATATATATATATATATATATATATATATATATATATATATATATTTATATATGAGAATAATACGAATCTTGCATTCCGAAGATTATTCGCACATCTTATTCAATCCAGAATTATCGTTGTTAGTTGATCGATCGAAAATTCACCCCTCTTCTATTTACAACAGTACAACATTTGAAACCAAAAAGTTCACTTTTTCTGACCGAAAATAGTTGTTAAAGCTTGAGAAAATTCGAAAATTTTCCGAATTTTTATTTTGTGATTTCTTCGCTAAATATAAATTACTGATTTCGAAACACATATTAGTCAATTATATAATACGTTAATTCCCAACATGAAATGTAATGATCATTATAAAATTATGAAATTATTGAGTATAATCTCAATGCCTGAATATCATATGAGCATTGCCTCATCTTATCGCCGTTAAGAATTATTTTCATCTTGAATGTATGCCGAAACCAATGTTGTTTCAAAATAATTCCAAATATCGGTGTAATATAAACACTCGGAATACTGATAGATGAGAAAGAAGCATCAAGCGCAATTGTTTCCTTAATGAGCTCCAACCGGAATTTCCACATTATTCAACCATGAGATAGGTTGATTATGAGCTATGAAGGCAGTCTCTTATATTGTTACCAGAAATCCGCAATATACGTTTGTGCTCGCATATATACAAAATCCCGTTATGTTTTTTCGGCTACAGTTGGCTGCATTTCTACTATTCATAATATTTGTTCAAGTGAGATCTGATAAAGATATATGTGAAGATATTTATTTTATCAACCGTAATGTCTCCATGACTTGCTGCTATAACAATAAATATAAACGACAGGAACCACAACAGTTAAAGGAATATTACGGAAAGTTTTCACTAAATATAAATGGTTCTGTTTATTTGTGCGGGAATATCAGTGATTCTAATCGATTTATAGAATATAATTCAACAAGTGTGCAGGAAGAGAAACCAGTGCCCCCTGTGAAATCTAGAGCTAATGATATCAGTAATAGTTCTGTGCCATTTTTAGATACAAGGCAGTTCATTGATGTCCCTGATCGTTGTCCTAAAGGAACTATTTTGGATGTAGAAGGAGAATGTGTAGAAGTATGGGAATAAATATGATTTCCTAAGTTGTATGCAAATTATTGACAATCTGAAATTAAATGAGGTTATTTATCCGAATAAAATTAGGTTTTTAAAATCCACAATACTATTATTTGAAAGTTTGACTCAATAGCTTTATTTGAATTAACAACCGCGTGAAAAAAAATTCCATTCAAAATCAAGATGTAGTTCCTAGAGATATTTTGGCCTTGAATTATTTTATCAATTTATTCATGAAATATACTTATTTTTCTTTTGATATTCGGAAAAAACCGTTAATTTGATAAGTCAATACACAAGACTACATATCAGATGATTACCAACTAATAATTAAGAAGTAAATAAAAAAAATTGTTTTATTATGGCACTAAATATAGGAATACCCATTTTTGTGATACTGTATTATCGATTACATAGAAGGTGCAATAAATATTTAGTAAATGGCAATATTTAGGAAATTCTTTGAAAAACCTTTGTATTTTTAAATTCGAAATTTTATTCAGAACTTTGCTCCAAGGTCTATAAAAACTATAATCGTTGAGAATTATAATTCGATTGTTTGGTTTTAGCACTTAATATGGAAATAACCATTCTAATGATACTGTATATATGGCAGGTAAAATAAATGTTAAGTGAATATCAATTTTCTTCATTTTACTGTTCATTTTCCTCAACTCAATAGGAATGGACTGTGAAGTTCGAATAAGTTTCAATATATAGGACGGTGAATAAGTTTTATTTGTAATACCAAAAGAAAGTTTAATTTCATTCAATATTTATTCAACCTTCCGGTGAAAACGAGTGAATAGGATGCTTACTGTACTCCTGAATTGTCAAATGACTTCAGTTACTAGACTTGTGGAAAAGGAATAAAACTATTAAGTATATTAAGTGAGTAAGTAATGATAAAATGTTGGAAAAGCCAAGGGATAAAGTCAACTAAAATGAATATCAGTGTTAGTGCAAAACACTCAGTATATTTTCTCTTCACAGTTTTGAATAGAAGAATCACCGTACTCAATTTATTTCTTCAAATATTGAAATGATTCAACTTCAACAAGTCTGTTTCTACTATTCAGAGCGAAAGTAAAGTAAAAACGATGTACAAATGTATGTAATTTTTCACTATGGTAATGATATTGTTGTAATTGGAAATAAAAATAATTTAACTATTATTGGTGATGTAATATCTGGAGATATTCCTCTGAATATACAAATACCTATATATATATATATATATATATATATATATATATATATATATATATATATATATATATATATAATATATATACATATACATATCTACATATACATTATATATATATATATATATATATATATATATATATATATATATATATATATATATATATAGGAAGATTTGAAAAAATCAATCAGGAATGTAGGCGATTATGAGACCACGTGTGTGCTTCCAAATTTCAGAATAGATACTCTTATCGATTCCTTAAATTGTCGTGGCGTTGAACCCGTTGAAAAACATAGCTCTAAAATGTAAGCAAGTGGTTCCAAATGAGGATATTAATAGTCGTGCACGTATCCTATCAGAACCATTAGTAGATTCTAAGTTATTAATAAATATTATAGGATCACCTGCTGACGCAAAACGTGTCAAGGCTAATATTTATTGATGTTCATTTTAAAACATAAATATACTCATATGTATATGTATATATATATATATATAGATATATATATATATATATATATATATATATATATATATATATATATATATATATATTTATATATGTATATATATATATATATATATATATATATTTTTTTATATATATATTTATATATATATAATATATATATATATATATATATAATATATATATATATATATATATATATATGTAGATATATATATATATATGTAATTTAGATATATATATATATATATATATATATATAATATATATATATATATATATATATATATATATATATTATATATATATATATAATATATATATATATATATATATACCTATATATATATATATATATATATATATATATATATATATATCTATATATATATATGTATATATATATATATATATATATATATATTTTTATATATATATAAAAAATATATATATATATATATATATATATATATATTATATATATATATATATATATATATATATATATATATATATATATATATATATATATATATATGTATATATATATATATATATATATATATATATATATGTAAATTTAGATATATATATATATTCATATATATTGTTGTTTTATCATATGTGAAATTCGTTAAACTCAGAGTTTGAAATATATATATATATATATATATATATATATATATATATATATTTGTATCTATGAGGCCTTTACTCGATGAAAATCAATTATTAAGATGTGCGAGAAATGAAACTCTGAGTTTAACAAATTTCACATATGATAAAACAACAACAGTTGCACAATGCATGACGCTGATACTACAGCTTCTTCAGTTTGAAATTCGCACCTGAATAAGCTGTAGTGTCAGCGAAACGCGTTGTGCAACTGTTGTTGTTTTATTATATGTGAAAATCGTTGAACTCAGAGTTTCAATATATATATATATATATATATATATATATATATATATATATATATATATATATATATATATATATATATATATATATATATATATATATATATTTATATATAAAGATCTTGTATAATACAGCATCCATTGACGACATAAACTGTCATAACAATAACATGAAGAATTCACTTTCATTATCTCCAGTCAATTCGTAGGTTACAGGGGTCACTCGAACATGTTCAATTTATGCCTCTTCGCCGTTTATTAAAGTATAAGTCACCCCAGGACTATCCAGAATATTCAAATCCTTTTCAGAAAATATGAAAATAGCGAACAAAAATGTGTTACCTCTCAATAGAATCTTTTCCAAGTTGAAAGACAAGACTCGGTGCATAAACTGTTCGGATGTAGTGTACTGTATACCTTGTCAAAATTGTGAAAAACAATATTTAGAACGAACGTACAGACCGTATTGCCTCACACAAAAGCGACAGTAGACTTCAACCGGAGAGATTTGCTCTGAGCGAACATGTCTATAGGGAGGGTCATTGTATGGATTGTGACTGTATGAAAAAAAATTATCTACTGAAACAAACATGGCCAGGAGACTCTTTTTAGAAATGGTACACATTTCACAATCTGATAATGCTCTTAATAAGAAAACAGATGTAAATGACTTGAGTGAGATTTACTCTCACTTAGTTTTTGTAGACGAACCAAATGTGAGATATAATCGGCAGATTACCTCCATGAACGCTTACTTCACCGATTGACTTTCAATAATAGTAGGCGCATGATCAGTTCCATTTTTCATGGACTTACTATTCCTGTATCATTGTTGTATCATTGTGACTGGTGTTCTTGGCATCATGATTGATTCCTCATTGATTCATAGCATCTGTCATCGGCACCATTTGTCTTCCATAGTATGAGCAATCCTGTTAAAATATATTTAAAGATTTTTATAAAATTAATGGTCCATGTTTCCATTCATAGAACTGTCCCTTTGGAGTGTTTTGTAATCTGTCACTCTCTTTTAGAAAATATAACCCCCACTCCACGTGGCAACAGGGCTTGATTTCATGTGATTCTTGTCATGTGTCATCTGTCGTGTCATTTTATTTGAATTGCTTTTATTTGTCGGCAAGAGAGAATCCATTGTAATATGTATCATATATAATGTGTATGTATTTGCGTTGACTTCTTGTGTTATGATTGAAGTTTCATTCCCATTTTTGCCCATATATCATGATTATTTTTAATATATACGCCATATAACCTCACACACAATGTAAGTTTATTCCGCACTTGTCTTTGTAAATATTTCATAACAGTCTTTACACATTGTAGCTTCCCTGAAGATGATAATAAAAAGTTACTGAAAGCTTGGAATCTGTGTGCAGAGTACTCTTAGGGTACGAACAGAACGAGTAAGTCGAGGTGGAGGTGTAGCTCGCGGTCGATGTCGATATCTATGTAAAACAAACACATTGAGTTAAATGGGAGCGAACATAACGAGTAAGTCGCGGTGGAGGTTTAGCGCAATGCCATTAAAGAGGTTTACAGCGATGCTTTTGAAAATCAAATCAGTTTGTTTTACATGGATGCTTACCGCGCGGTCTACAAGGAGGCTCCGCTGTGATTGGTGCGTTCACGGCAGTGTTGTCATCACCCTCAGCAGCTTGCATAGAAGACGTGTGGCGTCTGACATTTCGTGCGCTACGGTACTCCAGTTGCCAGCTTTTTTCTCCTTCGGGTATCAAGTTTATTTCTTGATAATTTGTGCTAAATATGAAGGAAGATCTCATAGCACTTGTGCAGATCACTCATTTCGTAATTATATTCGTAATTATAGGAGCTTTCATTGGTTCTTCTTAAAAAGTATTTTATCATTAAAATAGAGTTTGATGACTTCAGACTCATTCTATTTCGAACCTTCGTTATGTTCATGGCACTAAATATTCTTCCAACTTCAGCATTCTATTTCATTCGAAGGCTACAAGTGGGAAAAAGACAGTCAACAAATGCGTTGTTAATAAGATTATAAAAAAAATATGATTATTTAATTTCTTTTATTTTGAAACTACGTAAATTATCAATAAGAAACTTGAGAATGAAATTTTTTGAATTCTTTCAACGAGAATCTATTCTGAAACCTTTCAAAACTAGCTTCAAGAAAGAAAAAAAGTTTCAAAAATTTCTATAGTTTAACAGTTACCACACTTGCAATGTCCATGTTCAAGCAGCAAAAAATTATGAATTAACTATTGCATAACTAAATGAAAAATCGCTATAAAATTTTTTTGCCACTGAATTATTATTCATGAACTATCCAGTAAGTGCCTGAATTTTTTCATTCTTCAACTTTCCTATTTAATATGGTAAAATAATGTTTGTTGTTAAAGTGTTCAAAATGTTTTTGGCCTTATGTTGAGACTTTACTATAGGCAATTTCCTCCTCTTTTCGAATCTTTTTCGAGACATAAAAATCTCAATTATTTGCAGAAAACAAAACCCTTTTATTGATCTTTCAGTGAATTGTTAATAACTTTTACAAATTTCGCGAGCGAAACTGTGTTTTTTTCAAAAAACATCCACATTCTATTCCGAATCGAATGACATATCGTTAATGTTTTTCCGAGACTGTTGAAAAAAGTTGAACAAAAAAGCACTTCTTGACTAGACTACAGAATGATATCCGATTTCGGAACGCAGTTCCGAATATAAAGATAGATTCGATTATATATTTTGTGAAGATAGTTATAAAATACTTATTTATTTTTTTATTTAAACTGTAGAAGTCGTTAGAATAGTCGCTAGATTTTTTACACATAAGCAGCTACAGCTAAGCCGCTGTAGCAAACAAAATGTCACTAGATCTAGCGACAAAGTCGCTTAATAGGCAACACTGGCTCGACTAAGCATCGCTGGTAACCTCTTCGTTATGTGCGGTCGACATCGACCGATCGACCGAGACTTAACTATTGGCATCCACCGCGAGCTACACGTCCACCTCGACTTACTCGTTCTGTTCGTACCCTTATTGGCCTGCTGCATATATATATATATACAGTGCTTTCATGATGAAAGGAACAAATTCATTAAAAAATTAGGTTTCTATTTCATGTTAAAATCCTCGGACAGGTCGATTAGTATTTTTATTTGGGCAATTTTCGCAATAAAAATTTTGTATACAGGGTGTCTCATTCAAGAGCTATGGCTTTGTCATTAGTTTTTTTAAAGGTAATACCCTGTATATTATTTCACTTTACAATTCTACGATAAATTCTTATCACTTTTTGTGAACATACCATATACCTCAACTTGATGGATTCCCAGATTATAACGGAGATAGTGGAGCACCTGGAGATTCAAAATGTGGATTAAAAGTACAAAAAAAAATTTAGGTAAACATTGTCATTAAATCTGAAGAATGAAATTTCACATGTACCATCTGAATTCATTCACTGGTGCTGTATAGTCCGCAGTTTTCACGTTTTTAACGCTCCAGGTACTACACTACTTCATTGTTTAAGAAAATGCAATTACTTGAGAGAGAACGTATTGAAGTACTTATGATGATTGGTTTTGGAGATAGGGTGCGTTCACAAGAAGAAGTCTGCAATCTATTCAATGAAAATCATCCTGATCGTCCGCCAATTACTAGATCGACAGTCAGCAAAATTGAATCAAAATTCAGGAGATACGGCCACGTTAGAGATTTACCTAAAGGAAGACCACCGAGAGTATCTGAAGAAACAGTGCTGAACGTTCTACTAGAAACCCAAGATAACCCTCATACATCCATTACTACAATTTCCAATAATTTCAATTTATCAGTAGGGTCCGTGCATAAAATACTTAAGGTAAATAAGTATCATCCCTATAAAATTAAGCTGGTACATGAATTATTAGAAGACGATTTTGACCGCAGAGTACAGTTTTGTGAGCAGATTCTTGAAATTCATAATCAACATCTAAATTTCATTACAAACATAATTTTTTCTGATGAAGCCACCTTTACTTCAAATGGCCACGTCAACAGACAAAACTGTAGGTATTGGGCGACCGAGAATCCTCATTGGATGCAAGAATGCCACACACAGCGGCCTCAAAAAATTAATACATGGGCAGCGATTGTTCGAAGTCGTATAGTTGGTCCCTATTTTTTTGAAGGAACACTAAACGGAGAGGACTACTTGAACTTTCTCCAGTTCGAACTCATTCCGGCTTTAGCTGTTTTGTTTCCTAACCCACAAGATCCTGACATACCTAATAACGAGATATGGTTTCAACAAGATGGGGCACCTCCTCACTATTCAATCGCTGTTCGACAATTTCTTGATGCAACTTTTCCCAACAGATGGATAGGACGGAGAGGTCCGATTGAGTGGCCGCCAAGATCACCGGACATAACCCCATTGGATTTTTTCTTATGGGGTTATTTGAAGTCTAAAGTTTATTTGAATAGACCAAATAATATTGATGATCTAAAAGAGAGAATCAGGCAGGAAATAAGACTTATCAGTCCAGAAGTAATTGAAAATGTGCAACGGGAAACATTGAATCGACTTCAAAAATGTCTCGAAGTGAACGGACAACAGATTGAACATATGTAAAAATTAAATTAGTAATTACATTTGTGTGTTTTCATATCGTACCTCTCATTACCCACTATCTCCGTTTCTGGCAATCCATCGAGTTGAGGCATATGGTATGTTCACAAAAAGTGATAAGAATTTATCGTAGAATTGTAAAGTGAAATAATATACAGGGTGTTGCCTTTAAAAAAACTAATGACAAAGCCATAGCTCTTGAATGAGACACCCTGTATACAAAATTTTTATTGCGAAAAATGCCCAAATAAAAATACTAATCGACCTGTCCGAGGATTTTAACATGAAATAGAAACCTAATTTTTTAATGAATTTGTTCCTTTCATCATGAAAGCACTGTATATATATATATATATATATATATATATATATATATATATATATATATATATATATATATATATATAAGAGGAGGGTAGTCGCTGACTAGTTTAGAGGAAAACTATTTGTAGGGACTGCAGCAATGTAAAAGGAAACTCTTTGAAGTTTTTCCAAGCTTTCGGAATTGTTTATTCCATCATCAGGGAGAATCTATCGTGAGGATTATTACATATATGTTGATAATACGATATAAGAAACATTGAAAATGATGCTATTTGTTAAATAATCAGACAAGTTGATACATTTTTGAAGTTATAATTAAATTTCTGAACTACCTTTCAACAACTGCTCTTGCAAGAGAATCACATCTTTCAAAAAGATCTTTCTTAGAAATGGCCTTTATTTATCAAGACAATAACTCCATCAATAAAAAAACAGATACAAGCCATTTGAGTGAAATTTATTCTTTTTTACTTTTACTTGATATAAAATAACACTAAATCAAATTAATTTGACGTAACGAAATAATGTCAAATTTCAATTTGAAAATAAAAAAATAAAAAAATTAGTGACACCGATTTGTCATTTCGTTAAGAAATTGAATTATAACTTCAAAAATGTATCAACTTGTATGATTATTCAACAAATAGCATAATTTTCAATGTTTCTTATATCGTATTATCAACATATATGTAATCATCCTCACGATAGATTCTCCCTGATGATGGAATAAACAATTCCGAAAGCTTGAAAAAACTTCAAAGAGTTTCCTTTCACATTGCTGCAGTCCCTACAAATAGTTAGTTTTCCCCTATATATATATATATATATATATATATATATATATATATATATATATATATATATATATATATATATATATATATACATATACATAAAAATCCTAAATGAGTGACATTGTATACTTCCAACATCATAGATTCACATTCGAAACAAAGAATAACATTTCTTCTTTACATATTTTAGGTAAAATAGTGAAAGAATTGCAAATTTCCTCTTAAAACCCACATACCTATCAACATCAAAATAAAACTTCGCAATTAAATTTTCTCTGTCTATTTAAGCACGCTGGATGATACGAGAAATGTCAGGGAGTTTGCAGGTTGAGATACCTGTGTGCGGCGGAGTGTATTAAGTCAACCTTTCAAAATGCCATGTTATTCTTATGACAAGAATTAATACGATTTTAGCCTCGGAATTTATTGAATTGAAGTTATCGTATTCCATAAATACAACTTGAATACATATATATATATATATATATATATATATATATATATATATATATATATATATATATATATATATATATATATATATATATATATATATATATATCAGGGGCGGCTAGTCAAAGGAGGCTAAGGAGGCTAAGCCTCCCCAAAAATATTCCGTGTATCACTAATATATATATTATATTGAATAGTCAGCATTCAGCATATTCATATTAATCAAAATCATATTATTTTATGCACCTACCTTCCTTTCAACCTACATTATATAATATAATTTATTAATTAAGATAGAAGGTATTTACATTTACTGCATTTCATTCATTTCAAGATTTGTGGCAACGCTGCGGAATGCTTAGAAAGGTATATTCTCAACGTTTATTATGCCTGCCACATAAAAGCAAACTCACACCACTCAAAAACAGAATACGTTATTGCAATAATAAACCAAAACACATGTAAATGGCAACACGGAAGGAACCCAGATTCATACAATATCGACCAATCACACTATAGAATTTCGCATGACGTCGAGTCAATTTCGTTGGAAATCGTAATGTGTCGTAATTCGCGCTAATGGCCGCCATCCCGCCAGCCCGCCAGAAAGAGTTCGCGTATTGTGTAAAAATGAGTTTCTTTACTGAAATTAATTTCAAAAATTTCAATGGTGAATTAGTGGAATATTTGTTATCCCATAACTTTAGTGCTCTAAGTTATGAGGATAAAGTTTTGATAAAATCAGTGAGACCTACCCCTGAATAAAAGAATTTGGTGCAACGTAACAGTAAACAAAACCGCGGTTTCAATACAAAGAATTACGAGAGGAATCTCTGCCTAACCGGATCACAGGTAAAAAATAAATTATTTTGTTGGCAGTGTTTACTTTTTACTAGTGAAAATGTCTCTGTTTGGGGCCGCTTAGGATTTGAGGATTTAATTCTATACCTAGTTGAAAGTGAGGAATTTTTCACCGATAATGTAACTTTAAATACAGCACGCGGATTAATATCTTACTTACAAGATAAGGAATTTATATATTTTTTAAACATCTTTAAATTAATTTTTGAACAAACAGAAATAGTTTTTCAAATCTTACAGCACAACTTTTCAGATGTAATTTACTCACGAAATCGGCTCAAGTTTCTTTTGGAAAAAATTTCAAAATTTCGTGCAGAAGTTTATTTAAAAAAACTATTTTCTGTATTTCAAACTACTGATGATACGACTCAATTTAGCCCAAAACGAAAGAAATTCAGTTACGCAGATATGGAGCTTCACTATAAGCAAATATTTTATGAAATTTTGGATACTATTAGGGGTCAAATAGAAATAAGTTTCTCTGATTTGAAAGAACTGCATTTCTTCGACTTACTCAATAAAAATTTGTTCACCGGATTTTCGGCTAATTTTCCAGATAACCTTTTGGAAAATTTATGTCAAAAATACACTTTTTTTGATAAGGTGGCCATAAAAAGTGAACTGTGTGTTGTTTATAATGACAATGAAATTTTGGGGCAAAATGAAAATCATGTGAGGACTATTAAATATCGTTTTGATAATGATTTGAATCAAGAATTACCCCAAGTTTATAAACTCTTATGTCTAATTGTTTCTATCCCGGTGACATCGGCTTCCGTAGAGCGCTCGTTTTCCACTCTTAAGAGAATTAAAACTTATTTACGAAATTCAATGAGCCAGGATCGTTTGAAAAATATTAGTTTGTTGTCTATTGAAAAGGAATTGGTAAAACTTTTGGCGAAAGACAAAAAATTTTATGAGGATATTATAGATCATTTTGCTAACGTTAAAGATCGCAGAATCCCGCTAATCTTCAAAAATATATATAATAACTTTTTATTTGCTCTCACCAGCTGTTAAAAAATTCGTTAAGTAGGTAGGTAGGTACCTATTATGTGAAAGAAAAAAATTGATGAATAGATGAATTGATTAATTGGCTGAGAAGAATTTTTGTGAATATTGTAAATAGGAGTTGTAGGTCTCAAGGTAGACACTCGAAAGTGAAAACAAATTAATAGCTTAGGGTGCTTGTTTTACTTTGATTTTCTTTAAATTATATTGACCTTGAAATCCTAAAAATTTTCGCCTATGGTGTATTTTTAACACCTCTTGTAGCCTCCTCAAACCAAAACCTCACGAGCCGCCACTGATATATATATATATATATATATATATATATATATATATATATATATATATATATATATATATATATACAGGGTTGCGATAAAGTATGGAACCAAGTAAATATCTTTCGAACGGAAAGGAGAATATTTATGAAATTTTGCAGGTAAGTCCAATGGCGCAAAATGCATCTGATGTATGATTTTTTATTGATAATATACTTCCGGTTGTACCGGAAATAGACCCTAAGTCGCTTATTTTAAATGGGATACCCTATATATTATTACATTTTTGGATTCTACTTAACATTCTAGGCAGATTCTATGCATCATGTCCTATACCTAAGTCTAAGCGTTTTTGACATATTTAGGTTTTTATGTCAAAAACGACGATTGCAAGCCCTAATATAATTATCAATTGTTCCTATAAGCAAGCCTTTTTTACTTACTTTGGGTTAGATTCCTTGTTGAGTAGGACCTACTTTAATACATTTTGTATAATATTTGGATAACTAATCATACAGAGTGTTCAAAAAATAAGATCTAAAATGAGATTGAGAAAACTGACAAAAATCAATTTTTTCAAATGGAAACCCCCCATTTTTCTTATTTTGTAGTATTAAGCATTCAAAAAGAAGAAAAAGAAGGTAACTTTGTATGAGGTTATCTATAACTAAAATTTGAAGTTTTCGAAATTTTGCCAATTTAATATTTTTATATAGCGATTTTGCATTTAATCGTTAAACAATTAGATCCAGGATAACCACGATCGTATTTGACATTTCAAATCATCGTAATGGCACCCCGGTTAAATTATACAAACGAAGATTATTTAAACGTCTAAAAATTCATTATTTATAGACGATGTGATAAAGTTATTTCAAGAACATGTGATACATTTGCGACCCGATATCCTCATAAACAAAAACCATCACCAAATACTATTGAACGAATTATAAAAAACTTCTTTTTAAATGCTTAATACTACAAAATAAGAAAAATGGGGGTTCCCATTTGAAAAATTTGATTTTTGTCAGATTTCTCAATCTCATTTTAGATCTTATTTTTTGAACACTCTGTATGATTAGCTATCCAAATATTATACGAAATGTATTAAAGTAGGTCCTATTCAACAAGGAATCTAACCCAAAGTAAGTAAAAAAAGCTTGCTCATAGGAACAATTGATAATTATATTAGGGCTTGCAATCGTCGTTTTTGACATAAAAACCTAAATATGTCAAAAACGCTTAGACTTAGGTATAGGACATGATGCATAGAATCTGCCTAGAATCTTAAGTAGAATCCAAAAATGTAATAATATATAGGGTGTCCCATTTAAAATAAGCGACTTAGGGTCTATTTCCGGTACAACCGGAAGTATATTATCAACAAAAATTTATACATCAGATGCATTTTGCGCCATTGGACTTACCTGCAAAATTTCATGAATATTCTCCTTTTCGTTCGAAAGATATTTACTTGTTTCCATACTTTATCGCAACCCTATATATATATATATATATATATATATATATATATATATATATATATATATATATATATATATATATATATATATATATATATATATATATATATATATATATATATATATATATACACTATTGGACAAAAGTAGAGCAACAAAGTGCTTTTATGTCTTTGAATTGAAAAATTTATCTATCATTATTGTAATCCTGGACATATTTTTATGAAATATTATCCTCATAATATAAGTAACATACCACAATATTTTTGGACAAATTCAAACAAAATGGAGGGAGAGAAATATTTATAATTATATAAATCGATGAATTGAATATATATATATATATATATATATATATATATATGTATATATATATATATATATATATATATATATATATATATATATATATATGTATATATATATATGTATATATATATATATATATATATATATATATATTTATATATATCGTTCAGTGAACGCGTAACTTCCAAAATTGGTGTGTGTTATTTAAAGAAGTCGAAAACTCAAAGTTGCCTTAGACATATCGGTAGTAATATGTGATCTTCCTCCTCCTCTTTACTTATCGTCCAAAGCAGTGGTTCTCAACCGGTGGTCCCTGAAAGCACCCGAGGTGGTCCGTGAAGCCATTCTAAAAATGTTGAATAACTCATATAACTGAATAAGTCGCGTTTGGTCATTTCGGCCCCTTTACTTTACTTATCTTTTCAATATATGCAGTCCTTGTTTTGCAAGGCAATGTGATTAATCTGACGACGTTTTCACAATGCTGTCTATTACTTGTATCCGCTCGATTTCTGCATGACAATAAAGCATTAAAGGAAGAGTAACTGTTTTCCAAATGACTGGAAACGACGCAAGGTGTTGATGTTATGGATGAAATAAGTCTATATTTCGAGGAATGTCGTCTTCAGTGGCAAAAACTTGCGGGTATTTGTACGGATGATGCTTCAATTATGCTTGGTTCCCACTCTGGTCTTGCTCCATTGATAAAAATGAAAAATCATCTGCAAAATCAACACATTGCGTTATACGTCGCCAAGCATTGTCAGCCAAAACCCTACCAGAACGCTTGGCTATTGAGTTGAAAACAGCTATAAAAGTTGTGAACTTCATCAAAAGCACTGCTCTGAATACTCATCAACAATTATGCTCTGATGATTTGAACTCTGAACACTAAAGTCTTCTTTTCCACACAGGGGTGCATTGGTTTTCTAAAGGAAATATGAATTCAAGACTGTATGAACTGAGGGAAGTGAAAATATTTTCATCTCTTAAAAATTGGCAATATATTGGCATATGAATGTGAAATCAATGCGTTTATCGCTAAAATCGAGTTATGGATCAATAAGATCAAAAGTGACAATTTTTGTACGTTTGATAATTAGTATCAAATAATTGGGGATCACAATGCCAAAGAAAAAGATGACATGATACACCATCTTAGAAATTGGAAAAGTGAATTCAGTCGTTATTTTCCAAACTGCGAGGATAACAGGTATTCAGAAACTGGTTTGCAATACTTTCATTCTCGGAGTTTTTGAGGTTCTTGATGAAATTGAAGAAAAATTAATGATAATGCAACACGATAATCAAATTGAAATATATATTCGAAGCAAAAACAAATCTGGAGGTTTCTCTCCCAAATATTCAAGATATACGTTATTTGACTTTATTTTCATCCACATATTTATGTGAGCAGGGGTTCTCGACGCTTTTGATAATGAAAAATAACCACCGAAATCTTGCCGACATGTGTTTGGCTTTCAGTAGCACTGAACCAAAGATTCAAATGTTAATTAAGACTATCCAGTCATAAATATCTCATTTAAATAATACATTCACATCTCTAACATAAAATGTACTTTGAAAAAATTGAAATAAAACATAATCAGTGTTTCATTTATCAATAGAAGGAACAACCGTTTATTACCCCGAGGCGAAGCTAAAGGGGTTATAGTCTCACGACAAAAAGTAGGTAACTGGCCCGATTTTAAAAATTCCAACGGATATCGATGAAACACATATGATTTCATTAGGGAATTCAAATTACCACTTTTTCCCAACGAATAATAAAAAAATATAGCGTTTTTACACCGAGGTGAAGCTAAATTCTCACTACAAAAAGTTGGGATCTGGTCCGATTTTAAAAATTCCAACGGATATCGATAAAATACATATGATTTCATCAGAGAAGTTTTGTTCCCAATTTTTTCTCAACGAAGAATAAAAAATTATAGCGTTTTTTAGATAGGCATTACGACATGCGCATGCGCCAAGGTCGATATGTACGAAGTCCTACAAAACATGCGTGAAGGGCTCTGTGTACCACGGTAACCAAGCGACGTTGATAGCTTAAGCTTTATTCTGCGTCTGTGTCTGCTTCCCATCCATAGAGATATCTTATCAATTTGATTCATAATTTGCAGCAAAATGAGCCGGGATAGGATATTCAAATTCGACAGTCAAACAATGAATTTTTTTGCTAAATTTTCACGGATTTTATTCGTAATATCGACTTATTAATACATTCGTTGCAATTTTCCTTCATTTCATTCGTAAAATCGACTTTCATTGTTATTTAATTTATATAATAGGTACATTCAAAAGATATTGACGACATGTACATGCGCCGAGGGGTTTTATCATTCCTAGTGCTACGCAGTAGGCTGTCCTTCATTTTGTTTTTCAATTTTCTGGGGTAATATTTCTTTCAAAAAGTTTGTGGTCCCTGACGAAGACAAATTTTGTTAAGTGGTCCCTCATTATGAAAAGGTTAAGAACCACTGGTCCAAAGGATGTAGTGACACCATTTATTTTTGATTCAGGAGTTGATTTCATGCTCGCCTATCCTGTTTAATCCTTTCGGCATTATGCAGTCTCATATTTATTGAGGGTTTTGTTTGGTCTACCCATCTAGTCAGAGATCAGGCCTTATTATGTGATAGCTAAGAGCAAACAGTCAGTCTCAAATTGTTCTGGAAGTCCACAACATGAATAAAGTTCTTCGTGATAACTGTACCGGGTGTCTGATTAAGAGAGGCACTCGGCTGTATCTCACAAACTATTCGTCGTAGACACTTACGGTAAAAAATTTTATGTCCAAAGTGGCCAACAGAAAATCCTGAAAATTATTTTCAGGTTTCTAAGATGGCCACCAGGTGGCGTAACCGCCATCTGAAACTTTTAGAGTGATTTCTTTCTGAAATTCATCTAGTAAATATACCAAAAAAATATTTTTTGTTTAAAGCTGATATTTATTCGAGTCATTTTCATTCGACACTTTTTGACGTATCTATTGAAATGAAGTGGTGGGGTTTCTGTAAAAAATTAAATGCAATAATAAACTTTTTTTCCATAAAAATTTATTGTGATGATGCCAAAATGGGCTAGTGAAAACCGTATCTCGATATCTTATTCCTAACCTAAAATATTGAAGAAAAAAAATTTAGTTATCATATGAATCAAAGAGACGCTATCTCACCGGTATTTATTTTCATTTATCTGCATTTTTCCAAGAATCAATAATGAAATTTGATTATTTTATGATTTTCAAAAAATAGCATTCTTATTTCAAAAAATTCAAAAAGAAATCGAGTGGGTGCTTAATAACCAATGTAATAATATGCATTGTAGTCAGAATATGAAGAGCAGGCCATGAAGGAAAATCATATGCATCAAATCAACTTGTCAACAAATGCTAAAATTATAAATATAGTGGCAGTTTAATAAGTTTTTGTGGTACACAGAAGTAAGGATTGAAAAAGAATGAAATGTCTTACATGTCTTACAAACAATGAAGCTGTTGATATCACTGCGGTATATTTTGAATTTCTTCAAAATGTGGCATTGGCACAGAGAATATACAGAGCTCTATATTCGGCGTTTTTACCATGCAAGAATTTTTCCGCGTTCAGCCCGAAATTTGCGTAATACTGGCAGCTTCGACCCTATAAATTTCAGATGAAAATTCTCTATTTTCTTCAAATATGCCCAACAAATTCTCGCATAGCGGAAACGCCAATTTGATAATCGAGTTCTATATAATCTTTGTGCTATTGCCGCATTTTGAAGACATTCAAAATATACCGCAAACATATCAACATCTTCATTGTTTGTAAATACATTTCAAAAGTTTTCAGTCCTTACTTGTGTGTGCCACAAGAACTCATTACACTGCCATTATATTTAATATTTGTTGACAAGTTGTTTTTATGCATTTATTTTTCCTTCATGGCCTGCTCTTCATATTCTGACTACCTTCTTGCACTTTCATAAAATACAAATAAATCAAAATAAATACCATTTTGATGGCGTTTTTTTGAATCATATGATAACCAAATTTTCTCTCTTCGATATTTCAGGCTAGGAATAAGACATCGAGATACAGTTTTCACTAGCCTATTTTGGCATCATCGTTATATTTTTTATGGAAAAAAAGTTATGTTATTGCATTTAATTTTTTAGAGAAATTTTCCTTTATTATATCAAAAAACGCTCTCTACCGGCATAACTGAAAATTTGACAAACAACAGACAAAATGATTTCGATGAAGCAATAAATGCTTTTCCCAACGAGATCAACTTTGTTGAAATCCCTTCAGTCGTTCAGGAGTTACAGCTGTTTATTCAAAAAAAAATTGATTCAACCCCCACCACTTCATTTCAATAGATACGTCGAAAAGTGTCAAATAAAAATGACTCTAATAAAGCTCAGCTTTACACAGAAAATATTTTTTTGTAACTTTATAAAGAAATAAAAAACTAACTTTTCACAGGTTGAAATAAAAATCTATTGAGTTTCGTCATAACATTGACTTCATCTCGTACTAAACTATGGTATTACAAAACAATCTATTTATACGAAAATTGAATATAACAGAGGGGTTCTTAGAGAAATTGAATATCAATAAGCAATTCATTCTGAGCTATTAGTAGGTACCTACATTGAACAGATTGAGGAGAGGAGAAGAATTTTTATATTTATTTATGTATAGGGATTCCCAACAGTTGGTTTTATGGAGACTATTTTCAAATTTTAATATATTATAATTGTGATTGAAGGTATGGTTTTCTTGAATAAGATGACACGCATAATTAGAATCAGTTTTCTGCTTAATATAGCAACGTTGGTGTTCGTGTATTCGAGTTTTGAAATTTCTAATTGTACGTCCTATATAGAATTTTTCACAATCGTTTCAGTCGAGTTTATAAACACCAGTACGTTCATCTCTATGAATTTTTGATTTGTTGTTTTTAATCAATTTTCCAATGCTATTATTGGTTTTATATGAAATTTTGTTTTTGAAAAAACAATTTTAGGTTTTCGGAAGTTTTGCCCAAGTATGTTAAACTGCTAAATACTCTACTTTTTTCGGATATAAGTGGGCAAATTTCCGAAAACCTGAAATTGTTTTTTCAAAAACAAAATTTCATATAAAACCAATAATAGCATTGGAAAATTGATTAAAAACAACAAATCAAAAATTCATAGAGATGAACGTACTGGTGTTTATAAACTCGACTGTAACGATTGTGAAAAATTCTATATATGACGTACAATTAGAAATTTCAAAACTCGAATACACGAACACCAACGTAGCTATATTAAGCAGAAAACTGATTCTAATGACGCGTGTCAGTGGCGTAGATAGGGGGGGATCAAGGGAAGCAATCCCCACCCATAGCCTAAGATAATTATAATAGAACTGGATAAAAGTCTTCGTATCTATGTACGTATCTAAGTACCTTTGCATGAAATTTACTAAGCAATAGCACCTCTTCTGCTATTATATTGTGCAATTAAAAAAAATCACCTAGATATGTTTTTGTGACGCCTGTGCAATTGAGAATTGTATATTTTCCGCGCTTCGAACAGGTCGACCAATCAGCAATGGACATAATTTTAACATTATAAAGTAACTAGTATCGCACTTCTCTTTCTAAATCGAATACTATACTTACTATCAAACAAAAGTGCTCGAGCTTTAGTTTAATGATGTAGTATTATATCTAAAGCAGTTTTGTTCAATAGAATAGGTAGTATAAAATTTAGAAAGAGAAGAGGTGCGATGAGGTTTTGGTTGATTTCTTCCTTCGTACATGAAATTTTCCACTTCAGCCATTTAAGCTCTTTCAAACACGTTTTTTGATCCTAGGACCGATTAAATTCTTGTTTACATTCGAGGAGCGTGACTTCTACTCATAGAGGATTTTCAATCAATATTTAATATTTCGAATATTTTTCAATGTAGAGTAGCTATCAAAATATGAGATTTTTGAAAAATAGGACTAAATTTTGGATTTGATTGTCAATTTAATTACTCCACAATATTTTGAAGTTAATAAAAATTGTCGAGTTAGTAAATCTTGCGATGGCTAGACTTCTACATCATGAATCTTGGAGAAAGATTTACTAATCATGAGAATACGGTCTAGTTTACGATTGCTTTTGTGTTCAACTTTTTTCATCAGTCCCGAAAAAATATGAGAAAATAGCATGTAGATAGTTTTTGAAAAAAATTAAGTTCCGTTCGGGAAAATTGTAGAAGTAATAAACAATTTACTGAAAGAAAAAGAAAACAGTTTGTTTTTTAGATATCTCAAAAAGTAATAGATATTTTGATATCTAAATAAAGATACAAAAAGAGGAGGAAATTTCCTATAAGAAATTTTTAACTTCCGGAACTGAAGGATAAATATTTATAATTTTCTCAGAGCGGTGAAAATACGGCCGAAAACAGGCAATCTGGCTTGCGAAAGTCACGCCCATTTGGGACACTTCAACAATAAACATTATTCAACTATATTAAATATGGAAATTAAGGAATGAAAAATTTCAGTTTCTTACTGGATAGGTAAATGAACAATAATCCAGCGACAACAAATTTTTATCGCTATTATTCGCGCATTAGTTATGCAATAGTTTTTTGCTGCTTGAACAAGAACCTTGCAAGTGTGTTAACTGTTAAACTATAAATCTGATCTTTTTTCCTTTCTTGGAGCTAGTTTCGAAAGACCTCAGAATAGATCCCCGTTAAAAAATTCGATTTTTTAGTTTTTCACTAACAATTTACTTAGTTGCAAAATTGAACATTCTAATCATAACTTTTTTTCCTGATTCTATTATCAACAACGCATTTATTTATAACAGTTTTTTAAACAATAGGAGATGAACATTGAAAACAATCATTTCCATGTAGCTTCCGATAATAAAAAACGGACCATTAAATTCATTAAAAAAATTTCATTTTGATTTTGCAAAACTACGTAAATTTTTAATAACAAATTGATAAAGAATTGAAATTTTTCATTTTTTCAACAGGGATTTACTTTAATAGCTCGAAGAATTAAAAAATCTCAGATCTATTCTTGAACATTTAAACACAATTTTCATGTTCAAGCACCAAAAAATTGTTAATTAACTATTGCATAACTAATAGAAAATTTTCTATTATCGCCGGATTATTGTTCATTCACCTATTCAGTAACTTCTTATATTTTATATGGTTGAATAATGTTTATTGTTGAAGTGTCCTAAATGGGCGTGACTTGCTCAAACGAAGTTACCAATTTTCAGCCGTATTTTTACCTTTGTGAGAAAATTATGAATATTGATTCTATAGTTCCGGAAGTTGAGTTTTTCTCTTGGGAAATTTCTTCTTCTTTTTGAATATTTCTTCAGATTTCAAAAATCTCAATTATGTTTTGACATATTGGCAAAAAACCAATCCATTTTTTTTTAGTAAGTATATTGTTTATAACTTTCACTTGCGATTTTTTAATTTTCTCAAATAACATCTACATGCCACTCCAAATCGAATAACACTTTGCTTTTATTTTTTCGAAACTGCTTCAAAAAGTTGAACAAAAAAGCACTTGTTGACTAGACTATTTTTATTAACTCCAAGGACCTACAGTTTAACGCCGGTTCCGAACAGCCAATGGGCTTGAATCTAAGTCATTACCCAACAGATTAATTTTTGAATCACTAAATTCCGAACATACACTAACTCAAGACCAATAAGGTAGGACTCGGAACCCACAATCCTCTGTTTACAGGGATACACCTCACCGCTGGGCTACCGAGGCCTTCTTCACTAGACTAAATATATTAAAAAGATTTTCGGTGTTTTTCAAGCATGATTTATACGAAGTTGACAAAGCAGTTGATAAATTCATCAAATCTGACAAGTTTTACCAAACATTTTTTTACTGCCACACCTGCTGTTTTCGTTAGTTGAAAGTGTGGAAGAAATATTCAATTCGTCAAGGCAATGTTTTTTCTACTTATTTTGTACTACATGAAAGATTATGTTTATCAACAAATAAAACTTTAGACGAAAAACTTATGGAGTTTTATAAAAAGTCACATCCCCCCCCCCCATCGGAGAAAGCTATCTACGCCACTGATGCATGTCATCTTATTCAAGAAAACCATACCTTCAATCACAATTATAATATATTAAAATTTAAAAAATAGTCTCCATAAAACCAACTGTTGGGAATCCCTATACATAAATAAATATAAAAATTCCGGAAATTTAGTTAACGACCAGATTCAAGTAAACCCTTCTCCTCTCCTTAATCTGTTCAATGTAGGTACCTACCAATAGCTCTGAATGAATTGCTTATTGTTATTTAGTTTCTCTAAGAACCCCTCTGTTATATTCAATTTTCGTATAAATAGATTGTTTTGTAATACCATAGTTTAGTACGAGATGAAGTCAATGTTATGACGAAACGCGTTTACTCAATAGATTTTTATTTCTTTATAAAGTTATGAATATGAACTTTCACCAAGTAAATGCCAATTCCATTCAATATTTTTTTGGTATATTCACTAAAATAATTTCAGAAAAAAATCACTTTAAAAGTTTCAGATGTCGTTTATGCTCCCTGGCGGCAATCTTAGAAACCTGAAAATAATTTCCAGGATTTTCTGTTGGCCACTTAGGTTATAAAATTTTTTACCGTAAGTCTCTACGACGATTAGTTTCTGAGATACAGCCGCGTGCCTCTCTTAATCAGACACCCGGTACATATTTATACGAGTACAATATATTCATTTGAAGCCGAATTCATTAGCCGATACATGTTGATTGAATATATTAATAGAAATAAATGTAGGTCAGGTAGTGCAATCACTCAAAAGAATTCAAAGAATATTAAGGATATTCCCAAAAAATTAAAATAAAATGAACATTTCAGAAACTATTGTCTGAAAACCCTCAATGATGTAGAATTTATAAATTAATTAAGCTAATCTGTAACATATCGATTTTCCGAAATAATTCATTTGTCCTCAAAAAGAATAACATTTTCGGAAGGAAAGGCTTCCGAATAATTATTTTCTCATATTATATGATAATATATGGTCAAGCAATCTTTTCTCGTTCAGATGTATATTCGTATACTTAAAAGCTGATGATTACTCACATGGTTATTATATTTAGTGTTCTGCTTATTCTTAGAAGTATTTCCTCGAACTTCGTAGATATACTCTCTGCAAAGAAGAAAAAATATTTTAGTTATTGAGTCGAATCTTCGAATATATTTGAATTTAAAATAGAACTCTGTGATCCAACAGATAATTGTGTTATTAACGTAACAAGGCCGATATGTAGCAAATAACGGTTGAGGTTGGATATTGTAATCCGAGACGCAGCCGAGGATTATAACTAACCGAATCCGTTATTTGCGTATCGGCCGTGTGTCGTTAAAGACTTTTCGTAATCCCATTGAAAGATTATATTTTGATTCCGAAGAAAGAAAAACCCCGTACCTCGTAATTCTAAAGAAAAATCCCAACGTCGTGCACTCTGTTGTCATGGAACAGTTTGACAGTTTCATAAACAACGTCAGTTTTTTGTGTTCTCAAGTTCGCTTTAACGACGACCATGGATGAAATTGATGAAATTGAGGAACAAAATCAAATTCCTTTAGAAATATTGGGAGAATCATGTGCAGTGCAGCGAGTGTTGATTAACTGCCGAAAATAACTCAAGAGCGATATCAAAAAGAATATGAAAATTTTGAAATGTGGCGTAAAAGCAAGAATGTAAAGGTGGTGAATGAAGATGTATTATTAGCCTATGCGAAATGAAAATCAGAGGTTCATTCTCCCAACTCGCTGTGGACCAAGATTTCAATGTTGTTATTGTAAGCAGAATGAAGTTTTGAAATAAATATTTGAACAAGTGATTTCTTAACGGCCGCCGGACGATAAAAATTTTCAACGGCCGGCGGTCGATAACACTAACTTTTCAATTGTCATCTGAATACCGTTAAATCAAAATAACAGTATGGGATTACGAAAAAATAAAATATTCACTTAACGTCAAGTATTCATTTACATACATAATAGAATATCTATTCAATCTGCCCGATGATGGTCTAGTGACCGAAATTGCAATCGCAGTGTTATATCTTTCAAATTATTGTTGTGATAATAAACGTAGTAAATTCAAATTTAGTGTTTGTTCATCATGTTAAATTATCAAGTAGTAACGACGGATTCCATCAATGAATATTTATTTATCTGAAAAATAGATAACGAAATTTCAAAGAACTGCTTCAGTAAATTAAGTGTTTGGTATAAAAATGATTATTTCCTTGAATACATGAAATATGTAAAACTATTAATACGACACTTATAGCTAATCGGTTTAAATGCAACACACAAGTTTATTCATCCTATTCAATATTTCATTTTTCATGGTTTCTTTATTGGTTTATTTTCAAAGTATTACAACAATTTCGCAGGGAACTATTGAACTTTAATATAGCATCATTTAATTCAATGACTCTATTGACAACTTGTAAAATTGTTCAGTGAACACGTAATTTCCAAATTGGTGTGTTTTGTTTGAAGAAGTCGAACACTGGTAGTTGCCTTCGATATCAGTGTTGCCAGTGCTAATACGTTCGTATCAGATCTAGTACTATTTTATGAAATCTAGTACGCTAGTACGCCGCCAGCAATTCTAATACGTTTTCAAATAAATTTTATTTTCCCAAAATTACAACAATAACAGACGAAAACTCGATACTCGTCGAACTTCGATGATAGCTGATAGCAAGCAACAAGCTATTCGTATTATTAAGCATTATTTACCACTGACACTACAAGCATGTGTGTACCATAGAAATCTTAATATATATCTGTACTTATATATAGTATATATCTATGGTGTGTACATACAGGATGGGTCATCCATAACTTTCCATTCCGAATGTTGAGCTTTGGGATGGAATAACGAAAAAACGCTCAGACAGGTCAAATTTTGTTGAAAGGGGGACAAATAGGGGTGTTCAAATGAGTTTGATATCACTACCCCTCTAGCCTTAACCCCTAACAGCTCTCATTTTTGAATAGGGAATAGGGGTCGAGCAGCACCTTGTTGGAAAGGCAATTCAATTTCCTGCATGAGTGTATTTTTTTTTCATCGCTTTATTAATATACAGAGTGACTCAGTATTGCACCAATAACTTTCACACGCTGAATTTCGATCTTTGAGATGGAAAAAACGCTCGGACGGGTCAAATTTTGTTGAAAGGGGGACAAATAAGGGTGTTCAAATGAGTTTGATATCACTACCCCTCTAGCCGCAACCCCTAACAGCTCTCATTTTTTTTTAAAGTCTGAAATAACTAAATGAATTCTCATTTTCAAACAGCTTCTCAATCTCAATATCAACGAAATCTGTTATAGCCGCCTTTTTTTGCAATTTCTCGATCACTACGCGTATCTCAGTTGAACCTAATGAAAACAAAAACAAGAAATCGATTCGATGTAGATACTTGTGATTCTATTTTATAATATATTATAGAATTATTAGGGAATGAGACATGCTACACTTGGCAACCAAGTGATAGTTTATTGAAGCGCAAACCCCAATATCATCAGTGAACATGAGTGAACCATGATGAACCAAAAATAATTTTAGTCCATATTTTCGTTAAATAATTTATTTTTTGTGTTCCATTAAAAATTATATAATGTTGGTAGTTGGACTTTAATTTTGAATCAATTTCCCTACACAACCTTTTAAAAAAAATAATAAAACACTAACACGTCATCTAGACCACATGATGATCTAGTACGCAGTTCATGAATCTAGTACGATTTTTAGTCACGATTCGATACGTAAAAATTTTACTGTCTGGCAACACTGTTCGATATATCGGTAGTATCAAATGACAACCAAGAGAGAACAGTCGCTCTCAAATTGTTCTGGGAAGTCCATACAATAAATAAAATTCTTAGTGATAACTGTAATCAGTTATGTATTTCGAGAAATGTTTGTGTTTTTGTGGAATGTCAGTTTTGATAATACTAGGTCAAGTTACACCAGACGAAATAACGTGTAAAAACATATATTCTCAAAAGGATAAAGTTTTTATGAGTTGCTGTCGCGATAAGAGTGCCAGCAATGGACAGAATATCCTGTATCCAGATATTGAAGAACGTCTGCAAAAAGTTTATAATAAAAATGGAACTATTTACCTGTGCAGCAAAATTCGTAATGTATTCACCAAACCTCATGTGAATGACACTAAACATATAACACCAAATTTTGATAATAGACGATATGCAGATATCCCTACCCGATGTGAAGACGGATGGATTATGGATTTTACACATAAATGTGTTGAAATTTGGGGATAGATTGTTAACTCGTCAGGTCTCAAGTATATGCAGCATTAAATATATGACACTCAGGCGAATGGAAACTACAGGAGTCAGTGAACAATTTTGTACAATAGAATACCATGGATATCTTGATAGGTCGAGTACAGTGTTAAATTCTTTGAACAATATATACTTGTATAATTTTCTATTTTGAAACATCATTCTTAGCATCGATAAATTGTCATCAACAATTCAACTACGAAGTTAATTGAAATAGGAGAGTTTTATATAAAGCAATTTAATTTGATTAATATATTGTTACAATCATCTACGCGACTCCACATTTTCAATATTTAGACAATAGCGAATATTCAAATTCTATTTGTGTCAAGCTTGAATGAAATGTTCTGGTTTCTTTGGATATTGAGATGAATATATATATATATATATATATATATATATATATATATATATATATATATATATATATATATATATATATATATATATGTTCAGAAAGATTTCCGCGGTCGGAAGTATTTGACAAACTGGGTTCTCGGAATGAACCGCGTAAGAGATTTGAAGAATCTCGACGTTTTGGCTCCTTTTGCGAAGCCATCTTCAGGAGAATTCGTAGGGGAATAATTCAGATGATAATGCGACTTCAGAGTTGACAGGAAGCAGTACGGTTGGTGGAGTAGGCAGGTTGAGACCACGCAATCGTATTGTTTCCGATTTCTTTTAATTCGATTCGTGGAATAGGCAGATTGAGGCCACGTATCTGAATTATTCCCCTACGAATTCTCCTGAAGATGGCTTCGCAAAAGGAGCCGAAACGTCGAGATTTTTCAAATCTTTTACGCGGTTCATTCCGAGAAGCAAGTTTATATATATATATATATATATATATATATATATATATATATATATATATATATATATATATATATATATATATATATATATATATATATATATATATATATATATATATATATATATATATATATATATATATATATATATATATATATATATAATTTTGGTTTTCAACACTAAGAATTACTTTTTAAAAAAAACAATTTATTCAATATATAGTTTACAAGATGGAAGTTACTTAATTAATCTTACTGTTCTATGTTAGTGAGGGCTTATATAGGCTAGCAGCGATGAATCAGCACAAGGTTACTATTGACGTCATTAAAATGGATAAGCTGTACTTTGACTACATAACTCCTCCCCATTTAAAGAAAGTTCGTTACCCTTAATTTTAAGGTGACGAATCTTCAAGAAAATTCTATAAAAAATTATAAGCACTACAATAATAATAAAAATTACAAATACAATTGTTATAAAGCTTATAGTTGTAGGATGTGGAGCCCATTGGTATAAGTCGTCCAGATTGGCGGTGTCTTCTTCTTGGATATTCTTCAAATTTGTTGCATAGGTCCAATTATTTTCTAGTGGCGCAAGATAGACCAGAGCATATGTGTTGAAAACTTCTCGGAGGTGTATTCTCTTAAATCCATCAGTAATTATACATTCTGATGTAATCTGAGATAATTTAGGGATTTTATGAGAGAATGAACCACTTTCGCCTTCTTCCTGTATCATTTCATTGTTAATGGAAATGATATTTCCATTTTCCATTTCGAATAAATCTTCTTGAGGCTCAACCGAACTGCGATTGCAATGTTCTCGTATGGTTTTCTGAATCATTAGGACACATTCAAGGGTTTTCTTCAGATATTTTTGTTTAAAGATGTAGAAGTCTTCGACTTGTTGAATGACCTGGGTATTCCATACAATGTTTTCGTTGCGTGTTAACCCATAGGAATTAAGGTTAGGAATTCTTGTATTTTGGAGAGGTACGTTATATTATAATCAGGTCATATTTATAATAATTAAAGATTGGGATGGTTATGTTAAATAATATTGAAACCCTTAATAAAAACCTTTGTTGCGCAGACAGCATAATAGTCTGTTAGATGAGAGAATGGTAAAATTTTTATTTATTACTTCATTAAATTTCGAAAGAGGCAGAATATTTTCCTGCTTAAGGTGCAAACGTGCATAATTAATGGCATTTTCAATTTCCGATAATATTATTGCCATCTCGTGTGAATGGAGAATTATTAGATTAAGTTTTAAACTTAAATCTTTAACTACTTTTAACTGTTTCGTTTTTTAATTCAAAAAAATTGAAGGATACACGGGTCGTCTGAAAATTAGGTAAAGTAATTAGTGTCTTCTTTATTTTATTCGATTTCTATGATAGAAGTGTTTGCTTTGAGGATTTCTGATCCTAATGTCTGTAATAATGTTTCTAGACTTTTTCTTGTAAGGTTTTTTAAATTTGGATTGACATTTTTGTTTCAAATGAACAACTTCATTTTTATGAAAGTCTTTTTGACTTCGTCGCTTTTCAATGAATTTTCCAATATTTGCAGCGTTTTTGTCTCTGGCAGCATTTATTACTTGCAATATATTTTTCAGGTTTTACGATTTGTCTGTACTATAATTTGAAACTGAAACTGTTTCATGCGATGTTTTATCTGAAGGAATAGTTACATCCGAGGTTACATCATCTGAATCTAGGTCATTTGTTTTTATGTATGGAGATAACGAATAATCTCGTCTTCTAAGATATTAATTTCGCTGGAGACAATAGAGTGGTCTGTATAACATATATTGTTGCAATCTCTAGATGCATCATCGCTTATCTTAAGTGCTTCCTTTCGTTTATTGTCGTCCTTCGAAGATAATGATTCATCTTCATCTATTTTTAATCGGGACAAGTAGTCCACATCATTGTACGTACTTGGTTTGAATTTCAACTCGTAATTAAATTCATCGTTATTTATTTGATTTTGTTTCCGTTCAATTTTTTCACGATGTATTTCCGGATATTCATCAATTTTGGAATGAATTGGAATCTCATTTTTTGTTCTAATATTATAATTAATTTTCGATTTGAAATTAAGTGGTTGTCCTTGTAGCTTAAAAGCTTTTTCCGCATTATTTAGTGAATCTGAGTTAACGGTATTTCTGAGGCACTTATCTGAAAATTTTCATGATTGAATTCAGTATTTTTCTCACTTTTATTTTCATCGTTGTTCTCTATATCGAAATTAGTAATTTCTCCCGATATATAATTAGGAGTTATTTGTCTTGTATTTTGGAAATGATTATATCCTTGCGCATTTCTATTATATGGCGCTCTGTTGGGTATTTGATTATTATTTTGCACTTGCCTTTGTTGTGCTATCGGATTAGCCGTTGTCGTACACATAGGGGATGGTCTATATTTTGGTATATAATTACTATTAGGTTTAAACACATTTGTTTTTGATATTTCTGACCTATTATTTCCGAAAACTTGTCTGTTAGTGGGAAATTGTCTTTGCGTAATTATTTTAGGTTGTACATTAATTGGTTGAGAAGGAAATACCTTTTGTTGGCTATCAGTCGTATGCTTCCAAGTTCGCATTAAATCTAACTGGGATTTTTGAGAAATATAATTTTCGACCATTGTAATAGCTAAGTCGAATGTGATATTCGGTGTCGTAAGTAAGGAGATTTGCAATTCTATTGCAACATTACTAATTAAAACATTTTTGGCTAAGTCCGAGACCAATTGTTTGTGTAATAATTTTAATGCAGCATCTAATGTAGGTTCCGCATCTATTCTGTAATTAATTCTAACTTTATGAGTTTTGATTTCTTCAATGAAATCTAAAATATCTTGATTTGGTTTTCTGCGTAAGAATTGTAATTTATTCTTTAATACATCTAAATTCGCATGATCACCAAATTTCTGCAATAAAAAATGCCTAAATGCGTGACATGTATTTGGTACGTTAGAGGAACGATATTCCGCGTTCGCTTTATCTATTAATTTGCTTTTAATAACTGCAACGCAATACGTCTTTACGATTGCTTCCGTCGCTGAGAATTGTGCGATATATTCTTCGCAAGCACTTAAAAATGAATTTAATTCGGCTTGTATACCGGAAAATTTCGGTAATAATGCTCCAAATTCACGAGCTAACATTAAATTATGGTTTTCTGCCATATTAATTATTTTATTTGATTTAGTTCGTCGTTGAGAATCTAAATTCAAATTTTCGATTGATTCTATTAGGGAATCAATATTGAAAAATTTTCAATTTTATGAAAAATTTCGTTGGGAAAATATTTATTATATTTTTAACCCTTGACTTAATATAAAATGACCTGCTATAACGGTAAGCTATAAGGAGTCTAGGTTTTGGGGCTGGAAACCGTAGGAAAAACAGGAAGTTAATTAACACTTGCAACTTACATTGATTGTTTCTTCCAAGGTGGAGTCGTCGGCGCTACCCTTGCTTTGCACCCTGTTTGAATTCTTGCCTGGTCAGTAGAACTCGGGACTGGTACTACCAAATTCGCAATCACTATGAGATTAAACTGAGCTTGTGTTGTAGTTCGGATTGTGCTCAAGAATTAAAATTCACTTAAACTTTTCTTCTTACTTTTTAAGTTAACGCATTGATTAATCTTCTTACAAGATTCGGAAGATTTATCTTGTTTGTTGAACTTATATTATTCGGAAGGGTTTAATGCAACAATCCCATCCTCGTCGCCAATTTTGGTTTTCAACACTAAGAATTACTTTAAAAAAAAACAATTTATTCAATATGAAGTTTACAAGATGGAAGTTACTTAATTAATCTTACTGTTCTATGTTAGTGAGGGCTTATATAGGCTAGCAGCGATGAATCAGCACAAGGTTACTATTGACGTCATTAAAATGGATAAGCTGTACTTTGACTACATAACTATATATATATATATATATATATATATATATATATATATATATATATATATATATATATATATATCGTCGTTGTCGCGATGAAATCTCTGGAATGTGCATTCCATAAAAGTTTTCAGTAGACACAAAAAACAACATAAAATCAATTTTGTTCGATAAATTTCAGACTTTATCTTTTTATCACTTTAATTTGGTGGAAATATGAACCTGCCAAATGGAATATTAAAGTTAAATAGTTCTAGTATTTAGTAAAAAAATGTTTTAGGACGAACATTGCACATAGTAGATTTCTGCGGACCTAATGTCGGCACATAGGAGTTGTTGCAAAATTGGCTCTGAATTATTTTGGATATTAAACAATTTAAATAATTCATAGAAAGCATCAAATTTATTGATAAACAAAATGAAATATTATGCTGACTGTACACATTAAAAATTAAGGTAATTTAAATTTGTCAATGTGAACAATACTGAAGTTCATCTATTTTTTCATAACTTTACTTTGTATTGCTTTGGATTTAGTCGGGAGCTCTGTTTCGTTTTCTTTTTCGGTTCGTTTTCTTTTCTCGGATTTGTCTTTATCTTTTTTGTATGGTAAATTGTCGTAGAAAGCGTGATGATCTATTTCTATAACATCTTTTAGGTCCTGCAGGTGTAAATATTTGGATTCTGTGATTGGTATTGCATCTTGATATAACTGAGCAGGCTCAGTTTTAGACAAAGGTTTCCGCTGGGGTAGAATAGCAAATTCATCCGAGTGGTTTATTTTATAATAGATATCACTATTTGGCATGTACTTTAGAGCTCTTATATCAGTGACAGTTGGTCCGACTATCCTCCCTGGTCGTAAAGATTTCAAGTTGGATGGTAGTTGTTCAAAGTTCGAGAAGAAAGAGTAGTCTACGACTTTAACAGTATAAGGCTGACTAGGACGAGCAGGTATCATCTTTGCAATATAATCCGCTGGTGAGTTAATTGGTGGAATGAAATATTTTTCTAAAGTAGCATGGACGCTATCAGCTTCCATCATAGTATGCCCTTTTTCCAAGTACACTTGCTCTATGATAATACTGCCAGTAACAGCCAGGTCACTTAGTGCACTTGCTAAAATCTTGTTTCGGTTCTGGTAAGGGCACCCGTCTGAAATCAGTACGAAATGGTCTAAGTCTTTCCTCTTCGTGTCAATAACATCTTTTACGCAGGACACGAATTCGTTAGCCGTTACTCCACCATTAGATTCAAGCCAGACATATAAAAATACATCTTTGTTATTCAGAACGTAAATGGTGAAATTTTGTAACTGTAGTTTTTGTTTGTAATAATGTTTTGAAGCCAGTACTTTTGGACATAGGAGTACGCTTTGCAAGTCCATTGTCAAAAATAACTTTCTGTTTCCTGCACTCTCCTTTGCCAAATTCTTTGCTGCCCTCGCTTCATTTTTTTTCCTTATGTGATCCAGGTAGGCTTCTTCTGGCAACTGTTTGGTTCTATATTTGGTGCATGTATCGCATTGATCTTTACGAGGATGATGGATGGCAATATTTTCCTTATTCAGAGTTTTCTTGAAGAATGTTATTGCTGATACAGGGAAAATAGCTTCTGCAACACACCATCCTTGATACACTTCATATAAATGTTTAGTGGAACGAAAAACGGACTCGAGGTAAATCTTCTTTGATGAAGAGCGACAGTAATGGCTAGGAACGTTTTAGAGAACCTAGCCATTTCTTGATGTTTAATGCCAGGCTGTTACTAATTGATTTTCTGGGGTTTACTTTGGGCTCATTTTCCAATGGTTGATCTTCATCTTCTGCGGTTGGTACTTCAAGATTAACTCTATTCTTGGTCCATCTTTTGAACGTGTCTTCCCCAATTGATAACGTACTGACAAAAAATGCACGGCAAACTTTGATCTTCTCATCATCTCCCTCTTGTAAATATATGTCATGACCTTCTTGTTTTCTGTTCGAGTTCTTGGAATTTTTCCTCCTCCTCTTAATTTTTCTCGTTGTCACTGATCCTTTCACAAACATTTTCTTCTCAGCCCAAGAATTCATTTTCCAGAACTGCTCGAAAATAATACGTCTGTCTTCTTCAGTGAAACAGCCACAAAGAAATGACATTATACTTTTCGGCTTTGTAGATGTATGGTTACAACGTGGACCAATATTGCGGAAGTTTTTGGGTATATTTTTTGTTATCTCATTGCCTTTGCGATGACAACCAATGTAAGCTAAGCCATTGAGACGGTATTGTTATTGAAGAGATCGTGATCTTTCATGAGTTGTACCTTCGTGGGGCTCGGCTTCCTTAAGTTCTGAAGGTGTTCGCTCAATAGCTTTCGGCATATTCTCATCAGCATTTCCTATTTCTATAACAGTGATTTTCGGCCTGTTCATTTTTTTGATCAACGATGGTTCTATCTGTTTCAGGAAACTCAGCATTTGCTGTGGTAGACCTCATGAATTGATTATTATCGTATAGGTTTTCAGATGATAAGACAGGCTGTAATGTTACAAAATCAGGTGGCTTCAGTTGGATGTCTTCAATTATTGTTATTTCATTTTTAGCAATATTATTATTTTTATCCTCGTTTTGTTGATTAAGTAAGACAGATAACGTATGTACTTCCTGTGTCAACAGAGCTGCACTCTGGATTTTTTTACTGGTTCAAAGCAAGCTGAAGTATTTTTAGCCCACGAGACATTTTCTGCAATGTAAATAGATTCTACATGAGAGTGCAAACATTGAATTTACTTACTTAAGAATCAACTAATTTTTTTTTACAATGGAATTTTTTTACAAAAGCATTGTTCTATTACAATAAAAATAACTAGGTACCCAAAAATTATTATAAAGAAATTCAATCTTATCCTCCCATAATTAATCAGAACTCAAGGTACACATTTTCGCTAGATGTTTAGGAAAATAGCAAATTAATGATGCAATTGATATTTCTATACCTTGATATTCAGATAGGTAATTCACTTTTCATTCTTCAACGGTGCTCTACTGTGATACCATAACCTCACAAATTTAATTTCATAATTTATTTCGATATCTAATAACTAGATATAGTTTTTCTAAAGTAAAACTTACCTTGAAATATGTTGGCACACTTTTCACAAAATTATCTATATTTTAACACAAAGCAAAGCTTGGCATTTTCAATAAACTTGAATGGAAAAGTAACAGGTGTGTAAACAAGTAGAAAAGTACATAAATGTGGCGGGAAGATGTCGATCCTCTGGTCGGAAACCTCCTATGTGTTAGCTTTCAAATCAGTAACTGCAATGACTTTAGGATACGGTATCATCGAAACCTCCTATGTGATATACAAGACACATAGAATATTTCGTCACGATGTTTTATTCACGAGGCACAAAGGAGGTTTCAGTTTTAGGTCGTTATATAGTAATTAATGCAAAAAATGACATAGATGGTATCGTCAAGTCGTACATAGGGCGATTATTGACAGAATGGTGCGAAAATCTCAAATTGGGCAAAATTGTCACGACAGCGACGATATATATATATATATATATATATATATATATATATATATATATATATATATATATATATATATATATATATATATATATATATATATATATAAATATATATATATATATATATATATATATATTTATACACACATTGTTTACATTACGTTACATTGTACATATATTTCTTTCGAATACATAAATCAATGATTAAATAATAACAATATATGTATTTATATATTACTATTAGACAGAATTTGAATTACAGAGAAAAGAAAAAACATGAAAGAAAGCTAGATTCATAGACACTTAATAAATATTTAATGGCTTTTATTTAGCACCTAGGTATAGGTGAACCTGTATGTGCCATTTCAATAGGTCTTAGAGGTCTAAAATAGACCTGTGTCGATCGATCATTTGTCGAGACCCGGGTCGATCATGACCCACTCGTATGGTGATCGAGTCAAAAAGATTCGATCATTTCGATCATTTGGGTCACCGGTCGCCGGTCGCGGTATGTAACGAATGACGAACCGGTGATGGGTGGAATTAGAATATATATAAATAACATAACCTACATGGGTGAAAAACAAAATAATTCAGCGCATCTCGGTAGGCCGATTTGAACTTGCGGATTTTCCGTTATTGAAGACTCAATGGGCACTGTTCGATGTATTTTTTTCATATGCCTAGTCAAATTACCACTACCACCCCCAGAATAGCTGATGGTTTTTAAGCAGTACTCACATTTTGCCTTATTATTATTAATTACAGAAAAATGATTCCAGATTTTACTTCTTTTTTTTGCCAGATCAGACATTATGAGTTATTGAGTGATAACAAAACGAAACCAAAATTGAAAATTAACACTACCCCTAGTTAAATAGTCAAATAGTCACTATGTTAATTTCAATATCCATGTATAATCCCAACACCAAATAAATTGTTAATTGTAATCCTATTATAATAAACAAACTCACGTTATAATATCAACTGAACCCACTAAAACATGCCAGCAAAACTTGAATATAAAATCACGTTTCGCGGGTCAAACCTCTACATATATCAGCATGTCACTGATTCGATCTCAAACTGAATTCGATCTCGATCACGACGCGATCGATCGAGTTGACGACCCAAAAGACTGAGATGAGAGATCGAGTTCGCGACCCAAAAGACTGAGAGATCGACAGGTCGCGACTCTTCTACGCGAGCGTTCCTGAATAAATCGGTTCCTTTTAGATTACGTGTCAAAATTCAAAACAACACGAGAAAGAGTGCGATGAATGGAAGCATGTAAACGATTGTATCAGCAAGAAATTAGTTATATACTGTTGTGTAAAAACATATGGAAATAAAGTGCAATTTGGTTAGCCTTGTCAAGTAAATCAGGATCGGGTTAAATGAGATCGGGTCTTTTAGAAATTCGTGATGCGATCACTCGTGTATAGGTTGCGATCGAATCAAAAAGATTCGATCAATCACGATCGACACAGGTCTAATCTAAAAAAGGAGATTGAGTTATAAGCAATAAGTCTTAAAAGAGATAGAATTACAAGCAATACATAGGGAAAACGATGAACGTTATACTTGGGAACTAATGTGAGAAAAATATTCAATTACCATAATATAACATATATTAATCCAGAAAATGTCTATAGAAATTTCTAGAGTTTTGATAAATTGAGGAATTTGTGAGGTATATGCAGCATTTTGACCTCAATCAGTAAGTTATTGTAACATTTTGGGCCCAGGTAGCAATTTTTGAAGAATTCACTATTTGGTTTTGGAACTTTAATACATTTGTTAGATACATTTCTAGTGATATGAGAAACCTTAATATAATTTTTTCAATGTTCGTGTTTGTGTATATAACAACATATGGTATGAATGTATATGCATCTAATATTTTGAATTTTTTCATCATATAATAGCAGAGTAGAGTACCTACCTTAGACTTTTCTTAAAAATAATTTTTAAAACTTTATTTTGAATAGCATTTAATGGTCTCAGCGCCACCTCATATAAACCTTCCCATACCAGGATTCCATAACGTAAAATAGATTCAACTAAGCTGAAGTAAAGTGTTATTAAGAGGTCTAAGCCAAGAATTTGTTTCATAAGATAAAATTTGTAAAATAAGTATCTAAGTTTTTTTGTTTTATGAATATATATATATATATATATATATATATATATATATATATATATATATATATATATATATATATATATATATATATATATATATACACTTTATATATACAGGGTGACCCAGAGCTACGTAATCGGTCCATAATTTGTTTGTCATTGAAGCTATCAATATGAAATTTTCAGGGCAAATATGATCTGACTAAGTCTATTTTTCAAAATTATTTTGAAAAAAAATGCACTTCCGGTTTTACCGGAAGCAGCGAGGTCAAGGGGCAGCAATCTATTTTTAATCACGGAAATTTTTCACTTTTAGAGGTACACGACTGACTTTTCTCACTCATTGAGGTCTAAAAACGTATAGTTCATCAGAATATGATATAGATGCTCAAAAAAAAAATAAACTAATATTCACTTCAAGACATTGCTTATAAGTTTCTGTTTTCGTATATGTTTCTACAGTTCACAAATCTTATCAAATATTGTTTTATCAACAACTGCGGAGTATCAAAAAAACTGGTGAGCCCTTTTAATGCTTCTTGCTTCTTTGGATGTACTTTATCTGTATATCCAAAATCTTTGATCTATCGGCTCCATTTCCACTGTGATAAGTACTCACGAAATTCTTAATGATATAGTCATTGGTCCGACAGTAGCCATGCCATGATCAATCTATACGAAGTCTTCGAAGGTTGGCCTTCATATATTGGTTTCATGAAACACAAGCTTGGAAAACATATGTTCCTTTGGCAAAAAGACTTGTGTATCTGTATCTGTCTAAAACCCAACTCTCGTGAATCAGTTTTGACAGTTACGACACTTCACTGTGTACCATACTCTGCTTGTGAATTTCATGGTTAGAATTACGTTACACTAGAAGCTATTGTTTTTTTGAGGCACGTGAAAATATGTCGATAGAACACCAAGTTTTTTGAAAATATATAAAAAATGTTCTTTGCGGTCAGCTAATACACAGGCAGTCATTTTATTCCTGGCCTATAGACATGGGAGTTGCACTAGACAAGTTGGTGATACCAACATTTTGGCGAGATTATCAAAGAAACTACCTATCTTAAACTACCAAACTCCGAGTAGTGCACGAGGCGTTCATTCTATCGCTCATCCAAAACGTAAATGGCAAATTTCGGAGAAGGAAGAGTCGGAATCGAGCTACTGGGAGGCTGG
Source organism: Cynegetis impunctata (assembly GCA_030704885.1). Lineage (NCBI taxonomy): Eukaryota > Metazoa > Arthropoda > Insecta > Coleoptera > Coccinellidae > Cynegetis > Cynegetis impunctata. The sequence goes on along the minus strand of JARQZK010002263.1, from coordinate 221,464 downwards.
GTGTAAACGGCAGTCGTTGCAAAGGATGTAGAGGATTGAATTTCAAATAAAAATAGAATCACCGAAAAAAAATTTGTGAAAAACAAGAATTCAAGTGAAACTGTCATTCTAAATAGTAGTTCGACTATTAGCACTTGCAACCAAAATCTAGTTTTGCCACCCAATATACATTTTAATAATTGTACTTTAAATTTCAGAATTTGAATCAAATTTGTAATTATTTCGAAATTGTATACCTTATTGTCTTATTTATTATATCAATTAAAAAGGTTGAATCGGAACATTCTGAAAGTTTTTAAAATTTGTTAATAAAATAATCTCTTTTTAATTTTTGATGTTTTATTATAGTCAGCTAGACTATAAATGCACCAGTCGGCTATGAAACGAAGTTTACGTCACAGAAATGTGGTTATAATTGTCATATTGTAATGTCATCTATTGAGAGTATAAGAGGCGATATTTCGAGCCCGAGCAAAAGCCGTAGGATCATAAAATCCCATTATTATGCCACTATACATACAATATTTGTGCACTATTAATTCATTGAATTAGTTATATTGAATCATAAGTTGAATGGAATTGGCATTTACTTGGTGAAAGTTCATATTCATAACTTTATAAAGAAATAAAAAAACTAACTTTTCACAGGTTGAAATAAGTAGCTATTGAGTAAACGCGTTTCGTCATAACATTGACTTCACCTCGTACTAAACTATGATATTACAAAACAATCTATTTATAAGAAAATTGAATATAACAGAGGGGTTCCTAGAGAAACTAAATAACAATAAGCAATTCATTCAGAGCTATTAGTAGGTACCTACATTGAACAGATTAAGGAGAGGAGAAGGGTTTACTTCAATCTGGTCGTTGATAAAATTTCCGGAATTTTTATATTTATTGATGTATAGGGATTCCCAACAGTTATTGTTTTGTAATACCATAGTTTAGTACCAGATGAAGTCAATGTTATTACGAAACGCGTTTACTCAATAGATTTTTATTTCAACCTGTGAAAAGTTTTTTTATTTCTTTATAAAGTTATGAATCATAAGTATCATTGTCACAGTTTCCATTTGTTATTTATCATCATTTTCATTTATGACATGCAGGTATTTGCGAGTACACTGAAACAAAACATGTCATCGATAATTCCTCTTATATAACCACAGTATCATTGTGATTTACTTGGGAATTAGACCTGATTACAATTTAAAACAATTTGAGCTGGACGAAATTCAAGAAAAGGCTGAGAAGGAGAGAATTTGCGGCTAGCTGCCAGAAAAAAACAAAACTTCTATACGAAAAAGCTCACGTCGAGCATACTAAATGGCATAACGTAACAAAAATTATCGAATTTTGTTTTCAATTTTTGATGTTTAATAGCCCAGCGGGCTATAAGGGAGTTCGCGGGATATAAAAAGACGTTTACGTCAGAGAAATTTGGTTACAATTGTCATGCATAAAAGCTTTTATGGCCTTCAATTTCATATTTGTACTATACGATGTGATTGTTTTTTCTTCTTGACATTTGATGGTTTGCTACGAGGGATATTCCTCCCTTATTTTATTTACATTTCTCAATTTGCGTGGCTCACGTTCAGAAATTAGAATCGATTGGATTTCCTCGGATGATGGCCTTCTAGATATCCTTTCTCAAGAAATACAAAACTTGTTCGACAGTACAAATTAAGTCCTCGTTAACTCCATAATTCGTCACTCTAACTTCGTGACTTCATCAGGAGTACAAGTTGTGGAGCCGGGACATCACAATATATGTATGGACCACACAGTGGGTGTCGTGCGTTACCCACTGAGTGGTTCACATATATCTTGTGATGTCCAGGCTGTTTAAATACATTCTTCACTACGGTACAGCTAAGCTCGCCGCTATACCACGGTAAAGAATCCAACTATATTAACCCTGTTTAAATGATGACATTATTTACTAAACTACAGCAAAGGTCGCTTCTGATCCATAGTAAGCATTGTAAAAGAAGGAACGGCGGTAAATGAATACTCGTATGTTACTAAGTAAGAATAAAGTATTAAATTTTAATATTAACACAATACTAAGATAAGTGTTCTATTTTAATTATTAAGTGAGTGAACACTTAATGTATATATATGTGTATATTACTAGGGCAGTATACATAGCATAAAATATCAAAAGAATATTAAGATAAGATAGTTTATATTTAAATAAGGAAAACGTCACGATATAAATTGAAAAGACGATAATTCATTTTTGAAGCGCAAAATTTTAAATTTGATTATGACTTTCCCAAATTCACCTCCACATAGACCAAGAAACAACAAACAATAAAGAGAGCAAAATATTTTAACAACTTAGTTTCATATTTTATTTCATCATTAGTGCGGTTTATCCAAATCTATATCTGCTTGCAAACATCTTTGCCTTTTTTTGTAAATAGACTCATGTTTTGAAGGTCTGCCTGCTTGAACCCTTTTTCCTCCTGACGTAAGTCCTGGTCGAATTTTTCTTCTAGAAATTGAATTAGGTTGAATACTTATTCCCTTTTTTTTTGGACATGGGTATCGAATGAAATAAATTTAATAAATTAGAAGATGTTTCTATGCATTTCAACGCTCTTGTTAATTTTATCACAGTGCTTGTCATATCAACTGAATTACAATTTGCAGCGATATTAGTTATTCGCTGGAATTGTCATGACAATCCATCCACTGTAGTCGAATGTACCTTATCATCCAGGCTATTATGTAATTGGATAATGACGTCTAACTTAGGGAATTTTTGAATTCCCCAATTTCGATAATTTGCAATGGCTCTTGTTCATTCTGCATTTGTACAATGTCATCTGTCTCGATACTTTCAAAGAAATTCGTAGATACATCATCGCCGAGGACTATTTTGTCATAATCCTTTTTATCTTCCAAGGTAAGAGTAGGAGCTGACAATATAACGCCCAATTTTTTATGAATTGCACAAAGGTGCTCACAAAAGAGAACACCTTGGCCATGTACGCAATCACAAAAATAAATATCAGTATATGCTGTATAAAAAAGAGATTTTTATCTCTACTGGAGGAAACTCTGTAGGTGTTCCTAGTAATTTCATTAATAGAATATTTTTACATTTCTGAACCATTTGGTTATCTATAAATTTATTTTTTCTACTGTTTGCATATGTAAGAAGGTGCCTTCTGTGATATTCAAATAGGTACTGTTACAAAGAAGTCAACAAGTGCACAGGCATTAAAAGCTCTACATCGTTTTAAAACGATGCCTCAGCAAAGTTATTTGTGTCATTTCCTCTTGTTACCAGTTGACTTCCAAAGCTTTATATCTACTCTGTCTTGCATTCCCACATAATATTAATATATTTTACAAGATTGTCATATAACAGATGTATTTTATTTTGAAAAATTCCCTATAAACTTCTGCATCTTCTTCGCAAATATGTTTTTGATATGTATAGCATTGAGTATTTTTAATACTAAATGAAAATTAAGAAAAGCTCTTTAAACTTGAGCTTTTAAAAAATTTGTACTATAAACAAACTGTTTCATTTAAAATTTTGACAACAAATAAAAAAAAATTTTGCTCAATTACTTGCCTTGTTATGATGAATGACTATGAGATGTTTTTCATGTTTTCTTGTAACTTTTTATACAAGTTTTAACAAAAAATCTAAAAAATCGCGCTTTTTGACACCCTGTATCATGGAAAACAAAGGAGTTTTGACCCAAATGTTATATGATTTTTTTTTATTTTGATCATCTATATAGCTCAATAAAATTATTGCATTTAAACTTTTCACACCCTGTATAGTGAAGGTATTATTTAACATCTTACCGTAATAACAAAGTTCAATTTTTTCGCAAAATAAGGATCGTTTTTCAAGGTATCCGGATTTATTTTATTTTTTTACTTTATGAAAACTACTGTGCTGACATTAAAACACTTTACTATATATGTATTT